>JAFIRS010001520.1:0-341812 GCA_018342105.1 Gonioctena quinquepunctata
GAGTTTATTCATTACCAAACTCAAATCACCTCCGGGAACTCGAATAAAATGTTTCGGGGTCCTCACCTTCTTGTATAAGTCCTTCTGCAAGTCTTTCCTGGAGTACTTGCTTTTTACCTGTTGTTTCCAGTTCCTTTCCTCCAATTCCTGTTTCAATTCCGCTACCTTCAAATCCATAGACACTTTTCTTGAACACATTTTGTCTTTGGCGAGGTATCAGTCTGTTTCACACGAAAAGTTTATCAGTTTGTTAAAATTCCTCGAATTCTTTTCCACGGGCCACCAGTCTATTGTCTGTTTCACGAAGAGTGTATCAGTTTATATTCCCAGCACAATTGTCCCTCGCGAAAACCGGGCCACTGTCTATTTTCTGTTTCACGCGAACAGTGTATCAGTTTATATTCTCACGCACAATTGTCCACTTCAGAAACCGGGCCACTGTCTATTTTGGGCGTACAAAAAGGTCTATCAATTTATTTTTCTGACTATCCACTCCACGATCACTTGTTTATTTTCAAAATCTCACTTCCGACACCAATTGTAACGTAAATAAACTTAACTTGGTTCTACTAATTTATTTCACACTTAATCTACAACTTAATTTATATTACTACTCCACTGGTATAGCTCGATCGTATGGGCTCGTTCAGACTGTGCTGACTCCACTTGAGGGTCGCCTATTTATCTCCGATACAGCATTCTCGATGTTTCGAATTCTGGCATGTTCCAATTGTTTCCAATATTGACCGTTGTCTTCCGCGGCAGAGCGCACTGGATGGTTCTCGAACATCTCCGGGGATGATCTCATCGCTGTCGACGGCAACATGTGAGGCGACAGGTCCGGCCTAGGTTCGTTACAATATACAAAGGAATGCAGTGAATAAATTGGCAATACCTAGGATAGGGTGTGGCTTGGATAGATTGGAATGGTCCAAAGTTAAATATATGATTGAGTTCTTATTTAGGAATGTCAATATTGAGATGTTGTCTGTAATTTCCAGCAGGTGAGATATATATATATATATATTTGCAATTGCACAACTGATTTAAATAATATAATTATCAAATAATTCCCAATTCATGTTGATAAAATCTGAAAGGACAATATTTGATTACATACTTAATTTCTTGGCGAATGAAAATGTTGCGATATATTCCAAATATTACGTATTTTTTCAAAAATAGTATAATAAAAATGTTTCCATAGAATAACCAACATAAGATCTCCATGCAGATAAAATAATTCACAGCAAACTATGAAAAGCGTGCAAAAATTATAACTTTAAAGGAACATATTTATCCTAATAAAGCCTGAAACAAATTTTAAACTAAAAATAGTTCTGACAAACCGAAATTGTTGTGTCATAATGTTGATAATTTAATAAGAATTTTGATAATTTGTTGAAATATATTTTCAAAATTCAATGTTGACAAAAGTCAATCAAAAGCAGGAAGTTGATTTGAAGAACAGATCCTGTGACTAAAATCAAGATTTGGTGGTTATGGGAGAAGTTGATTAATTTGTTGAAATGTTTTCAAATAGGAATGTTGACAAAAGTCAATTAAAAGAAAGAAGTTCATACATGTATTTCATTGTTTGTAATTGTAAATTGCTTTTTTATTAGGAGTAAATGTGATGTTTGGCAAGTATTTTGACATAAACAGTCACAAAAAATGTTGGAGATTTTTTTTTTGAGCTCTGAAATTAGTTATTTTTTGTTTTTTTGGTAAACTTTTAATGATTCACATAATTTTTTCATCTATTTAATGAACTTCTTGTACAACCAAAACTAAAGCATATTTTTTTCCTAAAACTGATCACAGTTCTATTTTTAATGTTCCCATCATAATATATTTTCGTTTATCAACATATTCCTTCACAGCATTGTGTCAACTATGCCATGCATTTATTGTCCGTCGATATTTCAGAACTGGATTTACAGTTTTATAATTCCGAAAGAAATGAAAAATATATTGGTTATTCAATATTTCACAACTGACTTAACTTTCATTAAGTTATCTAGATTACAGCTGTGTGAACCTCATGATGTTCATTTTGTATGTATTTTTGTTTTCGTTGATATGCATGTTTAACTCTGGAGGTTGTCTTTATTATTCTCTATGAATACTATATCGTCGGCATAGCCAATTGTATTAAGTGTTTTCATAACCTTCTAATTGGTAGTTTGGTTATCTCGTCCATAATTAGGTTGAGTAAAAGTAAGCTCCTTGTCTGATTCCTATACTTATAGATACTTTTTTTATCAGCTTTGATTCTGGTGTTCACTCCTGTGTCGATGTCTGTTATTATATTTTCTTCACACAAACGTTTAAAAGAAAGAATCAAACATATAAACAAAGCACATTTCGGATTTTTTTAATTTCTGTAGTAAATAGCGCTACGAAGCCGTTACAAAGGACTTTGATATACAGATACCGACTTCATTAATAATTACATAAAAAATTATATTTACCATGACAAGAAAAACTGTTTGGAAAAAACAATGGCACATAAAATGGGTGATTACTGTTGTTCACTTCCAATGTCGTTAGAGTTCACCATGGCGTTCGCAAGATGCCAGAGAGGGTGGTTAGAATGCGTATGGATATACTGACATAAGACAGACTTTACACACAGGGTTCAATCAGATCTATGTTCAATATTTTTTCAAAACGAAATGTTATTTTAGTTTTGGCAAAGGGCTGTTCAGTTTTGAGAAAAAATAGAATGAATAATGAAATTGGCATGTGACGTCACGTGGTTCTATTCTGTTTTCTTCTAGTGTATTAATAATGTCATGAAGTTGTGTATATATATTTACCAACCAAAATATCTATCAAGCTTTGGTCAAGCCAACGAAACGGTCAGTTTGTTGTACTCCAACACTTTTTCTGCTATTTCTCCTATTTATTTATTCATTGTGAGGTCACATTTCCTGAGGTACTCTGTATGTTTTATTGTAATCCACAGTTAGGCCCTGAGTATAATGATAACTTTTTACTTTCAGACTCAAAAGCAAGAGTAAGTGAGCAATGAAGTTTCTGGACAGTTTTTACAGACCTTGTTTAAACTAGACTATTGATTAGTTATTTTTTGGGAAAATAGCGTTTCTCGACAAAAATTTTTTTTCTTCAGCTTCTTAAATCTGAAAATGAAAAAATGTATATCAATAAATTCTATAAAAGTGTAGAAGAGCAAATAAATTAAGTTGCCCTGCTAAGTTACTGCGTTTTCCAAATGATTATTGTGTTGAGAAACTGTTCAACTTTTGTCAGTAACTTTGCTTGTGGGAAAAAATAATCTTAAAATTATTTAAATGATACTTCTCTATCCCAAAACTAGACTAGATTATTCATAATTCCAAGATTTCCCAATATTTAGTAATTTATATTGTTACAGAACTATGGTCAAACTAAACAAAAGTTGCAAACAACTTCTGACTCTTCAAAGTCAAACCACAAGTCCAAAACGAACCACAAGTCTAAATCAAAGAAGTCCAAAACTAATAAAAAGAAAAGATAAAATATCTTAAATTGTTTTGTTCTGTGTAATCATATTTATATACATATATGTTTTTACAATTTTTTTATTGTTTTAACTGATTTTAAAGTCCCAACGAAGCACAGCTCTTCTAAATCAAAGAAGTCCAAAAATAAAAGATAAAATATCTTAAATTGTTTTGTCATGTGTAATCATATTTATATACATATATGTTTTTACTATTTTTTTATTGTTTTAACTGATTTTAAAATTGTTTTAAATTATTTTTTCATGTTTTGACATGCTCTATCTATTTTAATATTTTATTTGTCTATTATGTTTTATTAAACATTTTTATCATATTCACGCAGTTTTACTTTCTTGTAGAATGAAGGAAACCAGTCAAACAAACTTGTGAATTATTACCAACCACTGAAAGACATTGATGAATATACGATTATATTATACCTTTCAACAGAAGATGGTAATGTATCAGAAGAAATGGAGGAGCTGAATAAAAAATTCAACTTTATCTCCAACTTCAGACAATCTCCCAAAAAACTTGGAATATCTATAAGAACCGTGTGGAAAAACTATCTTTTATATGGTTGCATAGTAAGAAAAACTGTCAAAGCTCCATTTGATTTCAAGAATTTTGCCAAGTGCCTTTCGGAAATCAATAAGAATAACAACAAGGATAAATATGAATATGTAGCTCTACAAGTTGTTTATGATGAAACTGATGATATATTGAACGAAAAAATTATCACTTTGCTGAGAGATCGTCTGAAACGGGTGGACATATATATATGTGTTACGGGAAAACAGAAGAAAATCAAACTTCTACTCCAAATAAGGATGACAAAGATTGGTAAAAGTTCGTTTATTAAAAATTTTGTCTTGCTTTTCTAAACATTTTATTCTTCTGGAAATTCACTAATATTTAAGCAATTCAATGGATAATTAAAATGTTGATATTCATAAAAAAACATAATTATTGTTATATAATAATTATTGTTTTTATTGTAAAAAAAAAAATTTTATGAATTTAATGTATTCAATTTTGTAATTAAAACCTAACCACAACTCGACAAAAAATACATTCTAACTTTTCAACTCTTATATAACTTGTATAGCTTTCTATTACTCGATTACATGCACTTTGAAAATGACAAGACAATTTAAAGTACTCAAACACGTAAATATATTGTCAGAATCCTCACGAATTGATAGTTTGCAATGGACTCTATTTGGAATAGAATGGCTATGTGATTGGTAGAGCCAAAACAAGTAATTTGGGAAATTGGCTACAATATACTTTCTTCAAATATAAACATTACTTATGAGTTTTTGAATAATTAATATCTAATTTTAAACATATCTGCAAAATTATGTTTATATAAATATTTCTTTTCTTAAAAAAATATTTACTTTTTCAACAATACAGTAAAAAATTCGTAAATACAATTGTAAAAACAAAGATTTATATTTTTGAATTCATATCACTATCTGAAATTATAAAATCTACTGCAACTTGGTAATATATATTTTTTTCCAATGTCTCTAAACACAGGGAGGTGGAATAACGTAACATTTTTACGTATTTTTTGGAATAAACCCTAAAAATAGACCTTTTGTTCCTTGAATATCCATGAAAATTAAATACATTAAAATTTGAACTCCTAATATTTAGCTTTCATCATTCAGTAATGCTTAGGAACTGAATAATAGGCTATTTATCAAATTATAAATACCACGAAATTATGTTTTCCTAATAATCATCACATTAATATCTTATGTCTTCAAGAATCAACTCTACTTTTTGTCAAATTTTCTTTTTGAAGATTGGGGTGTTATGAATGAACCTGAAGCATTTTTTATGTCTACATTTATCTATTTACTTCATAAGTTATTCATATATGTTATTTATTGAAAATTGATTTTTCCCAATAGAATGTGAAACCTATTTTTTGACAAGACCTAATTATTCATTAAATACTGGAACAGTCATTCACGTATACTTAAAAAATTGATCTGGATCAGCAGTCTTCATCTTTAAAAAATTATTGTAGGCATTCTCTACTTTTCTATTACGGTTTATGGGTCTTGTTTTGTAACGTCTTAGTCGCATAATTATTGTTCTTAGTTTGTCGACACTTTTCCAATGCTACTGCACACAACAACAGTCCCACGGCACCAAGAAGCATACCTTCATGTATTTCATAATCCATTGTGACACAGAAAACGAAGCATAGATAAATATTTAGAATATAATACAAATCCAAACCAACACAGGGTGTTTATGATTCGTATGTGTAGGTTATGTTCAATGTCACTATCACTTCTACCCATGCGCAAAAATTCCGTTCCGTCGATTTATAAATTTAATAATATTTTACAGTCCGTGTTACGTTACAGTCCGTCTAACTATAAATCCAGCTTTATTCTTGTACCAATAAATCGGCAAATCTGAACCATTTTTTTTTTCAAATGTTTCTTAGAAGAAATAAGTGGAAGACTTATGAAATTTGATTGCCAAATGCGTAATCGTTTCTAGAGGTGCATAAAATGCAGAAAATTCTGCACAACTTAAGAACAAATATAATTAATAAATTCTGTAAATTGCGAATTATAACTGAAATTAGTTTGATTTTTTTAAAGATTTTACTCGGAGTTTCCTCCATTTTATGACGCCTACCTTAGCTTGTTACTGTAATATAAGCATTTTATTTATGTATTTTTATATATTAATTAACTCAATATAATTCTAATTCTGATTTATTTTACAACATATATATATATTTGTGGGAATGAAAATTGTGAATGTTTCAGTTAATTCAAATATATATATTTACCAACCAAAATTACTATTATACTTTTCTGCAATAGCGCCGACGATTCCATTTGTATTGTCTCTGAATCAAAACCACATATAAGTCACTCTAATACCCATTTTGATTCACAGGTAATTAATTTTGTATATTGGTTTGTGTTGAACGTGCAATTCTGTTTGGTTAGTGAACTTGAAGAAATACATCAGTTTGGCAAAACAAAAATCTTTATCAGCATACTGTTTTAAACAAGGCAAACATTTCCAATTATAATGATATTAACCTTTTTGCTGTCGGAGACGTAAGATCCCGCAAATTATTTGTGCTCTTGTGGTGGTTTTCATCGGCTTTTTTCAGGTACTGGACTGCGGCAAGCGAACGATTACGCTATTGAATAAGCTTTTGACTATCGTGTAAGTGCCTGCAGTCCCCCACTCCTTTGCATTTTGTCTCCTACAAACACGTAGGAATGTGTGCACTTTTTATGCAGTTCACCTTTATTTACACATGAAATAAACGTGTTTTATTTGACTTTGCATTACAAATATGCCTTACAAACCAAAAAAAGTTTTAAACAACAAGAATTATAAAACATTCTAATGAATAGCGACAATAGTACCTTGAAGTTATAGAATCAGAACATTCAAATCGTGGTATATGGTGAGCATTTTGTGACACTTGAAAATCTCACGATAGGAGTCTGTGTATTTCACATGTTCAACATGGTTTTCATGATTTTTTTTTGCATGATGAAAATACGTTGTAATTGAGAACTTCCACCCCCATATTAAAATTCCATACTTCAGAAAAGGGTAGACTGTCCCATAGTATGCCGTTTTTAGAGCCTCAAAATTTAGGTTTCTTCTCAAAACTCTTATTGAAAAAATTTGGATGCTAGTTTTTTTGCCAATAGTCAATATGCTTTTCAAAATTTAGTTTGTCATCTATATATATGCCTAACATTTTTGTATCGGTAGAAAAGTTTAATTTTCCTTTTTCCAAGGAATTTTTTTTTTAAAACAATGCAATCTGTTTTCAGAAGTAATTTATTTTCATTGAGATATGAGGATACTAAAGAAATATTTTTTAATATTGTGTTTTCCAAATGAATGCAATTATTAATTGGCAGAATGAGATTTGAATCGTCCGCATAACTAACAACTGTAGTGTTTGAGCATTTAAAAAGTTCGGAAAAATCGTTTATATAAATTATGAACAGTATCGGACCTAATAGACTCCCTTGTGGTACACCTCTTTCAATTTCAGTAAAATCTGATAGAAATTCTTCAATTTGTTGTCTGATGCATACTTTTTGTTTTCTATTGCTTAAATATTATTTCAGGAGATCTAGAGCCTTTCCTCCGATTCCATAATTATTTAGTTTTGTAAGTAAAATGGAATGATCTACACAGTCAAAAGTTTTACTGAGATCCAATAAAACACCGCAAGCACAAGAGTCTAATTCTGTCTATTAGTTCTGACTTTATCAGTGTGGATCTAACGAGTTTCGTTTGTTTTCATCACTTTGAAATTGAATATCTATAAGCAAGCAATTTACTCTTTTTGTACATTTACCGCCCAATCAATTCAACGTTCCACATTATTTGAATGTTGAATGATTTTTAACCACTGTAATTTGTTATAAAATGGCCTTATACACTCGTCATTCACGGTTGTGCAAGAGGTTAGATTACACCTTGTATATGTTGAAAGTTAGGCCAAGGCAATACCTAACGAAACCAAAAAACAGCTTCTTTCTAAATTTCGATCTTAATGAAAAAACGACTTCTGACCGTTTTTTGGCCAAGACAAAAAAACCCTGTGCTTCGCGCCAATTTTCAGGACTTACAGACATGAGTCAGTAAGTAGTTTCTTGTTTAAATGTGAAAATATATAATATATGCCTCCAAACTGAGTTGGGAAAGCAAATTTGAATTTCTTGCTCTAGTTGGTTTTGGAAAACCTTTCAAATATTCAGGAAATATTACAGACTGAATAACTTCTCAAGTTTCCAATTCTTGAAATATCTATGAATCTGTTTTTGGCTGTATCCAGGGCATACCAAAACATGAATTAAAAATAAAATTAACTGATGAAAGCACTGCCACCACCCATTCTTGCAGTAATAGTTCGAGTCAGGGTTTATCTAGATGAAGGAAGCGGCATAGAATGAATCTCAAAAAAATCCTTACTACATAATTACTCAAATCTTTTTTTCTAGCATATGATGAAAAAAAAATCGCTTCATTTTATTTAAACTGAGTTAAATCTAAAAAATATTGAAACAAAAAAAATATTTTTTTTCCAGGCTTTGGATTTTGAGTTATGAAGAGTTTTTGGCTTATTTTTTATCAATATTTGGGACTCATGGCTCTGTGCACACCATTTTTCCATGAACCAAAAATTGATAAATACCTGCTTCTTAATCAATGATCCAAATTCAATGGAAATCATATGTTCAACAATGGGTGTGGATTAACGAACACACACATTTGTGAATTTGTCCAATTAAACTGTTTTCTGAACCACTGAAGGCAATAAAAGTAAATAATTTCATCACATATGTGTATATTTTGTAAAAAAATAAAGAACAGAAAAACACCGAAAACATATTTCCTCAAATTACTGGTGTACATCATTTAGTGGAAATCCTACCATATGGATTTTTTTAACCAAAATGATAGTTTGTGAATATTTTTATAAAAAATTTAATGGTTTGCTTTATTTTTTGCATACTTTACACAGATTAATCAAATTATTTTTTAAATGAATGTTCTGATTTTCCAGTAATATATTGCAGTAGAATCAGAGAGTCGAAAAAAATTCAATATGGTAACATTTCCAAAACATCTCTCAATCATCAGCATTTGGGCTTATAATATAAATAATGATGAAATAACAACAAATAAAAATTACATCTCCATTTTTAAAATCGCTTCCCAATCAAATCCATCGGTTTTCACTAATTTAATAACATTTTTGTCCATGATGAGCGGCTGGAGCTTACGAAACGTAGAATACTCCACCAAAGTTTGAACATCTCCGACAATTATGAGTTTGTGTTTGGCTCTCGTTATTGCTACTGTGAGTCTTCTTTTGTCTTCCAATATTTCGAACTGAAAAAATATTTTTTACATTATACATATTTCTTTACTGTATGAAATTGGCACGTATATATATATAATCAAAACTGCTTGCTGCTACTAACCTATACATAAGGGGTCAAATATCCTTCAGAAAACAATTACTTTCCTGATTGATGTCTCGACGAACATTGGATTACATCTGATCATAACAAGCTCCTCCAAATGAATCTTATAGAACTACTTTCTGATATTCATCGAGGTATTCTCGATTAGCAAGGAAAGTATTTGTTTTCTGATGGAAAATCGACCCTCCATACACCCACTTAGCAACCTTGATTAAATCAGGACATCTACTACTAACTGATAATGAGTTCATTATACCTAAAAATCAGCTCAACAGTAAAACTACATTCCTTTATCAGTATACAGAAAATGAACTATATTCACTACTGAATAATAAATTTAAACGTCAGCAGGTCTGGATGATGTTCCATACAATCATAAACCATTGGCCCACTTGATTAACACGTTGAGTACGGCATGAGAACATGTGGATGCCGTACTTGTTTCTACACAGGGCGGGCGCGGCATGAATGCGATGCCGCACAACATATTTTCACTCAGACGGCGTGTATCTCATCAGAACTCGCGTTATAATGCTAAATAAATGGTAGGCGATCAAGCGCCGGCCGAGCGACCAACTTATATGAGCCGGATTGAGATTTATTATTTAGGGTGGTTTTTAAGGGCATCAAAGTGAAAAAATCAGAAAATGTATTATTGTTTTTTACAAAGCAGTACAAATACAATAGGCTGAAGCAATACAAATATAATAGGCTAACATATTTAGGCCTAGTAGCATTATTAGCATGGTTTTTCTCGTAATCGCCCATTTTCAATGAGTAATAAGACTTCTTCACTCGAATTACTGCATCAACTGAGCTTGAAATCGGCAGCCGACAGAAAAAACGTGTTTGCGTTGTACATAGCCACAACAATAAATTGTTTCTAGCCAATCACATGACCACAATGCCTACTGCATCATGTGGTACCATGCCGGCTCAATAATACAATTACTTCTATTCAGGCGGCGTGAGATCAACGTGATGCCGCAAATTAAATCATTCAAAAAACCAATTTAAATTCAAAAGTTATATATATAAAAAGTCATATTTGAATAAAAAATACAAAAAAAATGAAAAAAAAATGCCAGCTGAGTTATTTTTTTTCTTTGTACAGCTGTACCAATGTGTTAACAGGTCTTTTGAGTGTGAAACCATTCCGAATATTCTGAAAACAGGAAAAGTGGTTCCTCTTTTCAAACAGAAAGATTCCACCTCATTAGAAAATTACTGACCAATAGATTTTTTTATTTTTTTAATAGGTTATCCATTCCTAGATAGATATGAAATACTTCGTAAGAAACAACATGGTTTCCGCTCGGGAATGTCAACGACCACCCAATGTCTTCATTCTATCATAAAATTATTATATATACTAGAGGACCCGACAGACATTGTCCTGTCCAAATTTCTATGTTCCCTAAAATGTTTTTCCCGAAAACTCTCGTCCGCGTAGAATTTCTTTTTTTCTATGTTTTCCTTTATGTTGTTCCATCTAGATTATGCTTTTAACTCCTTCCGCTTCCTGTTGTCCCGTTATCTCGTTTTCCCGTTATCCCATTTTCCTGTTACCCCTTTTTTTCTTTATCCCTTTATCCCCTTATCCTGTCATCCCGTTTTTTCGTTATCCCGTTTTCCTGTTATCCCATTTTTTCTTTATCCCGTTAACCCCTTATCCTGTCATCCCGTTTTTTCGTTATTCCCGTTATCCCGTTTTTTATTTATCCCGTTATTCCGTTTTCCCGTTATTCCCTTATCCTGTCATCCCGTTTTTTCGTTATCCAATTATCCCGTTTTCCTGTTATCCCATTTTTTCTTTATCCCGTTTTCCCCTTATCCTGTCATCCCGTTTTTTCGTTATCCCGTTTTCCTGTTATCCCGTTTTTTCTATAAAAAAAAAAAAAAAGGGTTTGATCGTAGAAGGGTGAAAATTTGGGGTTGTATGTATTTTTGAATGCTGTATCATAAAAAAATAAAAACAATTTATTTTTTCTGAAAAATAAAATCAAGAGGTGGACCACCCTTAACATTTAGGGGGATGATTTGTGAATCTAAACCATCCAGCGCGCCACCCAAACGCATACAAAAAAATTCCTTCGAATCGGTCCAGCCGTTTATGATACCGACTGCAGCGCCATCTGCCGGGCTGATTTGTGAATCTAAACCATCCAGGGCGCCACCCAAACGCATGCAAAAAAAAAATCATTAAAATCGGTCCAGCCGTTTAGGAGGAGTTCAGGGCCACACACGTACAGTAGAATTATATATATATGTATATATGTATATATATATATATGATTGACGGAGGCGAATGCCTTGCTGCAATATTTTGTGATTTAAGTAAGGTATTCAACTGTGTTAATCATGACAAACTCCTATCATGATATTGGAACATATGGTTTGCGAGGTTATCATTAACCAACAATATAAAGGATCATATAGGTCTATTATCAGTAAAGCAACTCCCTGTTCTACTTTGAGAGGATAATAAACATTGTCGAGTTTTTTTGGAATATACCTAAGAGATAACTTGGTTCTTCATCATCATGAGTCTGTGGCCTTCTCCAAGAAAATATGGAGGGAAGATTCATAGTTAAAGATTTCATTAGAAAACATTATAATTTGCAAAAACTTTTCAATTTCTAAACATTTCCCAACAGTTTCCACAACATAGAAATCCTGGAGTAAATTCCCTTTAAATACACATACTGTGTTACCTCAGCTTATTTACCTTGTTCACAGTTCTCGGAATCGAAGTATCTCTCGATTTTGAGCAAGAATAAATGATGACACTCTTATCTTTTCCTTGAAATCTATCCACAGTACTAACATCTACATGCTCTGTCTTTATTAGTGCCGAAATTTGTGATACCTGACTTCTGTATGTAGAGATCACACCAATTTGACTAGCAGCAACGCCAACCTAGAGAGAAAATAAAAATAAATTTCCAATGAAATAATTAAAAAAATATATTGAGTGAAAAAAAAAAGAATAATTTATTAGTAAACATCGACCAACCAAATAATGCTGTTATGTTGGAGCCGGTCAGTGTCAGTGAACCATACATAATCTTCGAGTACGGTTTTGTTGCAGTAACATGGTTTTTTCTTAAAATATTTTGAATTGTGGACAGTGCTAGAATTGGGTAAGATGATTTCAAGAATTTGGTTAAAAACTTGTAAGGTATGTAAATATGTCGAAAGTTTGTTTCAATCACTACTAAAATTCGCAAGTTGTCACACACAGATTCCTTTTGTAGGTAGTAAGGACAAGAACATGTTGAAAGATACAACTCTCGAAAATCAACAGTATAAGTACATGTAAATGTCATAGGGGATGTGACAAATCAAATGTCTCATGTAAGCACTGTGGACATGAATATATTTTCGGAAATCACATTTTTTTGTATTTCAATTTTCTAAGCAGTCTTTAAATATTGATATTTATTCTTCTTCAAAATTACAAACTCCATTAATGTAAACACAAAACATGAATATTTGAATGTAACTTGAATTATATTGAAAAACGAACTTGTAAATATTACCCCATTATTATATCCATTCTTACCTTCAATAGTGCTTCAACAAGACTGACTGTAACAGCTGCTTCATATATATTTACAGTAGAATCATTCTCTTTTTGACTATTTTCTTCTGTTATCACGTTACTGTTATGCACCAGCCATGGCACAGAGTATTGCAGATTCCACACAGGACCAGTATCTAAGAATTGAACGGAATTCTCTAAAGAGTCATCTAGAACCATTGTAATCCAACTCTGCTTTTTCCTTGTTGAAACAAGAACCTGGAGAATGAAAAATAACATATTGAAGGGCTCAATATTCGCCGTGTTTATTTTTCAACAAAGATGCTACCTATCATAAAGTAGGTAAACATTTTTGGTTATTTTCATAGCAACAGCAAATATGAACAGTTTGTTGTTAGAACTTGATCATATAATATACCGGGTGAGTGAAATTCGAGTAGATGCATGGGGATCTCGGAAACGGTAAAAGCTACAGAGAGGGTTAATAATTTATATTTATCATTGTACTTATGTAAAAATGGTTTATCAGTATAAATAAATAAATAAATAAATGGAGGCAAAGTTGCGTATTATGGAGCTCATTACTATGATGTTGAAAAATCTCTAGCCCTCTCACTTTCAGAGATTACAGGAAAAAACGAAAAATTTGATTTTTGTTTTTCACTTATATCTGCTTTAATACAATAGATTTCCAGAAACTGTTTGCACTTTGTTATTGCAACTTTCAATGGGCTGTAAAAATATGTAAACGAAAGTGTTCTACAGGGTGTTGTTTTCCTTGGGCCACCCCTAACTATGAAATTTTGAATACGAACCTGGACTTTTTTTAGGCTTCACAATCATGCTTATGACCATTGACTCATTTAGTTTCCTTTACAACAAGAGCACTTTAGTAATGTGATATGTGGTTTGGCTAAATTCAAAGCACGAGTGGAGGTCGCATAGAAGGGGTAGACATTTCTCACGTCTCAGCTTCCTGCGCTCCGGCGTGTCATAAGTAGGTTAAAATAATAGTTAACACGGTTGGAGGTCGCATAGAAGGGGTAGGACATTTCTCACGTCTCAGTTTCCTGCGCTCGGCGACTTGTTGTTAAGACAGAATAGGGAACACGGTTGGAGGTCGCATAGAAGGGGTAGACATTTCTCACGTCTCAGCTTCCTGCGCTCCGGCGTGTCGTCTGCAAAAGGGGATAAAAATAATAGCAAACACGGTTGGAGGTCGCATAGAAGGGGTAGACATTTCTCACTTCTCAGCTTCCTGCGCTAATCAGGGAAAGACAGAGTGGGAGAATAAAAGCTAACAGCAGCTAGGAAGGATAGAGTAAGCCAGCCCCACGTAGAGCATTACGCACTGCTTTCAAAATTAGTCGCTTTGGCCATCCGTAAAAGCTTACATTTGATACCCGCTATTGCCTTGCACCCGTTTTTGAGCTTGCATACTGATCCGTACGACCCCCCCTTTTTCACAAGAGCTTTTTGGTTACTACGTTTACCCCGCCTACGTAAACACACCCTCCCCGCTTTTCTGTAACTAGCACTAACCATCCGAGTGTATTTTGTAGTGATGATTTGAGGCTGACATCAGCCGCCCTGACTGTATTGATATTTTATTAATATACCTGTTTATCCTGTTTTTAGTATTCTTTCATTTACTATCTTAAGTAGAATTTAAACACCTAGTGCGCAGTCGCCACCCAGGTTCGAAACCCAGTAAGAGGCAATTAAAGCCAGCCTTGCTGGCCCCGTTACATTGTCACGACTATACTGACCCCTGGAGTGTTTTTCTTCACTGAGACTGCCCGGAGCAAAAGTGGCCTTTTCCACTATAAACCAAAAGGTGGCGCCCGAGGAAAACCGAGAATAGTGAAAGGCGCCAAAGTTTGATAGTAGGGGGAGAGACCCCTTTACAATATGTTAAGGTGGGCGTTCAATGTAATGTATTTTACAAGCTTTTATTTAGTTTCACTTGTTAGTTCCTTCGTTATGGTCACATCTTGCAAGTGAATTTTGACCGACTTCTAGTCGTCAGATTAATTTGAAATTTAGCGGGTATTCATAACTCCGGTGACAATACATTATGAAATTTTTGTTAGAGAAAAAACAAAATGGCGGACGAGATTTATAATTATGGTCCGATTTGATTCAAAATTGGTATGTGGGGGTTTTCGGGGACGGAGATTATGCATTTTTTTGTCAAAATTCATAAATTTAAGATGTTGGCTCCAAGATCGCGAAAGAGTTTTGTGATTATGGTTCGATTTGATTCAAAATTGATATGTGGGGGTTTTCGGGGTCGAAGATTATGAAACTTTTGTCAAAATTAATAAATTAAGATGGCGGCCCCAAGAGGAGGCGAGTTTTTGATTATGGTCAATTCATTCAAAATTGGTATGGGGGTTTTTGGGTCGGAGATTATGATTTTTTGTCAAAATTATAATCAAGATGGCGCCCCAGAAAGGACGAGTTTTTGATTATGTCAATATTTGTAGGTCCGGAGATTATGAATTTTTTGTCAAAATCTATTAATTCAAGATGGCGACTTCAGAATAACGGACGAGTTTTGTGATTATAGTCAGATTCTAATTGGTTTTTGGGGTCATCTCCGACCCCAAAATTTCTTTCAGTCAAAACTTACGGGAAGAGACCTTGTAATAACGATGCTCTATTGGAAATTAACAGATTAAGGCGAACTTACTAAAAAGTTAAAAATAAATAACTAATAAAAAACTTTTTAAAAACAAGTTTTTATTTAAGCCGTGTACTAAAATGTATAAAATAAATTGAAGACATCGCTGACAATGATTTAATTATTTTTTGTTGATTTATTTGGTTTCAAAAAGCTTGTTGTGTGAATTATAATAAAATGAATACTTCGACAAATTGTTACTTACCAACCATTCATTGTCCAATATAATTAATTGCTATCTACTTTCATGAATACTTTGTAAAAATCAAATACTCTGACAAGTTCTTACTTACCAACTAATCACTGCCCAATCAAATTAATTGGTACCTACTTTTATGAACATTTCGCGCGACAAACTTTTTGAAACCAAATAATTCAACAAAAAATTATTAAATCATTGTCAGCGATGACTTAAATTTATTTTATACGTTTTAGTACACGGCTTAAATAAAAGCTTGTCTTTTAAAAGTTTTTTATTAGTTATTTTTATTTATTTCAAGTTGCATCGAGAAACGGTTACACTTTGGGAACTCAAATTTAGTAGGTGAACTCAGAAAGGATTAGAGTACCTAATTGAAAATATTGAGATTGAATTCTTTTCAAAAATTTAGATTTTTTTTGTCAAAAATTGAAGGAAATATTTCAAACGAAAGACCCATTAAAATAGTTCATTAACTTGAAATACGAAATGGCCGGCAAATAGCCAAATTCAAACACATAGCGAGAAATAGTTCCTACTTAACCAACATCCTTACTGATTTCTTAGTCCAGCCGTTTTCGGAAAGAGAGCGCCATTGTAAATTTCATTAATTCTATATACTATAATGAAATAGGAATGTGATTTTGATAACATCTTTAGAAGTAGCAAGATAGAGAAAATAAAAGTTTCGGATTCGGAGATTATTCATAATTGTATCATGGAGAGTAATTTGGGCAAGGATAAATGAAAATCAACAATCAATGACGGGATCCGGAGGTTTAATCTGTATAATATAGCGAAAGCTTTTCCTGACTGATAATAGGCACACGAGAAATATTTATTCTAAACTTCCTTCTGAAGGTAGTGCACCTCTTTGCTAGTTAATTTATTCATTTCAAAAATTGTGTTTTTTCCCAAAACGCTGATATTTTTATACACCTTGCCTTGTTTGTTTCTTAGTGATTAATATTTATTTCTCGATTTGTACGTTCGGGTGAAATTTTGCAAATGAATTTTGATCCTCTTCTAGACGTCTGATTAACCTTGGCATTAATTTTTTGTCAAAATTCGTTGATTTAAGATGACGGTTCCAAGATGGCGAACGAGTTTTGCGACTATGGTCCAATTTTACTCAAAATTGGTGTGTTGGAGTGTTTAGGGTCGGAGATTATGATTTTTTTTGTAAAAATTTATAAATTTGAGATGACGAGTTTGGTGATTATGACCCGATTCTAACGGAATAACCTACGTCACACATCCAAAGCAATTATTTTTTACTTTTTAGTGCATTTGAATAAAGGCTTGTCTTTAAAAAGGTTTTTTATTACTTATTTTATTCAACCTTTGTTGGACCTCATAATAATGGATATAACAACGTTGAATTTTATTTTCAAATAATGTTATTTCGGAATAACTATTTTAGAAATCATTTCTTCCTGATTAATCTCGAAACCAAATGATAATTGTTACTTCAAGACAGCTATTACATGGAGTACCTAACTTTATCGGCAAGAATGCCAAAGAGTAGAACTATAAACTTTGACAGTGCCCGCCGGCCAGTTCTCCGGCTATTGTCTCATAGTAGAAATTAGTTTTGACTATAATTACTCATTTGAATGGTGGCTCCTCTATCAGATTAGTTTTACAAGCCATATTGGTCGCCAACCTTAAAATTTAAATAAAATAAAAAATATATATCGTCATAGAACTTAGCTAAACTGTAATATGCACTAAGTAGTTTATTGTTGTATTTCTAAAACGATTATCCTTTTTATTTTACAATAATTTATTATACATTATCACTCCATTATAGATTCCTGCAGGGATGAGGAGTTTTAAGTTATTTTCCTTTTGACGAGTTTAATAGTGGACACCATTCACTTCATAGTCTAATCTATTTTTAAGAATTAAGGAAACCGTCTCTAATATAAAAATTGAAACAAGGGTTAGGATCCCATGTTCTATAAATAGCGGTTTACATGATGCCCTCCACGTTTTACAGAGATATCTAATTGCACATTTCTGTAGTATAAACACAGACTGATTTTTTGTTACAGACTCTCCAAAAAGATATGCCATGACATAAATGGGATTCTACAAGTGCATAATAAACATATTTTGCAGCAGTAAATCCTAATCTATTTGAAACTGTCCTCAAAACATAACGACCAGATGCCAATTTTTTGTTCAAGTTTCTTATCTGTTCTTCAGATTTTAGATGTTTGTCCAAGTTAGAGTCCAAAAAATGTTGTTGTGTCCTTATTTTAATCTTTGACTACCTAGATTCACATCCCATAACACAGTTTTGAAAGAAACGGCACATATCTTTCTAGTATTTAGAGAAAGTAGATTAGAATCACACCACTGTTTAAGACCATGTCGGTACACATTATTTCGTGGAGTCTATTTTTATCTTTATGATGCCATAATAGGGTTGTATCATCTGCAAATTAGGCAATATTTCCCGAGGCTGGTAGCATTGTAGGATGATTTATATGTAGAAAATAAAATTGGACTTAGGATAGAGCCCTGGGGTAATCCACACCATATGCCAATTGGGGTAGTGGATAATTTTACACACTGCTTTCTATTAAAGAAATAAGATTTGAACCAATTCAGAGTGATTCCCCTAAATCCATATTGATGAAGCTTCCGCAGCAAAATGTCATGATTTACACAGTCGAATACTTTTGATAGATCACAAAGCACTGCAGCGACCGCTTCATTTCCATTCACATTTCTATAAATCATTGACATTAATCTATGGGTAGCATCATTTGTGCTTTTTAAATTTTGAAAATCAAACTGCTCCGTACTCAGTATACTAATTACTCATCAGAAATTCCGTAATTCTTTTCTTTACTAGTTTTTCTATTATTTTCGCTAGTATTGGTATTAATGATAACAGTCTGAAGTTGGTAGGATCTTATTCTCTGTCACCTTCATACAAGGGAATTATAATCGAGGTTTTCAGTTGCAAAAGAGTCATTTATGACTTGTGCAAGAACACTGAGTGCACCATCAGGAAGGTTTTTAAATATCTTTACCTTTAGATATCATTTGAACCAGCCGCATTACTTTTTATAGAAGAAATTACTTCTTTCAATTCATATGCATTAGTATCAAAGAGTATAAGATTGTCATATGCGAGGATGTCCCTGGGGTAATCTAATGGATCATGTTTTGGAGATATAGTTTCCGTTAGCTTATCAGCAATCGTACTGTAATAATTATCAATTAGAATTAGGTTCAAACTGGGTGTCTATAGGTTTTGAAGTTCTTGGTTTACCCCTGAGCTCATTTACTATGGTCCAGTTTTTTTTTTCACTTTGTTGTTTGCCTTTGCAATTCTGAGAGAGAGAGAAAAATATACTTTATTGTCACGAACAAATAAACAAACTCTTATGGACAAAGCTCTTAAATAAATCTAAAATTATATCTAGTCTATGTATAACATGGTCATGACACTGAAAAACACAAACATAAACATTTATAAAATTGTGAAGGTAATGAGCATGATGTTAATATTGCAGATATTAATTGATCAAATTAAAAATAGAAACGTCAACAGTTGAAATGTGTCAGAATAAAATTATTCCAAGCTATAAGGTCGATCACATAGTAACACATCTACAGCCTTTTTGAAATGATCAGTGTTGTTGATGTTGTATTACATATCCTTTGCAGCTCTGATTACTTTTCTATATTTTCTGTATAATTTATAATCATTGTAGAAGAAAATAATACTTGTGAATTTCCTAATATAATGAGGAGACCTTATGGTTTTCGAGGAGATTCTAATTCCATCTGTAATCCAGGGTTTTAGTTTTTTTATGTTATTTTTTTGTTTGGGAAAGGTACTCTAGAAGTTTTCAACTAGACCCTTATAGAAATATTCAAAAGGTTCTTCTATAGACATCGAATTCTATAGTCAGTATAAGCACATAATTGAGAAAATGTATTATAGTTTGCAAAACTATAGAGTTTTTGTTGTTTGTTTGTTGATTGAAATATATATCGCTGTATATGGGATCATGATTTGATAAGTTGCACTCTACGACTGATCAGGAAGTACAGTCTAGGTTTGTACAAAAATAATCAATTGTAGTTATGAAAATTGTAATATTCTTGTAGGTGTTTCGACATGCAGAGGGAAAGTCGATGTGCTTTCATGAATATTTTGGAATTTGTGGAATTGGCTATTCAATAGGTCATATGCATGTATCACAAAATCTCTTGAATTTTTGTTTTCACCATCTACTTTGTTACTTAATCATTATAAGTTGTTTCATTAAACCGTATCTTTCGAAAGTTTTAAATATTCCATATTTTAAAATGAGAAAATTGACAAGCAAATTTAAATTAGGTAAAACGCAACGCGATTGGTCGGACCTTATTATGACGTCAAAGTCTATGTCAACAAAATTTATTTCCCTGTTCTTATCTTGTAGTTGGTCGGTCTATTTAAGTTTTGCAAGTGTTTGGCTATTTTCTTTTCATTATTAAGTTACTGTAAACCTCCCGGAAAATAAATACAATGACTGAAGCCGGATTTGTCAGGGCACAATCCGACAATTTGCCTAGAATAGATGTGTTCATGATGACAAGTTTTTTCGCAAATCATCCCGATTTCACTTCTGCTGAGATTAGAGGCGTAAAAGCTGCAAGGTAATTGAATAAATGTTTTGTATTAGTGTCTCCAATTTCCGTTTTTCAATATGATTTCTGGTTATTTGCTTACTAAGATTGAGAAAGTGCACATAACCTCAAATGTAGTAAACAATAAAATTCAAGAAAATTTTATATTTCACTTCTTATTCTAACACGTGATAATATTTGTGTTTCTAGGTCCGAAAGAGATTCTTATGGCGATTCAGCTATTGGATATGTACAAGTTAAAAGGGAAGCAAATATATGTGTAGTGAAAGCTCGTATTACTCCCGAACATAATGTGAAACAGAAGTGTTACTCTGTAACTGCTGTATGTGATGATGCTGAACAAACAATTATCTCTGCTGAATGTGAAGATTGCACACACGTAGGTAGATATTAGATATAAGTAAAGTATTATTTAGCCGGCGAGAACTAATTGAAAAAAAAAATTGTACCGTACGCAGATTTTATTTCATGAATACAAGTCTGAAATCAAAACGTGGTCATGTTTTATCTTGAAAATATCATAATTACATTATTGTTTTAATTTTTCAGGTGGATGTAAGCATGCAATAGCTTTTATAGCTTGGCTGCACAGGTGCTGAAGACCCTCCCTCTACTAGTATTGACTGTTATTGGAAGAAGTCCAAATTGTCCACGATAGGCAGAACCCTAAAGTATATTAAAGCAAAAGAATTAGGTAGTAGTTCTAAAACCAAACCTGCTCCATCAGCCAATAGTCAAAGCCTTCTGCCAACTCTAATAAACCATAGCAGAAGCATCGGTCACATGGAAAGTCAACTCATAAAATATTACAAGGAACCAAGCAAAATAGAAATATTATCCATTAATCATTTAATAAATACACTACCAAATAAACCAGCAAATGCCACAGAGTTCATCAACTATTGCAAGAATACAATGGACACATCATCTTGCAATGAAGCCTATCGAGCTACAATTGATCAGAATGACTGTCCTTTGTGGCATGAGCTGCGGTATGCTAGGATCACTGCTTCGAAGATGCATGAAGCAGCACTATTGCAAAGTTTTCGAAGGCACTCTAACTGAAAGTATAATGGGAGCAATTAAAGTAAAGGACACAGAAGCAATGAAAGAGGGCGTTTGCTAGAGAAACAAGTATTAAAAGAAGTTGAAAAAAATGAAAATAAAAATTAATGAATGTGGTTTAATCTTAAACCCTAATTACCCGATTTAGGCATCTCCTGATGGTGAGAGTATTGATTACAGTATTGAAGTCAAATGTCCATCATCTGAGAAAGCCATGAGCAGATATGTTTCAAAAGAAAATGTTATATGCTCAAAATATATGGCTCAGGTGCAAATGCAGATGTATTTTTCAAATAAAAAAAGAGGACTTTTCTGTGTTGTACATCATGATTTTGAAAAATCGAAGGAAGTAGACATGTATATTGTAGATTACGATGAGAACTATTGCAAAACTATTTTAGAAAAATGCATTGTATTCTGGAGTAATGCTATTTTTCCTATTCTATGTAAGAATATCAAATAAATGGTAATGAGAAGCAACTTGAAATTTTACTTTTTACAGGTCTAACACGTTATTTCATTGTATTTCGAAATTTAAATTCTAGCTAAAATACTTTATTAGGATTTTGTGTTTTTCAATAGGCATAAAGTGTCCAACTGTTAGGCAGAGACCTTTCTATTCATTTTCCTGTTCTATTATACAGCGTGTCCCAAATAGTATGCAACAAATGGAAAACTTTTTTATTGTTGATTTCACAAAAAAACTTGTTAAAGTTTTCAACATACTGAAATAAATCCTTGAAAATATTTCATGTCATCAAATTAACTATTCAGATTTTGAATATCGGAAAGATACTCATGTATTTATTTATGAGTACCTATCTCCCTTATATTCGAAATTTGAATAGTTCACTGGATGAAAATGACATATTTTCAATATATGTTTATGTACTTTGAAAACAAGGGGTAATTTAAAAAAAAATACATTCATTTCACAAGCCAAAAACTTTAGAGGACTTTCTGAGTTTCTTGATAAGCACAAACTTTTATTGACAATATTTTTCAAACCAATTATAAAGTTTTCTTGAAAATCAAGCAAATTTGGACATGTTTATATGGACTTTTAAGTCCTAAAATAAGTTAAGGAATTGCATCCTTCAATATTTATTTTACATAGTTATTATTGGAATAGTTGTGTTCAGTTGAGGATATGAAGTATAAGTGACAGTAACATGTTTATTGTGAGTTATCAAAATTGTTCTGAAATAGTTGTCAATGACCCAAGTTACTTGTAAGCTATATTCATTGTATTTGGAGTTTGTATATTAAAAAGACGGTTTTTTCTGAGTGTGCCACATACCAATATGATGAAAAATAAAACAGTTGAAAATCAAATCTATTTTTTTATTAAAACATTTTGCATATTGATTATGCCACATGCTATTACTATTACTTCATCTATTATTGGAACTAAGCTGTGATGCACACATGCGTGAGGCAACAATATATAAAATTCTCTTAATCTGTTTATAACACGCTCTACATGAATTCTCAATGCTGCTATTCTTTTAGACTGCTTCACCTCATGCTTAGTACTTGCTGTAGACTTGAAGACTGAAGGAGGCCGTATAAGGGTACATTATGTGACAAGTCTTTAAAGCCTGCTGTGTTTGGAGGTATACATTCTAGATATCCACAATTTTCTACTATAATGATGTCAGAAGCCCTTCCACCATATCCTTCAGAAATAAAATTGACTAACCCATCTGGAGTACAGGAAATAAGGTACTTCAGAGTGTTACATTTCTTATATTGTGACCATGACAGAGACTGATGAATTGCGTTAGAAGGTTTTTCTATTTCCAAGCAATCTATAATTGAAACAACTTTTGAATACCGTGCTCTAAAAGCGATAGGTAAACATTTAACTATGTCAGATGGTTCAGGCCACACAATTAACTCCTTCAATTTTTCTGCTAGAATAATTACTGTTTTTCAAAATATTCTACTTATAGTGCTCTGTGAATAGCCAAAATGTATAGCTAATATGTCAAATGATTCATTTAACTTTATTTTCTTCAAGGTTATTAAAATGTCGATAGTGGGAACTGGGATATTTTCACTTAATAATTTTATCAAATGGTAACTGTCTTTAGGCAGTCCTAACATCATTTTAGGCTCTTTTTCAATGGCAGTCAATATTGCACTACGCATAACATTTTTAAATTGTCTGTCTTCGTTATCTTGAGCCCAACTCGCTTCGGATGAAGTACTTTCTTGTTCATATTCACTAGATATTGATGAAGATTGTGAAGTCAGAGATAAATCATCTGTTGGTTTTATATCTGGGAATAACTTTCTTTTTGTACCGGCAATCGGGCGGTTTTAATAGGTGAAGTCGATGTGTTTTTAACTGGTACAAGAAATGGTGATACTGCTACATTTTTTGTTTTAGAACCAACATTGACACTTTTGCTTCTATATTTTATTGCACTTTGTTTTATTGTGTTCATTATGCGGCTTCTCACAAGAAAGGCTTTCACTTTTGTTGAGAAACGTCGTGTGAAGATGAACTAGGACCAGCTTCACAATAATTTATTTCTCTGGTGATTGTTGTATCTGCAGGGCCTCCACATAGTTTGGTTTCTGTAATAACTTCTCTGGTGCAGCTTGTGATAGAGTATCTTGAACCAAACTCAGTCTTTGTCTCTTGAGAGCAGCCTGTCTCACTGGTATTGGCTTATTTTCTTTCTGACACTGAAATTTGTGGGGCAAAACACCTTTCCTTAAACGTAATGTAACAGGAACCCCTTGTTGTTTAGACATTATTTGGTACTGAATGAAGTTTTCTGTATCCTCTTCCAACTGAAAATGAAGATGAAAGTAGTCAGAACGGTTTTAGATTCGACAAATAGTTTTAGGTTATGACACTTAAATATCAAAACAAAAATACTTACATCAAAGTGATCCTCACAACAGTATAAGCAGCTCGTTGCAGATAGTTTTTGATTCTTAAATTCGTCCCTTTTTATAGCTTTACACCACTTTATTCGAATGTTTGCGTTCCTTGGCACAAGAAAAAATACTTTTTGAGGAGTAGTTTTCGTTGTATTGTTGCACTTTGGAACTATACAGTACTTATAAACTGTTTTTCCACTACTTTCCATCTTTAATTTATCGAAATATTCAAGAAATACAATATAGAATCGACTATGTTTACTTTGGATAACCTTTGTTGACATGTACTTTGACGTCACATAATCCCGCCAAATAGCCGGCCGTTTGAATTGCCAATATTTGGAATAAAACTTAAATATTTTTTTCTTTGTCAATTATTGATATTTTTGGCATCTATACTATTTTTCCAGTATTTGTATGGATAGTACAATCGATTAGAAGAATAAAAAAAATATATGCATGATACCTATTGTATGATGTAATGTACACAGTTATACATGGAATATTGTATCTTATTTCTTGTTCCTTCATCCTTATATTCCTATACATGATGAAGTTCAACAAAAGGTCCTCTTTTCCATCCTTTTGACATTAAAACTTCGAAAATCACCTCAGTATTCAGATAATATACAGTGCTTCTCAAAAGTCCCCTCCCCCCCTCTTATTTTTGGAACGATTATACCTAAACAAGTGAAATTTGGAAACTGAATATTAAAGGTTGTAAACTTCCCTACTAGTGATGATAGATGACAAAATCGTCAAAGATGACGTCACAAGGCCATTGTGACCAATAATTTTAAATGGAACCCTACGGCAAGCGACACCTCTTTTGAAAGGTATCGAAAAAACCTATTCAATGGTGCTAATTTTGTTTGTATTTATGGCAGTTTTGGCAACTCGCTTTTAAAAAACGCAAAACTGTGATGAATTAAATCAGTTGATACTAAAATTCAAGCTCCGCCTCTGGATAGTTGTCAAAGAAGCTGACGTTTTTGTTAGTCTCCCTAATTCGACGTTTTTGTAATTGTACAAGTTTGTGTACATTTAATAATTTGTGTATTGTTGATCGAACGTTTAACTGTTTTAGCAGCTTTTGGTACATTTAATATTTTTGTACATTTTAATAATTTGTTAAACTGTTGTGAGCCGAACGTTTGAGTGCTTCAAGAAGCGAAATGGTACGTGCTTTAGGTGATAAAGTAGCAGCGATCCTAATTCTTGGTGAAACTGGACAAAATATTCATGCAGCAGAACGCATTTTTAATGAGAGGTTTCCCGATCGCCCCGTTTTGAGGACTTATTTAAGGGAGCTTCTTCGTAAGTTTGGAACAACGGGTAGTATTAATGATGCAAAACGATCTGGCAGACCACAAATTTCTGTTGAGAAAAAAATTGATATACTGGCAGAAGTAATAGTTAATCCTACTTCTTCAACAACTCACGTTGTATCTACCTGTGAAGTCAGTCGAAGTACAGTACACAGTGTTGAAAAACAAACAAATTTCATCCATACAAATTAAAAATGGTTCATCAACTCTCAGACAACGACACGACGACCCAGACCGAAGACTAGAATTTTGTGAAAATATGGAAACTAAAATTAACCAACAGCCAGACTATGTCAGACAATTTGTTTTAGTGACGAAAGTAATTTCTATCTAAACGGAAATGTAAATACACAGAATGTGAGGTATTGGAGTGACGCAAATCCTCACCTGTTTCGTGAGACACATACCCAATTTCCCCAGAAGGTGAATGTTTGGGCAGGTATCCTGGGAAACCACATCGTTGGGCCTCTTTTTTTAAATACTAATTTAACTGGTGAGGTTTATCTAGAGCTGTTGCAAAACGCAATAGAACCGTTAATCCTTGAAATTTTGGAAGATAATCCAGATGAATTCGGCAATTTGGAAATAACATTCCAACAGGATGGTGCTCCTCCACACTATTACGGTGCAGTAAGACGGTATTTGGATGAGGAGAATCGTGGTAGATGGATTGGACGACGAGGTTCAACGGAATGGCCAGCTCCAACACCGGACCTCACACCTTTGGATTTTTTTCTGTGGAGGTACCTTAAATCGAAGGTTTACGCCACTGAACCTGACAATATTGACGTTTCGAAACAACGTATTGTCGCAGAATGTGAGGCTGTTTCCGCAGACACATTGGCAAAAGTACGAGACGAGTTTAAAAATAGGACATTTCACTGTCAGGAAGTAAATGGAGGTCACTTCGAGCAATTTCTCCAAATAGATACTGATTCTTAAATCTGTAATTAATATCATACTGAATGGAATTTGAATTTTAATGTTTACTGATGAGCCATTAAAACTGCCATAAACACAAACAAAATAAGTATCATTGAACAGGTTTTTTCGATACCTTTTAAAAGAGGTGTCGCTTGCCGTAGGGTTCCATTTAAAATTATTGGTCACAATGGCCTTGTGACGTCATCTTTGACGATTTCGTCATCTATCATCACTAGTAGGGAAGTTTATAACCTTTAATATTCAGTTTCCAAATTTCACTTGTTTATGTATAATCGTTCCAAAAATAAGAGGGGGGGAGGGAACTTTTGAGAAGCACTGTATAACACGACGAAGTTGTCAACCACAAAAAAAAAACAGAAGTGAACAGTGCCGACAACAAAGCCTAAATATAGTTGATTCCCGCACTCTGAACATCCTTTTAGTTCATGTAGTTAATTCGCTTCTCGCAACCTACAAAAAAACTCTAATTTCTTGTTTTTTCATCATTATATTCCTATACATGATAAAGTTCATCTTCTGTTAGTCCTCTTTTCCATCCTTTTTTTAAATTTTTTTCATTAAACATTTATTTGATTTCATATTTGAGTTTACAATAATTGTGTATATAATGGAAATGCTACATATAAATTTAAAAATAGAATATTATGTATAACCAGACAGTTATTAACTGCTATAAGATTATACATGGTTTTAGATTAATTTTTAATTGTATTAAATTTATTGGAAACTAATAATATATTAACCTAATAACAAATATTCAGACATTATTAATAGAATTAAATAATGAAAAAAGTTCATAATACATTTGAAATTAATGAACATAGGATAATAATAAAAAGAAGAAATGGAGGTTGTAAAATAAATGGAATCAGTTATTTCTTTGTGATAGAATGTATGTTTTCACTTTAATTTTCAATTGAAATATATTGTTAAATTTTTTTAGATCATCGGGTAGATTATTGAATTTTGAGATTGCCTCATATGTAAATTTTTTCTGACGTATTGTAGAATTAATAGCTTCAAGATGGAACCAGATATATTGTCCAGTGTGGTGAGTATAAGTTTCGGAGTTTCTTGTTAATATGAAATTAGATTTCAGCAATTTTTAGAGTGTTGAGTGTTCCTCTAAAGAAAATGTATTCGTTTTAACAAACAGTTGATTTGTTGGCATATCATATGGAAGACAATACAGGACTTTTAATGATTTCTTATATAATACAGAAATTTTGTTGAAATTATTTTTTGAACAAGACCCCCAAATATTTATCAAATAGTTTATTCGACTGAGGATATGAGAATGAAGAATTAAATTTGCTATATATGTATTGAGTTTCGGACATCTTCTCAATGTACCAATAATGGGAGATATTTTTTGTTTGAGAATATCAATATGCTTGTTCCATTTCAGTTTCTCATCAATCCAAATACCAAGGTATTTGATTTGGGAAGTTTGTTTCAAACAATTATTTTTTATACGGATATCTGGATTAATAGTTTGTTTATTTCGTTGGTGGAAAATCATATATTGAGTTTTATTGGAATTTACAGAAAGGAGGTTAGAATATAGCCATTTTTCTATTTTCTTTAGGTTTTCGTTTATCGTATATTCTAGAATTGTAGGGTTTGCATATAAAAGAACTGAATCATCTGCATATATATTCACTAGTTAAAATTGATATAAGAAATATTTTGAATATATAATAAATATAAAATTGGACCTAACAAAGATCCTTGAGGAACACCTTTATTTATATATAATTTTTTGGATTCAAAATTATTTACCTTAGTTCTAATGGTTCTATTCTTAAGGTAAGATTTCAGTAGATTATTTGCCATTCCTCTAATTCCCATTAAATCGAGATATTTCAAAAGAATTATATGATCAACTGTATCAAAAGCTTTCTTAAGGTCCATAAACATTGCTATTACATAATTTCCTTTGTCAAGTCTGTCTTGTATAAAATTAATTAATTGTTTTTCTGTTGCTTGTGTTCCACTGTTTTCTTAAAACCAAATTGATTTAAATCAAATTCATATTTTTCATTTATGAAGTTTACTACTCTTTTTTTAATAATTTTTTCAATATTAAAACTTCAAAAATCACCTCAGTATTTCATATATAACACGATGAAGTTGTCAAACAAAACAGAAACAGAGCATAAATATAGTTGATTCTCATACACTGAGCACCCTTTTGTTCATGTAATTAATTCGCTTCCCGCAACCTACAAAACAACTCTTTGTTCAACCAGAGGCCTACATTAGCAGTTCAATATGCTTGATTATCCCAGTGAGCCCCCAAACAATGCATTTAATAGATTTCTTGATTAAAAAATAGTTTCCTATTTATAAATTAATGTATGTGATAGACGACTGCAAGATTACTGATTTACTGATTTTCAAGGTCCCAAGAGTGGTTTCGGATCCCACTATAAAAGGTAAGGTCCCCGTGATTTTAACTCGTACAAGTTTTCATTAACTTCTGAGGGTTGTTCAAACAACTAAAAAAGCGTTTTTTACAAACAAAGTGACATCAAATTCAGGCGAAACCAGTTAAAACATATTGGATTCAAACTGTTCACACCCCGTATAATATTTATAATAAATATATTTCCCAACCCTGGACAACAGAGACGTTAAATTGAGAAACAATTGAAATATTCACCTCTTTGTAAGGGAGTGTCAAAGTTGCATTGGCTATTTCCTCATTGCCGACCAGAAGATTTCCTTCATATGTGAATCCATTGGCTAGAGCTGTGATAACACTGTTCATTCGATAGTTCAAGTTCAAAGCTACCATCGCTTCTTCTCTATATAATCTCTCAAATAAGCTCTCTGACATACCAAATTCTCTGAAAATGATTCAAGATTTCAACAATAAAATTGTTCCCAATGATAAAATTGTTAGTGATCCAGCTCAAAAATACTATCAGGAATTTTTAAATTACCAGCCATTATAGACTTACAGAGCAAATATTACATCAAAAGTTGATTTAGTCAACTTTTTTCAGCAATAGTAATTCATATAGTCAACTATTTTAATTTTAGCAATAATAATAACTTCAAGAATGTGTCCTTACTGCTATTGCTAAAATATTTTCTACAATTAGCAAGGGTATGACTTTAAAGATTAGATGATAGATAGAAAAAAAGGTTATACGATTTTTACCCTTTCACTGGTGGGGAAAGCGTCTACAGGTTTTCAAAAATGTTAAAAAAATAGTCATATAGAAATACTCGAGCGCATCAGATATTAATAGTGAATATACCCCACGTGTCTCTGATAATGGTATGTTAATCTGCCGGTTTGCATGGTGGGGGTGGCCGTATGGAAGGGTAGAAAATGGGAAAAAAATAAATTTATTCGACTGCGTCAGATATTCAGAGAGGATGTTAAGTGAACCCGAAAGGACCTCACATTCAAAAGACTGACGATTCAAACGAGACACAAGCTTGCGGTAGCTTTTAAAAAATGCAAAAAAAATCGCCATCTTGAAATACTCGAGCGCGTCAGATTATCATACAGAAGGTTCAGCTTGATATGCTAGACATGCTGACCCATAATCTGACGAATATTTGGAGGAATTTTCTTAACCTGACAATAAAAAAAAAGTAGTATTAATGATTTTTTTTATTAATAAATTTCCTATTGTGCTCCCCTATTATAAATGTTTGAGATTTGGACATCAGGCTAAGTCAATGGTGTTACTGGGAATATATACAGTGCGCGGCTAAATTATGGAACAAATTCGATATTTCGCACGCAATGCATATTTGATAAAAATCCTGAGAGGTCGATTTTTGTTTTTAAATGCCGATTTTTGAATGTATATGGTTATGTCACTGGTTTTGAAGTGGTGACATAATCGGTAATTTTTTAAAATTGAAATAGATGTCTTGTGATACTTAATCTGAAAGGTCTTTCAATACTGCATTCAATGATAATAAATAATTTGATTTGTTTATACAGGGTGAACAAAAATTTATATTTTATTTAAATGTTATATTTTGTTGGATATAAAGTTATTCTATTACTGAAATAAAATATAAATTTTTGTTCACCCTGTACAAACAAATCAAATTATTCATTATCGTTGAATGCAGTATTGAAAAACCTTTCAGATAAAGTATCACAAGACATAATTTCAATTTTAAAAAATTACCGTTTACCGTATACATTCGAAAATCGGCATTTTAAAACAAAAATCGACTTTTTTCAGGATTTTTGTCAAAAGTTCATTGCTTGCGAAATATCGAATTTGTTCCATAATTTAGCCGCGCACTGTATACATGGATGAGAGACTATTTGAGTGATAGAAGACAAAAAGTGAGAATAGGAGAAACAGAGTCAGGTGAATTAGATATTAATGTGGGAGTGCCCCAAGGCAGTATACTGAGACCCTTATTATATATTCTATATATAAATGACATTCAGTATATATTTGAAAATATCATTTGTTTTCCGATGATACAAATATTTATGTTGATGAGAAAAATTTAAATACTCTTGTTGAAAATATGAATGGAGAATTAGAAAAATTGGTTAGAAATAAAATACATTGTTGAATGTCAAAAAAAACAAAAGCTCTGCTGATAGCAGATAGCAATATAGTACACAATTTGTAGAAAATTGTGGAGAAAAAATTGAACGGAAGATATAAAATATCTGGGGGTTATAGTTGATTACAAACTGAAATTCAGTAAGCATGTAGACTATATTTGTGGGAAAATTGAATTGCCAAAAATAAAGGTTTTGAGTAGTGAACAAATATTTGTTTATAACACAATTATCTTAATACATTTCAATTACTGCCCTACTATTATATACTTGGCAAAATAAAATGAAATAAAAAGATTGCAGAAACTGCAAAATTAAGTAATGATAGTTATTCTACAATGCGATTATAAAACTTCTATTCAATCAACGTAAATTGACTTGAATTGGTTGGATGTTAAGTCATGCATTAAATATAATATGATTTTGAATGATATTCATCACAAATGCCCTCATATACGTCCTCAATACTTAGATAAAACTAACGAAATGGAAAAAATCTTTAGATTACTCCTATAACTGAAAATACGCCCATACCTTGCTTCACTATTTTTGACAACAGCCGGCAACTGATCTGGATCCCCTATCAAAATGAATGTTTTGGCAGCATATAATGGTCTGATCACAGAACTTTGCAGAACTTGTGTACTTTCATCAACAATACAAATGTCAACTGTTCTCTTTGTCAAGACCGGATGCCCTGAACCCAAACACGTTACGGCCAGAACTTTCTAAAAAAAAAATGGTAAAAACATGAAAATTTGTATAGGCATCTGGTATGTTTTGACTAAAATAGGATGAATCAACTCACTGCACTATTATAAACCTCCTCGAATTCTTTTGGTGTGGTGCAATGTTTTGTTAGGTTATGTTCCGAATATTCCTTCAGTTTGGAATGCATCTTTGATTCAGATCCCAATCTCAAGAGTTTGATACCATAATTTAAGAGTTTTATGCATACATTATCGACAGCAGAGTGGGTGTGACTTGTTATTAGGACACTTTTATCCAACTCGTACAACAACTGAATGAGTGCCACTATTGTTGCTGTTTTTCCTGTAAAACAAGATTTAATTCCTCATTAATTTTATTTTTATTTGATATCTATAACTGGTTCGGCTAGAATTGATAGTGAATTATGAAATATTTCCTTGTAGCCTTCATGGACAAAGTTTGCAAATTAAAAACTTTAGACCTGTGAATGAGCCGCATAGACTAGACGTGTTTTGCAGTGCTGCTATAGAACAGTAAAAAACTTGTGTTAAACGTACATCTATAAACTCGAAATTTTGTGTGCAATTAGTAGAAGTGAATAAGTGCACATTCCTTAAATCAAAAACCATTTCAATCTACCATATCGCCGTCAGTTTGATATTATTTGTTCTTATCATGAATCGAGAAACACGAAGACAAGGCTATCAATGCCTCGTTAACCAGCAGAAGAAACAAGAACAGAAAGAAAGGAGTAGAAATTTAAGGGTTGTATGGCCCCGAAACATCAGCTAGGGAAGATCTCCCAACACTGTCCTGGATATTTTCAACAATAAATGAAACTCAAATTAGATGATTCATGTATGGAGTTTGCTACCGATTGGGAAAGAAAGAAGATAACAAAAGCAGAGCAATAATGGGAAAGGTTATGCACAAACTACTTCAAGAATCTTGTATAAAGAAATAAGAGACTCCTGAAATCCAGCAGAGTGATGGATCAGAGAGGATTTAACTAAGGACCAATTAGGAATCGTTATTGAAACTTCTAAGAGAGTGGGAGCGGCTGGGAAAGTATGGACAATGTCCGGAAAAATTTATGGAAGTTAAACAAGCAGACAAATGGTTTTAAAATAGACAATATGGAAGATATCGATAAAATATTCGTTTAATTTAATTTAAATCATATTTAGATTATCCAATAATCAGTTCAATCAACTCATTCAACACATTGTTGTATTTCTAATCTTTAGTTTCCTGTATCCTTCAATTTTAGTTTTATAGTATAGGTAGCTATGATTTTATGAGACTAAGTTTGCAGCATTGCCAATTGACACGTTCCCTACTAGTAAAGTTCTTAATTTTTTTCTTTTTTTTTTTTTCTTTAATATTTGGAAGGTATTATCTTTTAGGTCAAATAAATACTGTTTTTTTGGTTTTGTTTTGTGATTGAATACGGCAAGTGCTGTGGACAAATATGCATTTTTTTAAACATAGGTTGCTGTAATGCAAGATCATTATTGCCTTCTTTAAACAACGTCAGACAAATAGTTTTAGAAAACTTCTTAGATATATTACTGGTATGTGAAACGTGGTTAAAAAATCGATTGATAACGATGAGTTGAACTTTGATGGATATAATATATACAGGATTGGACAGAAATTGTAGGGGAAAAGGTTTATGTTTATATGTCAGTAATAAATTGTTTGAGGTAATTGAGAGTGGGCAGGATTATACATGGGAACAATGTTGGATAAAAATCATTATTGAAAAAAAGACGATTGCTGTTGGTGTTATTTATAAACCTCATGAACAGAATACAAATGCATTTCTTGACGAATTTGAGGACAGCTTAATTGCAATAGGACCAACCGTGAGCCAGAAATAGTTTGTATGGGTGATTTTAATTTAGATTTATTCGAGGAAGAGAATAACTGTGTAAAGAAGTTCTATTCAATACTGAATGCATTGAATCTGTGTCAATTGATAGATGTCCCTACTAGAGTCCAGCTTCGGCAACATTGTTGGACTATATATTGTCCAAGAGGGGTCTGAAGCTGACAAGGTGTTATTCATCACAACATTTCAGATCATTCCATTGTTCATTTATGTAGAATTGAGATCGTGGAGAAACGTAAACCGAAAATGTGTACATACAGGAGCTTCAAAAATTTCGACCAAGATCTTTTTTCAGGTAGATTTGTTCAATAACCTCTTTTCAGGATATTTGACCAGAAAGTGTTGATGAGAAAGTTTCATACTTGGTGAATTGTTTGAATAACCTATTTGATAAACATATGCCTATTACTACTTCGGTGACAAAACCAAAGCTCCATGGTTGACAGATGTTATCAGAATAATGATTGCTGAGACGAGAGAAGGCTTTGGCAAAATTCAAGAGAACTAAATTACAAGGGCATTTGGACTTCTATAGGCAAATGCGCAATTTAACCAATCAGGCTATTAAGAGGAAAAAGAGCCTATTTCACCAATGAATTTAACAACTTACGAAAAGAAATGTGGAAAGCTCTCAGGGCTAATAAGTTTATAAGAGAAAAGAGTAATAATATACCGGAAAATTTGAAAACCCCTCAGGAATTGAATATGTACTTTGTAGAATCAGTCCCACATACTGAACCACAGAACATCTATTAAACTTTTATAAAGATAATACGATTGATGCTAATGCTAAATTTACCTTTGAAGAAATTAATGATATGTTTGTTTACAACATTATCTGTGGTATAAAAACTAATGCTAGGGTTGTGATGGATTCAGTATCAAGCTACTAAGATTGTGTTGTCCTCATATCGTACCATATATTACTCATATTATAAATTTCTGTTTGACCGAGAATGTTTGTCCTACTATTTGGAAGAGAGCGTTGTAAAAGTTCTGCCTAAAAACAGAGCCCAATGGAATTCAAGGATTTGAGGGGAATAAGTATTTTGCCAGTGTTGTCGAAAATCCTTGAGCGGCGATGGAGGTGCAAATAAAAAAAGCATCTATCGAACTTTTCTTTGTTGCCATCTGTCCAATCAGGTTTTCGGAAAGGACATAGTTGCACAACAGCTCTTCTTCATATGTGGACATGTAATAAACCACAGATGAAAGTAAATGTCGGTATTGGTTCTTTTGGATTTCAGCCGGCCTTCGATACCATCAATCATAATTTATTGATAGATATTTTGAGCTACATAGGTTTTCTGTCGATGCTCTGTCATTGATGACAAACTATTTGAAAGATAGACAACAGAAGGTTAGTGTCGAGGAATGTGACTCAGAACTTCTATATCTCAAATCTGGAGTACCCCAAGGGTCTATACTTGGCCCATTACTGTTTTCCATATATACCTCTCACTTACTTCATTCCCTTCATACCTGTATCAAATGCATATATGCCGCGACACCCAAATATATATAGTTTTCCGGCTGAGGATGGTGAGAAAATGCTTGCGATCTTATCAATGCAGATCTGAATAGATTTGTAGACCTGGCTGAGGATCATTGTCTACTTATAAATTCGCAAATCAAATGTAATGATTTTCGGCCCAAAAACATTCGAATTCACAGTAAGTGATTGGTGAATATTTGTATACAAAATGAATCAGCTAGCTATTGTTAGTAAAGCAAAAATCTTGGTATTTTGATGGATGTAGAGCTGAGATTTGAGGGGTTTATAAATAGACTCCTGCAACGTGCCTACTGTGCAATAAAATTATTTATGGTATCGACATTTTCTACCTTATCATGTGAAAAAAGCCTTATGTGAATCTTTAGTACTCTCAATTTTCAATTATGGAGATGTTCTTTATGGTCCATGTTTAACTTGTCATATAAAATAAAATTCAAAAAGCTCAAAACTCGTGTCTCAGATTAATTTTCGGAATTCGTCGCCAACAAAGGATCTCATATAAACTACAAGAAATTGGATGGTTGAACATGGAAAAAGGAGGAATCTTCAGCTGTTTGTCTTTTCCATAAAATAGTTATGACAAAAAAACCATCGTATCTGCATAGGAAAATTAAATATCGGACAGACATTCACAATTTGAATATAAGACTAAAAAATATGCTTGCAATACCCCAAATTCAGGACAGAAATGTTCAGGCAGTCCTTTAGATACCGAATTTGTCACATGTATAATTCTGTTCCCCCTCATTTAAACAACTGAGTCTTTTAAACTTCAAATCTAAATTTAGAAGTATTTGTCAGTGATATAAGGTTATATATTTAATATCTTGCTCAGAATAAGAAATTACCCCATTATGTCATTGTTTGCTCTATTCAATTAAAAATGTAACAATAATAATTATGTAGCAGTCACAGGTTTCTGTTTAGGGTTGAGTGGAAGAACATTTTCTGTTTTGCCTAGCAGTGCAGAAAATGAACTTCGCCCTTTATTTCTTGATTTCTTAGTTATAAAATAATAAAGAATTATGTATTTGTTTTTCCTCAAGAAATAATAAAGTCGATATTATTATTATTATTATTATTATATATTGATCTCACCAGTTCCAGGCATGCCTTTGATGAGAAAATATTCATTGGCAGCGATTGCTTTGAGAACAGCTCTTTGCTGGACTATATTCAAACGCTTCAATATTTGCTTTCCCTTTGTGCCAATCAGTTTTGGTAATGTTGATTTGAATGTAGGCGGGGTTTTATCGATTATTATTTTCCTCAGTTCCTCGCCTCGGGAGGAAAGTTCCAGCAAAAGCGTGAGACTAGCTAGGTTATATGATTGCACAGAGCTAGATTCATAACTGTCTATGTGAAAAGACTTACTGGAGTATTTTTTGTTCAGATTCCTAAAAAAACCATTTCATATGTTGCAAGGTTTCAATTCAAACAGACACATTAAACAAACTGGATTACAATCCAGTAACACAATATAAACAAAAGAAATATCTGGAACAAAGACTTGAACTCTTACCTATCTAAAGTAATTGAAATACTAGTGGCAGAGATATCTGTAACGAATCCCGAAGCTACTGCTGGTCTATCATCAATACTGACGACAACATAATTACTCTCCATGATACCGTTTGCCAAAAAATTATCCCCAGATCCGTTACCAGCCTTTTCAAATACATGTTCAAAAACGCCATCACATTCTTCTGCAATGGAAGTAACTTTCAAGTTGATAATGCATTTGCCATTGATTTCTCTGAAAATAATTAGCAGGAAATCGATCAGTTAGGAAACTAGTATCTTTCACAAATGTATTGTGGCCAAAGAATAATATTTATTGGTATATGACTTGTGTTTTTAACCGACGAAACCAAAAAGGAGGAGGTTCTCTATTCGACGCGTATATATTTTTTTTATGTATGATCTTGAACAACTTTTCACAGAGTGGTTCGATTCCGATGATTCTTTTTTCATTGGTTAGGGTGTACTTCGAAGTTGGTCCCATTTCAATTTGAACAACAAAATCCATCCCTTAGGGTAGCAAAATGAAGGATATTGATCGTTCACCCTCTGAATTTTGGTCCGTTAACCGATTCTATCAGGCATAACTTTGTAGTGGGTTTTTCGATTTGGATTATTCTTTTTTTATTAGAAAGGGTATACCTCATAGTTGATCAAATTCTAATTTGGAATGAAATGATCCACCTCTAAGGGTAGTAAAATAGGGGATGATTGTTTTTCACTTGCGAACTTTGGCACACATATGTAGTTGACATTGACAGACCCTCCTACATCCGTCAAAATGATTACGTTCTATGAAAGGATGGAATCATATACAAAGTGATGAAATCAACTAACCAGAACTTTCAAAATTAAATTATACTTTATATTAATAAATAGTTAAAATAGAAAATCATATTATTTAATAGTTAATAGTTGAAGTAAAAGTAAGTATTTTGGAAGTAATCAAAAATTAAGTAGGTAGTAATTAGTAGATTTCAGCAACAAAAAATTGAAAAATAAAAACTTTTAACAAAAAATTAAACCGACGAAAAAATCAAATGAAAAGCAAAAAATAAAATAAACCTTTTTAGTCTAAATGATAATTGAGCTCCTAAACTAATGTGAGTAACTGATTTTGAGTCGGCGCCAAACAAACTAGCAATTGAATTAGGTAAAGTGTCAAATGATGGCAGCAGATGCACGGCTGCGTTTGATTACTTCTTTCAAAGTAATATAATGATCTTCGATAATTGTTTGTTTGGCGCCGACTCAAAATCAGTTACTCACATTAGTTTAGGAGCTCAATTATCATTTAGACTAAGAAGGTTTATTTTATTTTCTGCTTTTCAGTTGATTTTTTCGTCGGTTTAATTTTTTGTTAAAAAGTTTTTATCTACTTTTTAGTTCCGTATTTCGTCGGTTTAATTTTTTGTTAAAAAGTTTTTATATAAACAAATTTTATAGTTTATGAGCTTTTATCGGGAACTGATATTTTGATCATGGGTCCACTAAAATGTCTGCCCAATAATAGTATATTATAGACTGAGATTGAGAAGGATTCTATTATAGTCCGAGATCAAAGTTTAAATCATATAAATTGAAATATTTCTATCTTAATATTCAGTTTCATAGCTTTTGTTTTAAATTACCAACTTTGGTAAATAATAATATTATATTTATTTGGTAAATAATAATATTATTAACCACTTTTTTTAAAGAAACAATTTCTCGGTATAGAAATGATGTCAATAATTACAATTTCTGATGATAATGAGAAAATTATCAAGTATACTGAGACGGTGTGACCCCGGGTCTTGTTAGATTACATATATTCCTAGATCTCGGTGGGTAGGGGGAGTATTCTTTTCATAAACAAAAAAGAAACTAGCTTGATGAAGTCAACTATGGAAAACATCAGAGCATCGTCTGAGGATGGAATATCATTCAGAAGGAGCACATCCCAAGCAGGTAGTTAGAATCATCATCTGTACTTCCAAGAAAAGGGTTTCCGATGACAAGAATCAAGCAGAAAGTAAGTAAAATTCCTTCGATGATTTCTTTCCCCTCTCCGCCACTCAAGTTATGGAATTGTACGACAACTGATAACAAGTCTAAGACTGTATGAAGAGAACAAGGTGAGTATGAATCACTTCATAGGTATGAGGTCCATACACTTCTTAGGTAACGTTGTATGTACTTTCTATGATGCAACTTCAGCACTTCGCTGCCATCTCCCAATCACATTTTCCTAACAATTTGTCATCTAGAATTGAAATACACACTCCATTGATTAATCTGAGCATACAAATATCAATCTTAGGAACAGAAAGGACAAATCTGGGAACATTATAGAGATGAGGATACTCAACTCAACTTCAATAATACCCTCTATTGTTCCAATAATATTTCTCTGCTGAAATGACTTCCTAAATCGTAGAATACACTTTATTAATCAAGCTAATCAATATAATAATAACTTTGCAGGTAGAAAAAACGAATCTTGGAACTTTATAAACATGTAGGAGTTTCCTTCAAGTTCTACGTTACCCTGCAAATTTTCAATAATGTCTATCTACTTATTTCACACCTCAAATAGAAGAATATACTTTCTTGATAGCTGATAAAAGATAATATCTTTAGAGTTAGTAAACCAAATCTAGGAAATATTATGAACATGTGTAGGGATGACATTTCAACTTCTATGCTACCCTGTCATCTTCCTAGAATATTTCTCCACTAATCCAATATATCAAATGAAAGAATACACTTTTCTCATCAAGCTGATATGCTTTTTACCCACCTTACCGAGCTTGAGAGTTGAAAATAGAGTTCCAAAGAAAAAGTTGTCCTGTAGCGTGAGTTATCAACAAGACGTCAAAAACCGAAGTTTATGGCTGAAATTTGGTAAATGCCGTATTTATTCAGGAGGAAAACCTGGTTCTATTTGTACAACAGATATCTTAGACCACTTTTATGCAAGTTTCAGATTGCAAATCCATTCGGTATATTCGAATATTGGAAACAAAATCCGTCTCCCTGGATACGATCCTTTTCCTATAAAAGCGATCACCAAATCGATCAGAAATCAGTCCAGCTTGAGTCCTAGTCCTGACAACATCTCCTGCTAAGGAATTATATTTAGGTAAGGTGACTTGAATCATTTTTGAATCCAATTTTACTGAAATTGAAATGATATGTACGAATGGAACATTTATTATGAATTATGACAGACTACGTTGCCGAAGTAGTTCGAACGGAGAGGCTGGCTGTAAGTGGTATTTTTACGGCGAGTTTTAACGAGTGGTTCTTCATCGTTTATTTAGAAAAATGATGAGATTGGTATCATTAAATTATATTACAGGTGATTGTTAGCTCATATGATACATGCATATTATTTTTACTAATATTCTATTATTATTTCTTTCTTTAGGGAAAAATAAGGGTTTGATATGTTTAATAAATTACAGGTTATGGTTTATACTTATGATTCAGATATATTGCTTTACTAATACTATTGATGATGTCCTCAGATAAAAATGATGATAGGTGGTTTATTTAATTTATTTTATGGATTATTGCTTATACATAACATGATGTGGGTATACATATTGATTTCAATGATGTTTATTATTCATCCTTGATTTAGAAAATGATATTGGTCAATGCGAATTATTTCACATGTTATTGTTTACACATACGATTTTCACTTATTACTCATTCTACACTTCACTCGTCTGCACCGGAATAAACCCCGTCGAGCCAGACCTCATTATACACTTCACTCGTCTGCTCGGAAAAGCCCTTGAGCCAGACCTCATTATACACTTCACTCATCTGCTCCGAATAACCCGTGAGCCAGACCTCATTATACACTCCACTCGTCTGCTCGGAATAAACCCCGCGAGCCAGACCTCATTATATACTTCACTCTCTGCTCCGAATAAACCCCGTTGAGGCAGACCTCATTATACACTTCACTCGTCTGCTCGAATAAACCCCGCGAGCCAGACCTCATTCTACACTTCACACGGCTGCTACGAAATAAATCTAGTGTAGACCGATTTAAAATATTATATCTCAACCGAAAGGCGAGAACCGGATAAAAGGAGTACCTAAGTAGAAGTTGCGTGCGACTTGAAAGCAATTAGTGGCGAAATCAACATTTACTTGAAAAATCTACTAAATACTGTCTCTATCAGCTATTTGATGTTTCAATCCGAAATACATCGTGAACATCTAATTTGCCGTAAGACTAAGATATTTCTCTTCCTAGGTACTGGCGACACAGTAAGGGAGCCCTCTTTCAAGATGGAAACAACGACAACAATCCCCTTACCTCTCGTAACTATTTATATCAAATATGCCTTGAGTCTTAAGTATACGTTCTGTTGTTTATATCAGATAAGATGAAAAGTCCTAAGAACAAAGACGTAATTAGTCGTTTCATATCACTCTCCAATCAGTATAATTAGAATTGATGGAGTCAGTTTTCTTAGGTTGAATTGGTCTGGATCTAACCGTAGCTTCGAGTAAAGTCTAGGTTTTATAAACCTTTTTATGCACAACGGTGAAATAGTGGAACTGAGCATGTTTATCTGGTCCCAATGTTACTTCTTGCCATAAATAAATCCCGGTTTTACACTTGCCAAAACCCTTAAGCTGAAAAAGTGTTCGGGAAAGTAACGGTTTGTTTTATGGGTGCACCCAAAACGAGTCCAAGCTGGTCACTAGGCTTATGTCAGGACAAACCCATGGTTGTGGCAATTTAAACATACTAGAGGATTATTCTCACGCGTTGTCGGGAGAAAATTCTATAGGAATTTGGTTAAGGTCCAAGACTAATTAATTATTACACAGTATCTCTCATTAAATGTTAGACATATAAGAAAAACCTCTTATCATTAAATTTGAGGAATTAAGTAAGTTAGGAAGATATTAGATATTGAAATCGTCTCTTAACTAAAAAGTAAATTGGACGATAGACTTGAGGAACGTACCTGTTTAGCTAGTAAATACGTCATTATAAAAAAGCCAATTCCGGTTTTTTAATTAAGTATCACGATATCACTATACCATAGCTAAATTGAGAAATGTTTGAAATGAGTAGATTTGTAGTGCTACAATGTTACTCTCTGCAATGTCATGGATCCCGGCTTTACGCATATATAAAATCTCTATATATAAATAGATCGTACTGTAAAGAGTGGCCGAGGATGGTAACGGGTTGTCTAGTATGTGTGCACACAAAACAATCTCCACCGGTCACTAGGTCAATTGAGTCTAGCAACTCCTTGGTTGGGTACTGAAAATGTACTATAGTCTTCATTCTCTCAATTGGCGATGACAGATCTATGAATATACCCGCGAAATATACCGGCAATGTATTTTGGGGATTAAACAAATGTAGAAACACAGATATATTCCTTTCACTTGTTTATCTAGTCCAAAGTTCATCACTTCACAAACACTTCTCATTATTGTATCAAATTAGATTCGAAATCAGAGACGATTTCTTAATAAGCTGAACTCATAACTTTCAATTTTGTATTGTGAAATTTGTAAATACTTTAATCATTGAATTGTTTTCGAACAAGTTGAGATTGTAACTCTTGGCTTTAATATATGCATTTATTTACCCTTTGTCTTTTATTTCTCTTCAGCTGAACAGAACTTTGTATCCTTAAGAACAAAAAAAAAATGTATATACAACGTGGGAAAATGGAGGGTCTATCCTTTCAAGGGTATATCTATATAAGGCTGTGTGCCGATAAAAAAAGGCTATCTTCTGAGAGCAGATGGATTGCCGATCCTGCTACCTGAGAAGTGGCGCAGACTATCTAGACGATCACAACAAAAAAAAATAAGGTAAAAAAAGGGTTGAAAAAAAATTGAAAGTCGACTAGAAAATTTACCAATTAGACATGACCGGGGTGGGTTCGGTTACAATACTTTTCAAGTTACCTTTTTTTGGAATCTACTTACTGTTTATATATTCCAAAAGATCCACTGAATATTAACTCTTAGCCTGAATTGACCCAAGTAGCACAGAGTTATAAACTCAACATAATGACTTCTTATACCGTCTTAAAGACCACGTATTTGTATGTTTTAAAACCAAAAAGTTAATGTGCGTTTTATAACCTTCAGGCGTTGCTATGACGTCGTGTAGTAGATATAACGAGAGTACAGTAAAGAATTCTCGAGATGAAGTTGTTAAGTAGAACTTAAGAGCAGTTGCTGTGAGGTTATATTGACAATGAACATATGTGGTTCTAACGAATAGATTTTTGAAACGTTTCTACGACTACATATTGTACTCATTCTACGACTACATATTGTACTAATTTATCAAAATACTAGAACATCAATAGTTACACTAACATGATATAAAACCACTATTTAATTCTTTACTTTCGTACACAACTGTAATTTTAGATCAATTAACATTACTTTGTAGCACAACACAAGTGTTAAGTCACTTAGGTGCTTTCTGTACACAATCTATACCTTGTCCCTTATATATTCTTTGTTTTCATTCAAACTTGATTGTTTTATTATTCTTTATTATTATGTTATTAACCTAATTTATCTTTATATCATACTTGGTATATATTTTCTTATTCTGTATCACTGTATCATTTTGTGTACAATAAATACAATAAATATGTAATGTAGTTTTATCAACTGATGAACTTTGGTCGTAATGATTACATTATGTATCTATGGTTAGATTATTTTTGTTGGTTATGTTATTTTTGTTGAATAGGTATATTGTGCTATGTATGTAGAATATTCAGTTCCATATGAATGATTTGATGCAAAAAAATCAACTACAAGGAACTGGTTACTACCAAATTACACGAAATAATTGAATCAGTCTTCGGGACCTGAAAAATAAATTTTCAGTTCCTCAATTGCTTTTCACACAAGGAAAGACATAAATACATTGTATGTATTCTGGTGATAAATAGAAAATATTTAAATATTGATAACTGTTCAACATCAACGAAAACCTCTATTGTAAAATGCAGTTATTTTTAGCGTTTTCCATTAGAGCGGAACTACTCGGAATGCTAGCTGACTAGTGTATATCTTTCTTCTGTTTTGATAGCTTCACTTATACAAAACTTGCTACTTGTGGTCACAGCGACTACATTACAACTTTTTTATGTAAGATATTGCGATGTCTTTGAGACACTCGTAAACTATTCTATACCGGAGTAATTACAACTTTTCGACACTAGAAGGACGGCATCCATGTTTTCGATTGATTGATAACATCATTCTGGAAGCCATATTGGAACAAAAATATTTAAAATAAAAAATATGGGACCCTGGGTGTTATATCAATTTAAAAATCATTGGAGATGTGCTAATCAAGTATCTTTCGTAATATGGTCTACATATTTCAACGATTAATGAGAAAAATTGATGAAATATATTTTTTCTGAAATGAAAATAAATATTTATCTCTCTTTATTTTCGAGCGATGAATTTAATTAGTAAATTGATTTTATGTAAAATGGTGAGATCATGAACATGTAAAGGAAGGCTGACTTATATATTATTTTGATATTATATAAAATCTTTTGATATGGTATACATATTGTAATACTATATTAGAAAGATTATGACCTTCATGCATAATGATATAATGACTACATTAAGACCACAGAACGACCCTTTTGTGACTGGCTTATATAAGTCCATATTGGCAAGTCATTACCACTACTTTATAACGTCAATGTGACGTCGCAAGAGTGTACCTTTTTGTCGTATTGGCATACATAGCGACGTCTTAGCATATTACAAGACATAAGTCATGGACTTTTGCGAAAGGTCTAGTAGACGTCTGTACAACCGAATTATGACCTCTGTGTGCTACTTGGGGAAACTATGTCTATTCATACATTCTCTCATTAATAATAGGAGAAGAGTTATTTTACAATGTGTTTATAAAACCTCTATACAATCTATGTTAAATACCCTAAATTGGTTGGTTTTTAAGTCATTCAATGAATATAATGTCATGGTATTTATCCATTAGATCATCTCAAACATAAGTCTTCAATATTCAGAAAATGTATTGGTTATATTCAATACTGGCTGAATGCCCTATATTATATCAGAAATAAGGATAATGAAGTGGTGGATAGCGTTTGTAATTAAATATTAATTGAAAATAATTTGTGGCATATTAGACAAAAAAATTAAAAATAGAACTGAATTAAAAAATGTGGACCAACCAGGATTCGAGCCTGGGACCTCTTGATTTCTAGTCGAACGCACTACCAACTGTGCTGTTGGTCCTACTTCGGAAACCGACAATTCACATTTTAAATTCAGCTCTGTATTAGTATATGCGAAGATGATGAGGGTTAATGTGACTATGAAAACATTCACGCATGCCCACCTAATGAAATTATATTGGTTTTGCCGGCTAGTGTCAATCACATATAGGATTATCGACCAACTTCACACCCGAAATTTCAAGTGTGCATGACTCAGCCAAGTAAATATAAATAATGAAGTGGTGGATAGCGTCTGTAAATAAATATTAATTGAAAATAGTGTGTGGCATATCAGACAAGAAAATGAAAAATAGAACTGAATTAAAAAATGTGGACCAACCAGGATTCGAACCTGGGACCTCTCGATTTCTAGTCGAACGCACTACCGAAGTAGGACCAACAGCACAGTTGGTAGGGCGTTCGACTAGAAATCGAGAGGTCCCAGGTTCGAATCCCGGTTGGTCCACACTTTTTAATTCAGTTCTATTTTTCATTTTCTTGTCTGATATGCCACAAACTATTTTAATTAATTTTAATTCAGCTTCCAAATTTTTAATTTATTGGCCACACTTGAAATTTCGGGTGTGAAGTTGATCGATATCCTTTATGTGATTGACACTAGCCGGCAAAACCAATATAATTTCATTAAGTGTGCATGCGTGCAGTCCATGTAAATTAGGGGTATTAACAAACCAATCATGGCATGTATCTCCTGCAAAATTGTGAATGACAATCCAGTGATAAAATGTGATAGCTGTGAAAGATCTGTGCACATTGACATGGAATGCTCAGGTCTAAACGCAAGTGAGAAAAAGGTCATGGACTTGAGAGGCAAGATAACTCTGAAATTATATTGTGTGGATTGCCAGAATGGAGTCAGGATGATACCTAAATTAATTGCTAAAATTGATCATTTGGAAGGCGATCTTAAAAAGTTGAGTGATCAAGTGGCAAAGTTAAACCACAATGCAAATGAATCCCAAAGTTTTGATGATATTCTTGCTGAAATTAGTGAACAAAAAAAACCTCAGAAAAAATTATTTGATGGTTAATATGCCTGAGCAATTACAGGATCAACAAACAGGTGCAAATGATAAAAGAGATGCAGAAACACTTTTGAAAGTTATTACTCCTAACTTAAATCTCAATAATGCTAAAATTCTTAGACTTTGTCACTTCAATGATAATAAGACACGACCTATTAAAATAATCCTAAATTCTGAAGCCGAAGTTACTAACTTGTTAAGAAATGCGCACAAATTGAGAAATAGCAACTACAAGGAGATACGTGTCTCTAGTGATCGTACTAAAAGGCAAATGGAGCATTACAAAACATTAAAACTAGAATTCACTCAAAGAAATTCAGCAGCTGGCAATCAAAGATTTAAAATAAAATACAATCATGGAATACCAAGAATTTTAGACTTAAACAACTAGAGCCCAGCAGAATTGAAGAAGTTGAGGTTAACAACCTTTTGTGCTATTATCAAAAATCGCAAGGTCTAAATACGAAAATATCAACATTATTTCCTGCTGTTTGTGAATATGGCATTATAGCAATAAGTGAATCGTGGTTAGGTGAAAATGTAGTTGACTCTGAGCTATTCCCAGATTATTATAATGTCTATCGTAGAGATCGTCAATTAATGGAAACACAAAAGGTAAAGGTGGTGGTTTAATCATAGCAGTTAAATCATCAATCAATTCAGAGCTTGTTGGCCCTGCATTGTTTGCAATCCAGTTTCCAATGATTGACTTAGTAATAGTTAAGTGTACATTAAGTTATAGTATTTTTTATGTAATAGTACTTTATATCTCAGATAAGTTAAATGTTGAGGAATATGAATTTTTCTTTGTTTAGAACAACTTGATTTTCTAACAAGTCATAAGGTTTTCATTCTTGGTGACTTTAATGCACCGGGTTTTATTAACGGTGACATATCAAATAAAAAAACTTCAGCACTAGTCAATTTTATGAATCTTTTTCAATTAGAGCAATTCAATAATGTAACAAATTATATTGGTAGATTACTAGATTTGGTTATTACTAATTTTGTCTATGCTGTTTCACAGGATAGTCTTCCACTAGTTCCCGAAAATAGTCTTCCACTGCCATCACCATTGAGGTGGCAATGTCATTTAAAAAAGAGAAAATTTTCTCATTCAACAATAGCACCAAAATATACAATTTTAGGAAAGCCAGTATAAGAGGTCTCTATAGTGAAATATATGAAACAAACTAGGATTTTTTAAATCAATTTACAGTTCTTGATGATATATTGAAGTGTTTTTATGATTATATATATATGTTATTCTTGACAAACATATACCAGTCTACACTAATTTCAGTCATCGTTATCCACAATGGTATGATGCCAACATAATCAAACTAGTGAAGTTGAAAGCCAAGCATAGGCAAGAATACAGGATTTCAGGTAATTAATTTTATTTGAATGAATTTAAAAAGCTCAGGACAATTATAAAAATTGAAATCAAGACTGCATATAATAATTTTCTGGAAGATGTGCAGCATTCAATTCTTAGTGACAGCAAAAAATTGTGGTCATACATACACTCGAAAAATAGATCGTCTAGGATCCCGGGTGAAATGATATATCATGATAATATCTTTTCTGGTCCGCAGGATATTGTCAAATTGGCGAATTTTTAGCATATACGTACCTTCTGATGGAAATAATGCAAATACTGAAATGTGTAAATAATAACCACATTTTTCCGATGAAAAAGAAATTAAGTACTATAAAAAATTAAGATAAAAACGCAGGTCCAGATAAATTCCCTCATTTTTAATAAAAGACTGCTCGGGTGCACTTGTAAACCATTAATAATTATCTTTAATTTATGCTTCACTAAAAGGAATACCCTATGGTCTGGAAGTGTGTCCAGTATATAAGAATGGAGAAAGAAACATGATAGAAAACTATCGGCCAATTTCAATTCTATGTAATTTCTCAAAGGTCTTTGAGATTGTTATTTATAATCGTGTTTATGCCTCGGTTTGTAGTCAACTGTCACAGTATCAGCATGGATTTTTCAGTAATCGCTCAATGGTAACTAATCCAATTATTATAACCCAATTTTTAACTGAAAATCTTGATACCAATGGTCAAGTACATGTCATCTACACAGACTTCTCAAAGGCCTTTGATCGCATTGATCATGAAGTTCTGCTGAATAAATTAGCATATTTTGGATTTACTAGTGATGCAATACATTTCTTAAAATCTTATCTCTCCAATCGACAGCAATATGTGAGCTACAATGGTTTCAGGTCCGATGTATATAATGAAGAACCATTCGAATCCCAGCATAAAATAGCCCCTAACTTTTGTGGTAAATGCATTATATAAAATTCGGCATTTCTTTTTCAATTACTCATGGACTTTTATGGACTTTAGGGACTCACATCTACTTTTAAAATGAAAAATTATATGCATTATCTAAAAATTCGGCATTTCTTTTTCAATTCCTCATGGAATTTTATGGACTTAAGGGACTCAGATCTACTTTTTAAAATGAAAAATTAATTGCAAAGTATAAGGATATGATTTTCCTGTAAGGATTGATGGTAAGTGCTATGAAGCCTCTTATCTTTATCAACAACAATTTTCCAATCATGCCGTTCCATGTGTGGGACTTTCTTAAACTATTATGCTTCGCTGTTTGCCAGCATCATTGGAAAAAACCTCTTTCCTTAAAAAACAAACATCTGGGAACTGGAGATTTCGAAAAAAGGTATAGATGTTTTTAGTCTTATTACAGTCCATAGTGAGCGTTCCTGGAATATCCACACGAATTTCTGAGACACCTTGTATATTATGATTTTTTTAGAACTATCAATAACCCCAAATAAAATTATTATTCAATATATAAGGGCTTATGAAAAAATTAAAAAATAATTACCTTTGTTGTGGTGTTTGAGTGTATATTTCTCTTACATCTTTGGCAGAACTTTTTGAATTTGATTCATAAGCTATCAATGTCACCCATTTCATGAAGTAATTGAGATGTGTTTCATTTAGGTGTGCCAATGCATTATCTTGGATATTTTTCAGGATTTTATTGGACGATATGTCTTCTTCATTATACCTAAAAAAACAACTTTTTCGTGAACTGGATATTAAATAATTAGTTTGTACATAAAAAAATTTCCTCAATAAGGTAACTACAGAAAAAATCTGTGATTTTTTTAATATTATAGAAAATGAGGTTAGGTACTTTTTATTTATACTATACCATACTCCATGTTGCGGCACTTACTTGGCATATGAAGTGCAAATGACATTATAAGGGCACTTTTCACAGCTGGGGTGGTTTATCGGTTCAGGAATTTCAGGTGGCAGGAGCTTCTGTTCCCCATCACACTCTACAATTTTCGGTTTCCTAGTCAAATAGAAAGTCAATTCGTTCCGCAAAAGCATTATGTCTCTCCTCTCTTTCTGACTAGCTGGTATCTCCCTCAAAACCCCTTCTCTGAAATGATAGTTCCAGTTTTGTGAGATTCTAGAAACTATTTCTATTGAGATCAGATGAAATTCTCAGAAGAAATGCCAATGTTGTTGCATCCAACATTTTTGTAAAATATGCAGTCAATTTTTATTTGTAATCCATCAAAGATATAGGAAAATTGAATTGCTTCTTCGTCAATGACTGAAAATAGAAATCTTATTGACCTTCAAATATGTTGGAAATGGGTAACTACCAAATCATTATATATAATAATTTCCCTATTATTCACTCGGAATATGGTATGTTTGGGAAAGGGTGGGATATTCTAGTCGCCATTCGCTCCGATTACTGATTTCTGGTGGCATATTTTCTATCTCATCTGTAGGAAAATCTGTAAAAATCTACAGCACCATCTAGGAAAAGTCTGTGTGCTCTAAGGTATTCATGATCTTCGTCCGGTTGAAATTTATATGAATGAACTTTCAAGAAAAAGCCAAACCAACCTGAGATAAAGTAAAAGCCCCGAAGGCACATTATAACCCAATTTCCTCATCATCATAATATACAACATCACTTGTCCTCGATGCTCCAAAGAAACAGTGGCCCTACCAGTCTTTACTTCAAGAGGCATCGAGCATAGACCCGTCTTGATGCTAACATCAACTTTTCCTTTGACTCCCAATTCTGGACACCAAATGTTTTCTTCGATATCCTCAATAGTGGATATTGTACCTTTCCAATCTTCTTTGTTAAATATGCGTTTACAATTTGTATCTACGGTTTTGACATATAGGTTTATGAATTGCTGGATCTTCGGGACAAACTTCATTACCTCCGTTTCAATAATTTCCTGAGTTATTTCGCAAGCATACAAGTTTTTAATCTGAAAAGGAGTAGTATTAAATTTCTCCCTTTTACTAGAGATATTATATATGACTTTATGAAAAAGAAGTGGTCATAAGCATAATGAATTATGTGTAAATCAATAATGTGTTATGGATAATCAGCATGGCTTTTGGAAATGTTCTACTCAAATAACTTTCAATTACATATTTTTAAAATTAGTAAGAAATAAACTGAGAGTTCCTCATTGTTCAGTTTTGCAGCCATTAGAATTCATTAGGTTTGTCAATGATGCATGGTTGTTATCTTCCTCATTATCGCACACTACAAGAGGGTACCATCCCCATAAGGCTGCAAAGTTTAAAAACTCGCCCATTGGTCTATCAGTTCTTTATTGAAGATGTCTTATGAAGTATTAAAACAACCTATGAGCAACCATTATGGTCTTAAATAGGTTACTAACCGTTTATTACATGAATGGAATGAATGTTGAACACTTTACTTAATTTGTAAATAAACGTTATTAATTATTTTATTATTACTTATTAATTTTTCTCATTTGAAATATTTTTTGGACTAGAAATATTTATTAATCTAGGAATCCCAATATACAAATAATATTTAATAATAATAGTAACTGTGTAACATCGATATTATACAATAATATAATATTTTGCATTTTTTATGTGATTTGATTATTTATTAATGCACCTAAGTGAATAAACACTTGTATTGTGCATTTGAACAGAGTTTGAAGCTATAGATCCAACCAGATCCAAGCATCTATTGATACCAGATATACACAGGTATTCATTTTATCAAAGAAAACTTCAATATATGGGATGTAAAGTCTTCAACTCACTGACTGAAGATATACAGACATCCTCTAACCTCTTTATTTTTAAACAATGGGTGGAAGCACTACTACTATCGAGAAACTGTTATACTTTGGAGGAATATTTTAATAGTTCTGAATTGTAAGTGTCAATTATAATAGTTCTGAATTGTAAATGTCAATTTTAATAGTTCTGAATTGTAATCGTCAATTTTAATAGTTCTGAATTGTAAGTATCAATTTTAGGAATTATAAAATCTTTATGATCAATCTATGTTATGCAATTTGCCACACTGGGTTTTGACGTTTTCTTTTATTATTGTATTATATATGTGGTTTTAAAATGAAGAAATAAACTATTATTATTATTTCTAAGACAATGTTGATGTGTATGTAAAAACTCCAATAATTTTGTTTGATTGACGGAAACATTACCAGTAAACTAATTAATACATAGTATTATTTTCTAGAATGAATTCTTATGAACTCAGGATAGTGGTTACAAGGCCGTACCCAGAGGGGGTTCAAACCCCCCGGAAAACTGTAAAATATATCTGGAATAAGGTGAAAATCAGGTAATTTTATGTACATACCATACACTAATTGACATTTTTCAATTTTGTTTAAATACCCTTAGTTTTTCTAAATATAAACTATTTGTAATATTCCAACTAATGATCCTAAGAAGTATTTCCGAATAAAAGTTGCTACCAAACCCCCTCCGAAATTTTGTTCTGGGTAAGGCCTTGAGTGGTTAGATATATATTATCTTACTTTACATGAAAATAATTTAATATTTTTTAGTTCTCTTATACCAGAGGGTAAGAGGTTGAACGTTTTTGGCAAAATGTAGGTTATAAATCTTTGACTGATATTTTTTTTTACATAGAGGGATTTCAAGTGTTTCTTGTTGATTTTACTATATCAAGTCGTTTTTTTGGTGGAAGTCACATTTAAATAAATTGATAAAATAAAGTGAGATCTTATATTGAGTATTTCTCTTGAGTAAAGTTGTGTGGTGGGGAAACGTAACAATAAACTTCTACGATGACTTAACTGATTCTGTCAAAATCTCTGAAACAAGTAACATGTTTAAAAGAAGGCTAAAAATTGATTTAACAGAAAAATGTAGTATTCTTGGTGCCACATCGAGCTAGTATATTTCTAACTATTGTTTGTAATTGGCGGTGATTGTTTAATATGCGATTTTCCCAAACGTTTTTATATTTTGAATGACTCATAAATTAATACACAGAAATAAAGACAAATTTGTTGCGAAACCGGATGTAAAAATAAAAACTAAAAATTAATTTAAATACATACATAGACACTTACAATTGAATAGATCCTAAATAAATTTGGCACTCGTATATGCTTCATCGAGTATGTTCCTCATTCAAGTTCGCACCAAAAATAAAAATCAGCTGTGTGATTCCCCAGAACTTGACCGGCACGGGCCTCGGGAGAATGGGGTTATTTTGAAATAAAACATTATTAGGACTGCATGAAGTCAATTTGATCGGTCAATTTAGCGGTTAATTGACCAATTGAGATATTTGATCCCAGTCAATTGAGCAGTCTTGCACCAAACGCGGGTCCTCCTAGTCAAAGCCCAAGTGAGCGGTGAGCGGCCGTCTCGGATAGTAACGCCCAGGAGAAAAATTAAACAGAGTGGGAAACAGTGGAAAGCTCCAACTGCAAACTTAATTTGAGGGGGCCGGTCAAGTAACAATTGCCAATGATTTCAACAGTCCTTTGTAACACTAAAGGATCAATTATTTATTTCAAGCAGTCACGTGCACATATATTGTTCCAACCAGTGCAAAGTATGAAGTTTGCAACATTTGGAAATATCCATGCGATTTAAATAGAAAGTATTATTTTTCTAAATTCCATTTTGTCGATGTCCATTTGTTTCGATGTCCAATTTTTCATTGTTTTTAGGATGTCTTGTATATTAATATATTCTTAACTTGCTCTTCTAAATGTAAGTCTTTTTTGTTCTCAACAACCAGCAAAGATGAGCCATCATTTGCTGGAATTTGTATGAAATTGTAGTTCAGTATAAGTTGTTATTTGTTTATCAAAACACCAAACTTTTTAAGGCACAATGAGATATTTTTTTCGATTAAATATGATTTCATAAGAAATGTAACAAGCAATTTTTCTCATTTCTTTATTTTTGAATGACCATGGAACTTATGGCTATTGTATAAAAGATGAAATTGTTATTTAAATAGGTACATGTCTAGGCTAATCACACAAAATTCAAATTGGGGAGTTTTGAAACATTCTCTGGAGGTATTTTTTTTTATTTTAAAATACATAAATTAATAGTAGTGACATGAAGATTCCACAATTTTTTTTATATCTTCATGCCTTTCAAGGCATGCCCACAGACATAACCTGGAGTTTTTTTGACAAATTATAATTTCCTTTCTTACTTTTTTTATTTGGTAGTTTATTGACTAATTCACATATACCCATGTTTTGATGCGATAATCTCAAAGTACCCAGTGTTAAAACAGAAAAAAATTCAATTTATAACATGCCAGGCCATTAAAAGGACTCATAGTGAATATTATTTTTCATTTCGAAGTAAAACTAACTTAACATCTAATCTAGCCCATCTTTATTTACAGATCAAAATTATGTGTTCTCTGAATATTGTTCTTCTCATTTCAAATTTTCAAGGAATGCATGAGTAAATTTAATTTTTCTCAGTTGAAAACTTTTGGTAATCAATATTGTCACATTCACAATGTCAAATAAAAAATTTTTTATAACAGATTCACTTACAATACTTTGTTCTTTGACCATGTTCTTTATAGTCCTCTCGATAAGCTCTTGAGAGTCGATTTTATTTCTCAACACGTATTGTAGTAGGCTATGGACCAACGAGCCCACAAGCATCTGTTGGTTTGTCGGTTCAAAACCTCTGAATCGTTCAGTCAAAACACACCTTCTTTTACACCACAATGAACCTAAAAGAAAAAATGACCAAATGAAAAGTATACATACAAACAATTTGAAAATAATTCAGACTTTGTAATGCAATTAAATTTTATATCAAATCTTGATTAATTTTCAATATCATGTATGATACTGTATGTACTTCGTAGGATCAATGAACTTCCTTAAGTTGGTGGAGTAACAAAAGTAAACTCACCCACTACAGATGTTGTAGAAACCAACAAATCAGGTTCATAGACAAGTAACCCATCTTCATTATCCACAACCCACTCTGTTCCAACTTTCTTTGCGCTCACATGAACTGTATCTCCAATGGCAAGCATAGAGTGAATCCTTAAAATGATGATTACTATTAATAATCATGTACTCTATTATCATAAATAAATAAAAAAATAATAGCATAAAATTGTATAAAGCTAAGGGTATGTCAAAAAACAACTTTTTTTTAAAATCCCTAAAAGTAACTGTATTTGATTTTGAAAGATATTTTGAGTAAATTGGATATTTTGAGTAAATAAAATCAGATTATGTTGTTGCCAAGTATGGTATCAATAGATTATGTTAGTTTTTGCGCTGCCTATCATGGTTTTACATAGTTTTGAGCTATGGGCGTAAAAGTGGTAGGGATTATGTATCATTCCATTAATTTTCCTTTGATTTTGGAGAATCAGACAATGTAAAATCGGTTATTAAAGTAGAAAATATGCGATTTGAAACAACCACTGGAACTCCGTTAAAAAAAATTTTTCAAACTGAATAGAGTTTGGAAAAAATGGTAAATGAAAAACATACCACCATAATACCAGATGGAACACCAATTTACACATCCCTAGGACAAATTCACGAAACAGTATGAACTCATTATTTTTCAAGGGTCTGGATAGTTTTAATAAACTGCCAAATAATATAAAAAATTCTACTTCTATCCGTATGTTCAAGAGGGACTTGATAACATTTATAACGACAAACTGAATTGAAAAACAAACAACAAATTTATACTTAAAATATATTAATAGCTAAGGCTTTGTTTTTGAATGAATATGTAAAATATGTAAAATTGTATCATACAGGGAATATGTGCGATATAGTTTGTTATTTTTTAGTTTATGTTATTTTATAGTTTGTTATTTTTTTTGTTATTTTCTGTTATTTTTGTTAAAATTTGTTTTTAAATTTATTTTATTAAATTTATTTTTGATTTCTATGCATTATGTGTAGATAAAGTATATTAATTATGTTTATATTAGGCTTGCCTATTTGGAAATAAAGTTCTTCTTCTTCAAACCATTGAATTGTTCATTGCTTATTCCACGAAGGTACATGTAAACCACATTAGGAGAACTTTTGAACTAGTGTAAAAAATACAATTTGAAAATCGAAAAAAAATCAGGAGAATTTCCAATTTGAATGAATACTAATGATATTCGTTTTGAATCTCATAATACCCAAATCCATAGGAATAGTGCCAGTAGAACATTTGTAAATTTGTTTGTCCAGAAGGCTGTGATAACCACTGTCCGCAGTTCATAGAATCAACCTTAAACTATCTTAAAACAAATTCGAAATATTTTGAAAAAGTCATGTTTAACTTGATTATTTATTACTTATAAACGACCATAGGAGAAAGTATTATGATCATAAAAAACTATTTGTATGTATACTAAGTAAAAAAAAAACTATGTATATGCGTGTGTCTGTTCATCCTTTATATTTCATAAGCAGGTGGACTATTGAAACACAACACTCTGTGTTTACACTTTTAATGCCAACGTTTCGGCGAAAAGTTCAGGGATTTTTATAATTTACCAGAATCCTTGCAGATTGCAGATGGCCTTCTCTCCAGTTTTTGTTGATTTTAAAGTGAGCACACTCTTATTCGAGAAGGGATTGATGCCTATTATTTTGCAGTGATGAGATTCTGTTAGATCCAAATTGTACTCCATTGCATTCTAAAAAAATATGTTGATATATAGATGAAAAAATGTATGGGTATTCTATGGCTACCACAAATATATCTTCTTCCCAACCATCATCAAAGTTAAAGCTGAAATCAGGTATTTTGTCTTGGAAATCAATCTTGTCTCTATCTGGTTTTGTATTTTCTGATTTCCTAACTTCTTGACAATCTTCAAAATTGAGTTTCGTTTTTACCTTTGCAGTAGGTGTTTTGAATTCACTCTGTGTTTCTTTTTTTGGAGTACATTCATTATGCTGTTGAGCTTTCGAAGAACTGAAATAAATAATAGTCAGAAAACAAAAAATCATAGGCAGTGTCTATTTGCAAGACGGCGTATAAGTGTGAACTCGTGTTCGAGAAAGTTCGGTTTTTGAATGTACTAGAGTGTCCTGCGTGCGAGTTTGTTTACATTTTAGCACCCACCATTATTTAGCAGAGTAACTTTGACATTTCTATTTAGTAAATAATTTATTGAACTAGATAAATCTAATTTACAAATAATCACATCATTAAAGATACAGATAATCTAATAAAACTAAAGTAAATAATAAGAATAATAAAATATTGATCAATAATACATCACAAATTATCTCCTAAAAAAGCCAATAGACTTTTCTCAAAACTAACAACAGTATTGGATTCTTTCAAGTGTATGGGGAGTTTATTAAATTCATTCAAACCTTTGAAAAATTAAGTTATTCATGCATCGTCTCGAATTAGTTCTATTAATATGGAAGTCATTATTTGTTCTAGTGTTACAATGATGAATATCATTAAAATAAGTTGGTTAAAAACCATTAACAATCTTGAAAATAAAAACCATTGTTGAAAAATAAAGCCTCTTTTTTAACATATATGAAATTGAAGAGTTGCGACTGCATTTAAGAATCATACTGCGACACTTTATTTTGATTGAATAAAAACAGTAGAGAATAATAAGGGAATTGAGGTAGGATAATGCAATCAAAAGTAATTTTTTTCAAGCATATATGCTCAAACAATTCAAAACTCTACAAATGAAAAACAGCTTTTTTGATATTTTCTTAATAAAATACCCGGCGTGGTTATTTAATGTCAAAGAACTATAAAAAATTAAACCAAGATATTTATTTTCAGATACAATTTCTATATTTTATATTGATAGTATTCAAAATACAAAAATTTTTTGTTTTAGTTTATTCACTTTTTATTTTTAGATATTACTCAGCGAGTTGTTTATATTCATGATCGCATTCTCAAGATTATGATCAGGCTCAAACACTAAGGTATCATCAGCAAATGTGAACCTAGTGTATGTTATTTAAATATATGATAAATAAAAGGGGCCCCGAAACACTTTCTTGGGGAACTCCCATTTCATTTACAATTTTGTCAGATTATTGCGAATAGGTATTGTTTATCTTGGAATGTTTAAAACGATAACTTAGGTAACTTCCAAACCAGTTTAACACATTGCCACATTTTAATTTTTCCAATTGGATGTTTCTATCGTTTCAAAAGCTCTACGTAAATCCAAAAAAATTGCCACAGTATACTTATTAACATCTATGGCTCTTTTCCAGGTTGATATGGTATATTGAAAAGATGTTTCACACGAATGGTTTTTACAGAAGCCAGACTGAGCACCAATAAAGAGTACGTTGATGTTGATGAAATAATTTTCGATTTGTTCGTAGACCGCTATTTCAATAACTTTTTTAAGTGATGGCAACATGTTGATTGGTCTTAAATCACAAGAATCTATTGAGTTATCAACTCAAATAGGAATAATGGTGCTAATTTTAAACTGATCTGGGAATATACGTACCTTTTTCTAGAGATGTATTAAAAAGATTTAGCAATGCATGTCCAAAACAATCAAGTTTCTTTCAAGAATTTACTGTTTAGAATTTCGTGTTTGCTTAGTTTGTTGACTCATGAGAATATGATGAATACTAGCCACAAAATATTGGTTGAAATTTTCAGCAATCTCTAATAAGCTATTAGTATAATAATGGGGTTCAATACCATCAGTAAATATTATTTTATTATAACAAAGGTAATTTTTAGGACTTATAAGAGATTTCAAGTCATTTTGATGAATTATTTTTTCTTAATCTGTGTTAATTTATTTATTCAAAAATTATATTTATTCGGCTGAAAAATTAATTTTGTAGTTCATAATGGGAAAGCTGACGTTGAAAAAAAATTTAATAAATTATTTTAAACAAGAATTTTATCAATTCTAGTAAAAAAATTCAAAACTCCAACGGACACGCACATTACACTCCATACTCTCTGTACACTTATTAAGTACACGTGAGTATTTGCTGTCATGCAAATAGACAGGGCCAACAAAAAATCATATTCATCTAGTTAATGAATTGAAAAATTCTATAGGTGAGAATCGAAATGGGTTTAGTTCCTACCTAGTTGATGCTGCTGGACTAACATATTTCAAAATCGAACCTTGCTTCTTATCACTGCTTCCAACAAAAATCACATCGTCAGAACTACTCGACATTTTTTCAATATTTTTTTTACTAGGAGTAATTTTAACGAAATCATTTATCACTTGCACATTGAAGGAATTAATATTAGTTGGAGACTTTTCAAACAACTTTTTCGGAGTCCTCTTTCCTTTATTCGGTGTTACCTCAGTGGCTCTTGACGAAGACCCCTGTTCTTTTTTGGGAGTGATTTTTTTAGGTGTAGTTTTTCTAGGAGTGGTATTTTTTGTTGATTTCATATACATTTTATCAATTTCTCCAAGTAAGCCTAGCGATGAACTTTCAGAATTGGGAATGTCGTCAAAGGTGAGTTTTCTCGGGCTAGGTGTACAGATTTTATCCAAAAATCGCTCACGTTGTTTTTCTGGCGTGTGGTATTCCTTCAAAGCTTGAGTACTCAATAAGCTTTCGGGACTTCGAATGAAAATGAGTTGTATATTCTGTTGTGATGGAGTTACGGGTCTGCTGTGTCCGTACTCACTAGTACTGGGTTGACAATTTGGAGACAAAGGTTTTCCAGAGATGTTACATTTTTTTGATGGAGGATTGTCACGGTCACTTTTGTTAACTTTTCGTTTTTTGTGAGAAGGGCTCTTGTTCACTTCACGCCCGTCTGCTGAAATTTTGGTAATATTTTCTTGGTAAATGTATAGGCGTGTTTTGCCTCCTGAACACGGTCTCATAACGTTTCCGAGTTATAACCATTTTTTCCTTCTACATTAGGTGATTTCTAAGCACCATTTTCTCACACAAAAATCACTCACAATTCCTCCTTCTTTTTACCAGCATAAACTACAAACATTAGATCACACATTTTTAGCACAACTTAGCACAAAAATGATGTGTGCTGAAGGATTTTTTCGATAGAACTAGCTACAATTATTTGTGTCACATTGTGCCGAAAATTTGTGATTTAGTTCGTAGTTTATGCTGTTTTAAAGGAGGTATTTTGAGTGATTTTTGTGCAAGAAAATGGTGCTTAAAAATCACCTAATGAAAAAAATGTTTTATGACTCGGAAACGGTATGAGACCGCCGCGTTTTTCTTCCGGATTCGTTTTCAGGAGGCAAAAACACGTAAGAAAAAACAGCTATTTTCAAGGAGCATGAGCAGGACGCCTTTACATTTACCATTTTCTTTGTTGAGAACACTTTTGTTAATACTGTGATGTTGTTTATCCACAAAATCATCATCGCTATCATCAAGGGTTATACATTTTGTGAGAGAAGACACGTTGTTTTTGATTCTTTGTGAAGCCTGGATATCCTGGGATACTTTTGTTTCCTTTGAAAAAAAGTTTGATATTTTCAAGTTTCCCTTGTTTGCCTGAAATTAGAATACGAAAAAACTTGCATGTTCAGCTTTACTCGTGTGTATTCTACTTACCAGTGCAGTCTTTGACTTGGATGTTTTTTTCATACTTATGGAGTAGTCCCTTCAATTTTGTTTTCATTATTTTCCTTTCTTCCCGCCATCACTTTTTTGTGTTTATTTTCGTTCTTCTTCACTAGTAACTAGTAACCTAAAATCAATGGGAAATAGCTAGGTACCAAGAGATGGCGCTATAAATGTCAAAATGTCCGCTCGAATAGTTGTTCTGTGTCAAAGAGAGTAAACATCTGAGTAGGAGAGTCTATTCCCCATAAGACAATGGTGACACTAATAGAAAGAGATGAAAAAGAGTCATAGTGACGTATATGGACATGTCATGGCCACCATTCTCTCTGGACAGTGGCGGACTAGCGCACTCCGCACTCTGCTATCTGAGAGTTACAAGCTCTTGAATGTATATTGGACCACTCTGTATGATACGTGGGCCACCTGTACTCATGTCCATGTACGTCACCATGACGGGTTAATGCTACAAGATTCTGATCGACTAGAGCTTATTAGTACCTCCTATTCAGATAACGTTTACTCTCTTTGGTTCTGTGTCTGTTTATACCTCAGAATAATATTTGAACACACTTAAAACTCAAGCGAGTCATCAATCAATAGGGGAGTGCCGTACAAGTTGCCAACTTAAAAAAACCCTCAAAAACTTCTGCCGCTTCAATTGCAATAATTTTATCAGGATTGTGTAGAGAATCACAAACTGAATATACTAGATTATATATTTTTAGTCCCAAAGTGTTTATATTTTTTAGTTATTTTAACTATGGAATTTTGTGTCTATATCTCGATCCGACAGTCCAGGTTTCGGAAATGAATTTCGGGACGAGGTTCTGCACAATAATAGTACTCCTTTAGGGTGTTCGCCCCCTATTATAGTTCCAATGGCCAGTCAATTTGGCGAGGTTACGGTCTCACCTACTGCGCGGGCGCTCAGGGTTCGAGTCTCGGGTCGAGGACGACTTTTTTTTTCTCTCTCTTCAAATTTCGCCCGGCGGTCGCATATTGATTAATTTTGACACCTCCCCCATGACGGCACCCGGTGCTGTCGCACCGCCCTAGGGCCACCACTGTACCAACTGTTCACATTTTTCGACAGAAAATCTCTATTAATGACACATTTGATATAAGAAATATATAAGCGATTCATGACCAGAAGTAATTGAATTAATATATCAAATTGGCGGTTTTCCATACAACCAAAGTCAAACAATTGCCATTGGGGAGGCAGAACTTTTAAAGGTTTTTTAAGTTGGCAACTTGTGCGGCACTCCCCTATTATTCATTGATTTTTTTGACGTTACCACTTATGAAAAGGGGAAATAGCGTCTGTGAATATATATGAGTAACTCGAAAATTGTGGCATTTCAGACGAATGTCTTCGATAGCTCAATTGATAGAGCGTATGACTAGAGATCTAAAGAACGCAGGTTCGAATCCTGTTCGAAAATGTTTTTTTTTCAATAATTTAAATATTCGTCTGACGTTACCACTTATGATGGCAGTATCGTCCTAATTCTAAATAAAACATCATTCAGAACTGGAAACTCTGCCTATCTCAAGTTAAAGGTCCGAGGTCAATGAAGCGGCAAACCAAACATCAAAGGAAATTGAGGAAGCTTTCTATCTGCTTAATCCTTCGAGCAGGGGCGTGCAAAAACTAATTGGAGAGGTGTCATGGACTTAGGAAAATATGATTTATTTATTATTATTGTATTGGTTTTTTTTCACGATATAAACAAATGAAACTTTATACATACTTGAGAAACAAATATAACTAAAATAATATTATATAAAGTTGCAATTACGACTTTGATTTTCTTTGGCGAATTACCAAGGGTAATATCAGGTATTATAAATACTCAAGATTAGGGCTAAGTTGATTCCTGTCAATAAAAGTCACTAGAAACTAAAAAGAACAAAAGAACATACATTGTGTAATTATGAGAATCAGTGTTTTCCAAAGATATATTTCCTCTTTCTGTCTAATAGTGGAAAAGCACTCATTTACCTACCCCTGCCCCTCTCTGTTTTCCAAATACTTATTACCCTCATATGATTGATTTTTCTGAAGAATAACCTAGCAAGAGACACAGAACTCATATGCCTACCTATATCTTCATAATGTGATTTATTTTTTTTCATTGGCCCGGCAATAAAGCTAAACGAAAAATAAGCCGACAAGTCCGATATAATTCAATTTTTTATATCATATGGGTCGAAGCATATGTTATTTTCCAGTGCACCAATGGAAAGGAAGGTGAAAAAAAACCAGAGAGAGATATCGACGGCACAAATTTTTAATTTAAATTATAAATTTCTTAGCTGGGCTGAGGATGTCCTTCGACGATTTGCTGTTGCGTTCAAATTAACAGTGCTGCTCCTAGATGGTGTATGGAGTTAGTAACAAGGCCTACCCAGAACAATGTGAATGATTCTATGTTTGTGAGAGTGCATTGCAAAAATAAATATATGGGATGCAGTATTGCATAGAGCAAGTCAAAGCTGAATCCCCTCGGTATAGTCTGATTAAAAGTAAAAACACGGGTTAATTCTTGTTCCCGGTCCTAAAAATGTGTGCGATAGCTCATTCGATTCGGAATGACGTCTAGACAAAACCTCAAATAAATTTTTTAATTGTTTATTTAATATAATAATATAAATTTTTTAATTGTTTATTATATTTCGATTGTTTAAATAAATAATTGAGTAAATTTTTTCACTTTAAAAATTCTATAAGTTAACAAAAACAATTTTTATATCATTAATTTAATTGTTTATTGACAATTGTTATAAACAATATGCGACCCTGGGTTTATTTTTTTCCTGAAAGGAAAAAAAAATTACAAAAACAGCCATATACAGTATCGGAAACATTTTATCTGGGGTATAGACAGAAATCTACACGAGCAACAAGGAACGCAATGATATGATAATACCACATAAACAAGAGAGACGCACTGCTGTGCGCCCCTCCATTAACCCCACCCGACGCATTAACTGACCACGTGGCAATGCGACACAGTGCACAACTTGCCGAGCCATGGTTGCGAAAACACAAGATCGTGACAATTATTACCTTTTGAAACATGCCGCCTATTTACACAACCGCAGAGAAAGTACAATAGATTCGGCTATTGTTTGGCCCAAAATAGTGGTTTGTTCGAACATTTAATAAAATAATTCCGTACACAAAATATTTAATTTGGTTTATCTTTTCATGTAAATATTTTTTTTCTCTCCATTCAAGAAATAATTGTTTTTCTGTTAGAAATAAGTTTTTTGTTTTTATTGTCTTACAGAAATATCGTTTGCTTTTGTTTATGTTTGAGAATTTTCTTTTGTTTTCGCGGCCACCACGTCACCAAAGATATTTTGATCTATCCGACAGATTAAATTGAATCAATGATTCAGTTTAATTTGTTCAAATTATCTGAAGTGAAATTATCGTCAATAATTCTTCTTCATTGCACATTCTCCCGACTGCTGCTGGTATGATACTGACGTCCTGAGCTGACCGCCGTGACCCCGGGACCGCCCTGATTTTCCTATCTCTGTGTCGTGACGTAAATATCCCTTCCTCGAGCGAGTCGAGGAGAAATTGTAATGCTCTCTCAACATAAAGTAAGCTATTCTTTACGCTCTCATGGAACCACCGTACCCAAGATAAATACTTTCCGACACTGTATAACAAAGTACTGAAAAAAGTTTTCTTTAATTTTTCATAACATTTTTAAATATTATAATTTTTTTCAGTACTTTGTTATATATGGCTGTTTTTGTATTTTTTTTTACTTTCAGAAAAAAAATAAACCGAGGGTCACAAATTGTTTATAACAAATTGTTAACTTAATAAACAATGAAATTATTGGCAAAAAAAATTGTTAACCTATAGAGAAATGCCAATTATGATTTTTAAAGAGAAAAAAAATCCTAATTAATTATTTAAACAAACGAAATATAAAAAAAACAATTATAAACAATTAAAAAATTATTTTGTCTTGACAATAAAATCATTAGAAATAATTTTTAAAAAATATTATACTTTTCTATTTGTTTATAAATAATTTCTTGACAAATGACGTGAATTTTTTTTTCCTAAGTTAATTAATGCCATTGTTAGATGCAAAAACAGCTGTATGATAACATTTTTGTCAACAAAAATTTTTTTAACAAGATTTTTTTAATATTTTATTTTTTGTTCATTTAAAAAAAAATATAACAAACAAAATATAAAACTTTAATAAGAAGGGCTCCAAGAAACAAAAGTCCCCGATCCCTCCCCCACACACTGCCTAAGTCGTGACGTCAGACACGTTGGACGGAGCTTACGAAAATGCATGTTAAATGCCCTTAAGGAATTTTTATTTCTTAGTTTATTGGTGATTGTCTCATAAATAAAGGTGGAAATATTAATATTTTGACATAGTGTGGCCAAATTTAGGTTTTCACCTAATATTTTATAGAAAGGTGAGGGTTATAACATATTTATGAATTATTTAAGATAGTTAAGGCCATGTCATTGTTTTCTTCCAATTCAAAAATAATTAAATTTGAGACTAAGCTACTTTTACTGTAATTTTGTTTGTTTTGGAGCATTCCAATTACACTCTTTATTTGTATTGGATATGTTGTGATGCCCAAATAGAGCCCGTGTGGCAATGTGGTATCCCCCTGGGGCAAGAACAAGTGGCAAAAGCAATATCAGCTGATGAACTCATCAGTGTGATCTACAATATAGAAATGTTCATTATATGTTTTATCTTTCATGCTAGCATGTATTTCTCCTCTATTCTTTTGCATTGGTTGGATTCCAATGCATTTTCTTCTTTTTAAATTATTTTATTGTCATTTTCCAGGAACTTTTAGGAAGCTTTAAAACGTGTAAAAGTCATTTTAGCTGGAATTCTCAATAGTAATATAACGAGTGCATTGGAAATTATCGATAATTTTTGGGAAATTTTCCCGAATGCATTTTTAGTTGAAAAAGAGCAGGAGTGCCTTTTTCAGTTAAAAATGCATGAGTGCAAATTTGTCAAAAATTATAGATATATACGAATTTATTTTATGAGAGAATTTCATAAATCGAAAAATTTTTGTATACCCTCGTAAGTATAAAATGTTATTGACTTGTTTATTTTTTTCTCACAAGAATGATAGGTACCTATAATAACAGTAAGTTGATACTTTTGGGGCACCCTGTAGTGTGCAGTTATCCGATTGGTTCAAATTAACAATTAAAACGTCTCAGTTTATTGTTGGAATGTCAGTTTTGACCACTGAAATATAACCGTTATAGGTTATATTTCAGTGGTTTTGACAGATAAATGAAATTCTCAAAATAAAATATTCAAGAAAAACAGAATAATAATGACATAACCTCAACTTTTTTAAATAAGCCATAAATATTAGTATATCCATCCTTGTTTGTAACACAATCACCAATGAACTGAAAAATAAAAATTCCTTATCGGCATTTAACAAGCATTTGCATTTTCGATGGAAAGATTCGTAAGCTCTTCCCTTTTGTGACGTCAGACTTAGGTAGTCGATTGGATATTTGAGAACATATATTTTGAGGTTATATTTATTTACCCACCTACCACTATGTTGAACGAGATCAGGGTTATTATTTATATAATATTGACAGGGTTACGGCGAAACCTGCATTTTGATGACGTCTAATGTTTGCCAGAATAGCCAACTTTATGGAACATATTTAAAAATTTCGAAGATTAGAATGGATCTATATCTAGCTTGACTGAATGCGCCGAGCAGAGAAGAAATGAATGAAAAATACATCAAATTAATCAATTATTTTCGTAGAATGTAATGTTCAGACCTCAATGAAGACCAGAAAGATCTTTTCACGTGGTATCAGTAATTATCTTTAGGAAAAGAGTGAAAAGTTATGGAATCAAATTTGCATGTGGTTCCAAGATTTTCTCAAAACTACGAAATACAATTACTACCACTGCACTATACACTGTCTTGTTAGATGATGATAAATTAAACACTACTGGAGTTATTGATCAACACACTTTATGTTCAGACCGAAATTAACAAGGCGTTTGAAACACATACAATCAAAAGACCAAGGATAAATACAATACAAACACCTAAATAATTCGAATATGTTGGCAGCAGTCGCCCGAACTCTCATAAAGCTGTTTTATGCCGTAACCCTGGCAGTATTATACAGTGCTTCTCAAAAGTCCCCTCCCCCCCTCTTATTTCTGGAACGATCATACATAAATAAGTGAAATTTGGAAAGTGAATATTAAAGGTTGTAAACTTCCCTACTAGTGATGATAGATGACAAAATCGTCAAAGATGACGTCACAAGGCCATTGTGACCAATAATTTTAAATGGAACCATACGGCAAGCGACACCTCTTTTAAAAGGTATCGAAAAAACCTATTCAATGATACTAATTTTGTTTGTGTTTATGGCAGTTTTAGCAACTCGCTTTTAAAAAACGCAAAGCTGTGATGACTTAAACCAGTAAATACTAAAATTCCAAATTCAAGCTCCGCCTCTGGATAGTTGTCAAATAAGCTGACGTTTTTGTTAGTCTCCCTAATTCGACGTTTTTGTAATTGTCCAAGTTTTTGTACATTCAATAATTTGTGTATTGTTGATCGGATGTTTAACTGTTTTAGCAGCTTTTGGTACTTTTAATATTTTTGTACATTTTAATAATTTGTTAAACTATTGTGAGCCGAACGTTTACGTGCTTCAAGAAGCGAAATGGTACGTGCTTTAGGTGATAAAGTAGCAGCGATCCTAATTCTTGGTGAAACTGGACAAAATATTCATGCAGCAGAACGCATTTTTAATGGGAGGTTTCCCGATCGCCCCGTTTCGAGGACTTATTTAAGGGAGCTTCTTTGTAAGTTTGAAACAACGGGTAGTATTAATGATGCGAAACGATCTGGCAGACCTGTGGTAGGGACAAACATCCAACCTTCTCCATTTAAGATAGTGTTATTTGAGTGATACAGTTGAATTATTTAAAATAATTAAGCAAATAAAAATTATATAACCACAATGTCAACAAAACATTGTAGTTTCGCGAACTGTACTTTAGATAATCGATATCCAGAGAAAAATGTGTTTTTATACCATTCGTAAAACCTCACATTGATGAGGTTAGATGTAATAAATGGAGCCATGCCTCGAGGAGAGGGGATTCAACAAAAGAAAAAACCAACTGAAGAAAATCCTGATCCAGTTTCTGCAACGAGTAAGGTATGTTATTTTGACAAATTTTTCATTCTGATCCATTTAGAATTTATAATGATTTTAAACGTCTGATATCAGAGTTCTAAAATCCTGGTGATACATTCAATTTCTAGTTTGCATCCAAAATATATTTTTCCTTTTCGTTTTTAACGCATACATTACCAGCTAACCTGTAGAGTGCAGATTCACTGAGACTGTAGCAGCAATTCTTAGGTGCTTTGTGAGCCATGATGTTGTTTATTCTTTCATTTGCTTGACTCGACGCAATCAAAAAAAAATTGGAGCATTATCAGCATATTTTCCAAATATCTCCGAAAACTTATTGTATAGTTGCTAATTTTTTCGTTCGATTTTATATGTACCTTTACACTGAACTCCACAATTTTCATGCTTGCCAAATACGTATTATTTTGCATAATTTAAAAATAAATCACCCAATACAGCTTTAGTATTCACATCACATGTGTATCATTTCCAGATGTTAGGTGTGTTTTGCCTGTATGTACTTGGGTTATAGCGCAGCACTCGTCGCAGAAATGTGTAAAATGGAATTAATCCATTGCGTTTCTTTGCGTTTCCTCAACAAAATATATTTTTTACAGCGAATGCACTTCAAATGTTCGGCAAGATATTGTAGATCAACGATTCGGCGTCCTTCGACAGCAAATTTTTGTTGCTGAATGTTGAGGTTATGCCCGTTTTCATCGCGTTCAGCAGCATTTGCTAGACACATGGCCGAAACAGCTTTCAGTTTTTTATCCAGCACTTCTTTTTTCAATAAACTAAACCCTAAACCTTGCGTACTGACCTGTCAATTAATTCATGTTAATTTCCGGGAAATTTTAAGATTTCGACAAGCAAGCCACCGTTTTAGTGTGGATTCATGCAGCACAAAATAACAATTATCAAATAAGAAATAACAATTAACAAGAATCAAAATGTAGCATTTATGCACTCAAAATAACAATTAAGAAATAAAAAGTAAACATGCGCACAAGACGGAGATCCGAGGCATTTAAATTAGGTAATCCTACTTTTTCGAAATTCCATGTCCCCTCGATAATAAAAAACAAGTGAAAATTCAAAATGTCCAACAAAAACAATACCTCAAATATTAGAAAAAGTGAGGTTATTTTCATCATCCGTTTGACCAATCCGCGGTCATCTGCGTACTAGTTGCGCACTAGAAGAAAATTTCGTTAAAATAATGTAAAAAGATAAAAGTTGGCCAACTTCTACATGTTATTTCTTAAATGATAATTGTTATTTGTCTGCATGCACATAGTCATTGAAAACTATAGAGTTCAACTTATATTGCTAAATGTTATTTGATTATTGTTATTTTGTGCTGCATGAATCCACACTTAATATTGCAACATTATTATCCTTCACGTTTGCAAATTTTAATTTGGCTCCTGGAACGTGGTCTTCTGTCAAAAACAATTTCTTGATGTTTATTTTCACCTGTATTTTAATGTGAGTTAGGTAATGTTTGTCCCTATTGGACTACTAGCGAAGCTATTGGGGCACTTTTGAATTTGGAAAAGTATAAAAACCTTTGGGATTTGAGAGATTATTTTCACAACCGAACTGAGGCAGAGAAAAATTGAAATGAAATCATTCGTGTTCCCTATACGCGCGTTTAGTGTGACGTCACGCGACTAATTTTTATTGTTGTAAATCAGTCTTTGGAGCGTATTGTAATCCCATAATATTGTATAAGTATATTGCTATAATAAGTGCTTAAATATCTCGAGAATTCTTTAAAAACAATATTTAGATAAAGTGAAGAAAATACGAGTTACGGTTTGTTTGCATCCAAAGACTAACAAACACAACAAAAAAATACGGTCGTGACGTATTCACTAAACGCAAGTATTATAATCTCATAATATCGTATAAACATATCGCTATAAGTGCTCAAATATCTCCAGAATTCTTTAAATAAAATGTTTGGAGGAAGTGCTGTGTTAACAGTATACGCCATAGACAAATTAAAAATAAAGAGACTGTTTGAAACATTGGCGATCTTGACCACCAAGTTTTTGGTACGGCCAGTCGCGCATGGAGGCGCTGCCCGCAATCAACAGACGACTGGCGGAACGATAATTTTCCAATTTCGACATTTGTCAGAAAATGACAAACCACGTAATAATTTCAGAATAATTCTACTGTTAATTGTCATCGAAAAATTAATTATAGAAATTATACCATGGACTTGAATTATGAACCCAACGTCGAAAATGGAATGTTATTCGAGTTGACGCTGAAATTCCTCGAAATATTCTTTCACAAGGTAAAATATAAGCTGCTTTTCACAAACTGATAGTTATTTCCATCCATCAGTTGCAGGAACTTTTTCACAAACTGGTACTCATTTCCATCCATCAGTTTTCATTTCCTATCACCATTTGAGGAAGTACGAAGTACATGGTCTCCTTTGTTCTAATAAATTAACAAAATTATTGAAGGTTGTAAATGTAATATGTTTTTATTTTGGTTGATTTGATGATGAGCGACTGAAGAATATTTTTAATTTTGTTGTTTTTCGGAGTTTTATTATTGTTTTGTCTGTAGTTGTACATTGGCCTAGATACAATAAAATGTGTTTTTATAGTGTTCAACTTATTATTCTTGTTTTATAAGATGTTTAATTTTGTTCTTGATATCATGAAATAAAGATTTACTTTCGAACTTTATGTTAACCACGAACGAACTAACAGATTCTACGAATCGATTACTGTATATATTTTATTAGTGATCGATTTGCCATTCCAGTATTTTATATGATACAACCATTCATATGGAATACAAGAATGGCAAATCGATCACTTATAAAATATATACCATATCAATCATATAAAAGTAACACATTTGAAAAACCCGCCTTATCTCAATCGGTGTTACCAACTGTACTTAGTTCGGCCAGTTGCGAGATACGTCGCCACTGTCTAAACGTGGTGCCAACTTTTACTGCAGGTTTGACCACTCTCTTTATTTTTAGTTTCTCTATGGTATACGCTTTACGGTTTGTTTGCATCCAAAGAATGACAAACAATAAAAAAATGCGGTCTGAAGTATTCACTAAACACACGTATTGGAAAGGCGGAAGATTTTGGTTTCTTTGAAGTTGGCAACTTGTGCGGCACTTTCCCTATTGGGCTACCTTCATCTCAATTTCAGCGACATCTACTGATTATTGTGTACGTCTCTAAAAAAAGAAGAACAAACGAGGTTCCTTTTTTTTAGGTGAAATTTGACTTGCGAAATGTCAAAACAATTGAAAAAATCTACCAAAATAAAAATTCAACTGTCAAATTTTGTTTTGTACTTTTGAAGATTATTTTTATTTCCTCAAAATCGAGGCAGATATTCAAAAATACAACTAGCTCAGTGACTTCCTAGTGATAATAAAAGTGCGGTTATAAAAGTAGATAAATAATTAGTGCTTTATAAAATGGCAACAAATAATATGGACGAGGAACAAGCTCTTCGCGAGTGTGAAGCTTACGTTCAAGCTCACAATATTCAACAAATTCTTAAGGACTGCATTGTACAATTATGTGTTAGCCGTCCAGCGAACCCCATTGCATTTTTGAGAGAACACTTTCAGAAGCTGGAAAGGGTAAGTTCTATTTTTGGATTATTCACATTCCAGTTCCTTCAAAAAATATTAATATTCCTGTTGATTCGCTTCAAAATAATCCTAGAATAACTTCTGCGTTATTTTTAGGCTTTATACGTGAAATCAAAAAGCAATTATTAGACTTAACAGCGGCAGCAATGATGAAAAATATCTTGTCGAATATCTCATTAGATGAAGATGCTTATAGTTCATTCAATAATATTGCTCTTTTGCAAAGTGGTAGGTGTATTACAGATTTATTCAAAGGTTTCCTACTGAATCCGTTATCAGTTTTCACATAAGTACATGTTCCAGTTTCGTTATGCAATTAAAAACAGGAACCATTCTTAAAGTGGTCTTCCACCAAAGGGACAAATCAAAAACAAAACACAGACTCGTGTCGAAAAAGACAAAACAGCAATTTTATATAAACTTTTTGAAGACTTGAGTTTTCTGCAACTGTTTCTGTTTGATTTTTGGTGTCCCGATCGAAAGCGGTAAAATCAAAGGGTTTCGGCGACTGGCGTGTTCCAGCCCGCTTATAGGCTAAGAGCTGGCAGCAGAAAACCTGGCCAATCGAGAAACAGAATGAAATGGTTCTCGACAGGTAGGGGTTCAAACCCCACACCTGACATTTTTTTATTTTTCCCTTCAAAATTGTGAAATGATTTGTTTTGAGACCAATGAGTATTCGTCCCGAAACAAATCATTTTTCATGTAACAGAATGAAATGTTTTTAAAATGTTAGCACTCACAGAGACCATAAGAAAAATCCTCGGAAAAATCCTGGGCAGAATTTGTTCACAAGTTTTGTATGCCCTCTCTTCAGAACATGACACAATAGTAGTAGTAGTATTAAATCTCAGTCTATAAAAACAATTGTGCTTTGCATTTATCGTACAGATTTGGGAACTCTTGAAGTATTTTTCGAAAAGTTGTGCGCAATGTTAAATTTTATATTCCTGAACTTTGTCAACTATAAATTAATTCTTTGTGGTGACTTTAACATAAATCTATTTAAAAAATCAAGGAATTCTGACATGTTATTGGATACGCTACTAGGATACAATTTATCACAATCAATTTTTGAACCAACAAGAGAAGCAGGATCAACGTCTACGCTCATTGATAATATTTTCATAAACTTCGAAAATATTGGAGACGGCTCGGTCTTAACACGTTCACTGCTAATTAAAGTCGTATACAGGACCCCAGGGGCTGACAAGGTTTTTGGGGAAATAAAAATGCTCTAGGCAAATACTAGCATGAACTTAACATGTATTTTCAAAAAATCCTAACAATGACGTCAACAGGGCCATGACGTCTTTAGACGTCGTCAGCCTCCCATGATAAAAAAGTATGCCAAGGGCTGATGACGTCTAAGGACGTCATGCGATTTACTCTACAAACATACAAAATAATGTAAATTTTAGAAAATAGTTGTTAAAAGAATATATTTTATAAAATACATATATTATATAAAAAAGGCAGAAGGACTTCGGTCGATAGCCTATTGAATTGAATTTTTGTTCGGTTCAATAAAGTTCCTTTTATTATTATATATTATTATATAAAAACATAACGAAACTCATATCCTTATTCTAATATTTCCTAAAAAGAAATTTTTGATACTTATATCATATATAGTATAATATACTCGAAAAACGAAAACGAAACTCAAAATATAGTAAAATAAATATATAAAAAAAAAAAAAAAATATTTATATGAAATATAGAAAAACATGGTTATAAACAAAGCGCTGGCGTTCCACGACAAGCGGGACAGTGGTAAACTGTCTCTTTTCTTATCTTATTTTTGTTACAAACCGTGCATCTTCTATGTGCATGTTTTTTCCCTTTTCCGGTTTGAGGATTTTTTTGTGGAATATGCGTTGCTAGCATATGCCTTCTCTGAATATTTCGATCTTCTGTTTCAGGTAATAATTTTTCCAACAATTGTAGTCTATAATCATATAATGAACTTCTTGGAATCACATATTTTTTATATAAAAAAAAAAGAATTGATTAGGCTCATGTATATTATATGTATACTCAGTTTCTTATACCATCGCATAGTCTTCCTCTCACATGGGTAGTATGCCATCATTTGATCTTTTCTATCAATTCGCCCCATACAATTATTGTACTGTATAACAGCTTCTGGCTTTTTCACTTCTTGTTGCCTCTTGTTGAAATAATTTACGAAATTATTTCTGTACTCTGTCGAGATATAAAAGACGTCTCTTTTGTCTTTCCACTTGGCAATCATTACTCCATTTGAGTAGCAGGCAATTGTCTCGCCCTTTTTTAATTTCGCCTCCTTTGCATCTTTAGGGTTACTTTTCCTATCCACTCTTATTGTCCCCGTACAATAGTCTGGATCCCTAATATCGTCATTCGAATCCATCAAATACTGTAATAACTGTTCTTCAGTCAAGGGATATCTGTTCCATACAGAATTTTCCACTTTTTTGCTTATTTTTGGTTTTTTTATCCCCGAAGGGCCAGGTGAACAATTTTTCGATATATCGCTCTTATACTACAGGCTGACGACGGCACAACCACTTCTCTCACGAGCTAACAGCGTACTGAAGCAATATATCCGTACTCACCGTGTTAAAGTGGGCCATCTCCGATCACTATGCTCAGGTCTTGATGCATGATGCCAAATGTGAGGAACCAGGTAAGACGAACGAGTCTACATGTAAGCGTGTGTTTTCTGAGAGGAGGTTGAAAGATTTTGCCTTTGAACTACAGCAGATGTGCTGGAAGGATGTATATGACTGTGTTGAGGTGAATGAGGCATATAACTTATTTTACCCAAAAATCTACACTTTGATGAAAAAATGATTTTGCAAAAAAACAAACAAAATAAGACTTGGTTAACGGCAGGAATTGAAGAATCATGTAAAGAGAAATGGACTTTATATGAGGATAAGCTAAATGGCTTAATATCAAAACAGTACTACAAAAGATACTGCAACATCTTAAATATGGTTGTAAAAAAGGCCAAATATCTCCAAAACAAAAAATTCATTTCTGAGGCAAAAAATAAAACTAAAGCCACCTGGTCAGTTATAAAAAACGTTACAAAAAATGCTTCAAATACTAAAACCTCTGTTATTGAGAATCTAAAAACTAGCCATCCCAATTTGTCCTCCAAATAAATATTAAATTTGGTCAATGACTATTTTATAACGGCTTGCAGTGACATTAAACAAGGGGAGGTACAATACACTAGCATTCAAAAAACAAATGATTTCTTTAGATTTTTTCTTACTAATACAAACAAGGTACTGAACACCGTCAAAAACTTAAAAAACCTTAGATCTGTGGGGCAGGACGAGGTTCCAGTATCACTTCTTAAAAAAGTAGGGCACATTATAGCAGCACCGCTTGCACATATTATTAATCTTGTCTTCTGCACGGGCATCTATCCCAAAAAGTTAAAATTAGCAAATGTAAAACCCATCTATAAAAAAGGAGAAAAAAGTGAAATTAAAAACTATAGACAAGTGTCTCTTTTGTCAAATATAAACAAAATAGTGGAAAAATTGATGTATGATAGAATAATTGTGTTTCTTGAGGGACATGCACTACTCTCAGATCGACAGAGCAGCTTTAGAAAGGGAAATAGTACAATTAGGGCCATCTATCAGGCACTAGTTGATATTTTAAACTCCTTAAATGATAAAAAACAAACTGTAGCCCTATGTGTTGATCTATCGAGAGCTTTTGATTCGGTTGATCATGGGATATTGTGCAGAAAACTCGGAATGTATGGTTTTAGTGGTGTGACTCTGCCTTTAATGGAATCATACTTGGCTGATAGGCAGCAACACACAGTGGAATATAGCATTGATGGCACCATGGTGAGGTCGGACTTGGGACGTGTGTTGAGGGGTGTCCCTCAAGGATCTATACTTGGATCATTTCTTTACCTATTGTATGTCAACGAACTGCCAAATATAATGCCTCAAATGAGCATGGTCTTGTATGCGGACAACACCTCACTGATATGCAATTCTTTGAGTACGCTTGACGATTTAATATTAAACGTAGAAAAAACCCAAATCATATCTTTCAACCAACATTCGGGTGATTTCCATATAGACTACAATTCAAAACAGCTTTCAACCAGCAAACAGGTCTAATTTCTGGACAGACAGAGCTGGAAAGAGCTGGACAGCAGACTTGACTGGAGGGACCACGAAACTTGTCTAGATATACCTATGCCCTGAGGGTATTGTCAAGGAGCGTGGACCGTGAGACTGCACTGATTGCTTATCATGCTTATATGCAATCCAGAATTGTTTATGGAATTATATTTTGGGATAATTCTGTGGATTTCAACAACAGAGTCTTTGTTCTCCAGAAAATATGTTTAAGGGGTACCTTTGGTCTCGGGCCTGTAGATACATGCAAAAACATATTCGTGGAATATAAGATACCGGCAGCAGAATCGATAATGTTTGTCAAGAAAAATCAGGATTTGTTTCAAAATGATAATTTATTTCAACATCAATACACCACAAGACAAGACAACATAAAACCAATTTTACATATATACAAAAAAAATTTGAATTCTCAATCAAAAAGATCTGGAATAAAATTCCTATTAATTTAAGAAATTTGCCTTCTGCTCAAGTAAGAAATGAATTAAAAGAATTTTTATCTAGTAAGGCCTTTTATTCGCTCCAGGAGTTCCTGAATACTGACATTATTTTACTGTGATAAATTTGTGAATGTCTTAGGCTTGATCTTTAAATACTCTAAACTCTATTTTTGTAAAACAAACACTGTAATTTTATACCTAGAATCATTGTTTGTGAACGTATATATTTAGTAATCTACTTTTTTTGACAAGTTCAATCCACTTGGCTGGAGTAATGAACTAATAAATGATTTTCTTTCTTTCATGTTTCGTACTACAACCATACCGATGGAGTAACAGCTCGGAATTATTCTTAAAATTTAGTATTTACACAGTAAAAAATTATATATTTTAGTGCCTCCCTAAATCTTGTTCTAATGCATTGACACAAAACTTTTTTTTAGGTTCATTAATATACCTATTGAGTAACAGCTTCAAACTACAACCAAATTGAAGTTTAAACATTTTTCTATTAGAAAAAAAAACATTATTGCTACATCTATGCCTGTTAGAAGTACCTGGCACAAGACTGTCTATTTCTCAAAGTCTTATGCTATTACTAATATATCCTAGTAGAGAAGTGGAACAAATAATCATCCAATAAACAATTATGATCATTTAACACCTTGCTACGTTAGGGAAATCGGTTGACTTGTCGTTGACTGCGATACATCCCCGGGGATATGTAACCCGTCTGTGTTCATGTGCGATACATATCCCCGGGGATATGTATGTAATATATAATATCGCGCCATTTTAACGTTGAATAGTCTATCGAATGATGATTTGCTTGTCTACATCTGAAAGAGAATAGTTCTGACTATGCTGTTCTCGTCCAGGACATGTCTCTGGAGACTAGAACTTCAGATTCTTGAAAGAAATCAAATCAAGTGATAAAAAAACAATTTATTGAATTTTAACTAAAACAAATATTGATATATAACATTAATAAATAAAAAATCTTTGAAAAATGAATAGAAATCATATCTATCAGTGGTTCTCATTGAAACATGCCAGGCAATATCCTGGATTGTTGGGACATGTATCACGATAACTAATAATTTGACACACCTTTTTATCTGCCTCTCTGCTTCACAAGGTTTGCCTTAATTTTTTGTAGCAACCACAGCATGCTTCGGGTTTTACGAAAGTATGCGCTCTTTTCTTTGGCAGAACTGTTTCCACGAGATCCTCCACAATTTCTGAGACTAAATTTTTCGCTAGTTGTCTCCTGAACTCTGTGATACTCAGTTTTGTGTCTGTAACCCTATTATACAGTGCGGCTTTTAATAGCCCCCCCGAGTATAGAATCACAATCAACTGCGGACATAGTCTGGTATACAGACGGTTCAAAGACAGTTGAAGGAACGGGAGCAGGAATACATGGGGTAAGGCCAAGAAGGGATTACATAATACCACTTGGCAAATGCTCCACGATATTCCAAGCTGAAACACATGCTATTATGGTATGCATTCAGAAGAATCTAGAAAGTGGTTATAGGAAAAAACACATCTACATTCTTTCTGACTGTCAAAGTCTATCAAAGCACTCAACTCTATACAGATAAAGTCTAAACTGGTCTGGGACTGCCTCCACAACCTCATCGAGGTGGCAAAACACAACAAGGTCACCTTGATGTGGGTGCCAGGTCATAGGGGCATTGAAGGCAACGTAAAAGCGGACCAGCTAGCAAGACAAGCATCTGAAACGCTATTCACAGGGCCAGAACCTGTACATGGGATTAGCAAAAACCGATGCAGGACCCTGATCGACGAGTGGATAAAAAGAAGACACCAACAATATTGGGATTAAACTGTCGGGCAAATACACAGCAAAGTCATGGTAGGGCATCCAAACCGGACCCTGACGGCTGACCTTCTGAACCTGAACAGAACGAAAGCACGTATAATAATAGGTCTGTTCACTGGACACTGCGGCCTAAGAAAACACCTAAACACCATGGGAGTACGCAGGGAAACCGTGGAGTGTAGGCTATGTGATGAAGAGGAGGAAACAGCCTCTCATATTATCTTCGACTGTGACGCCCTAAGTAGTAGGCGACACAGAACCTTTGGAGAGATCAGCCCGGAAACAGGCATGAATCCGAATAACCTTATCAACAGGCTACTAAACCTAATTAAAGGCGCAAACCTATTTGAATGAGGAACCACTGACGACAGAGTGATACAATAGACCCCAGCTGGTCGCAGTGTCAAGGGAAGCTAAGTGCCAACCCTATCTCTGGCTCGTCAGCTTTCAACCAACCCCCCTGTTAAAACTTTTGAACGGTTCGACGTAGAACAATAAAAAAAAAGGTATTGAATGATATCACTGATACTACTTTTTGAAATGTGTAAGACATTGTAATTGCTCGATAGATGGCGCGGGGGGGTACATCAACTTGAAAATGACCACAATACAATATTTTGCGTTTGTACAAATTTTGATCCAAAGGAATTCCAGAATAGAAATTGTCTGCAAATAAAACCCTGCCCTCTATTGGGTTTTCAGGCTCTAACAATTTCAAATCTATTGTTTGGGCATGTCCCAAATCTGCTTGTGTATCAGCTTTACCAGTATAAACTTTCAGATTATATGTATATCCATCAGTTGTACATAATTTATATAACTTCACACCATATTTATGGGTCTTATTGGGTATACCGGGTGACACAGGATATCGGACCACCCCTGTAACTTCTGCATTCGTGAACGGATTTTTCTGAAATTTGGTACAGTTATATAAGCAACCATTTCGGATTTGAACACATGACAATCCAAATATGGCGGACTTCCGGTTTTTCTGGAAATGCCAGCAACTTTGTTTTTTCAAATGGAACACCCTGTATATTTTTACATATTCAAGTTCAAAAGGTCAAAACAAGTCCAAACCTCATCTCAAATGTAATTTTTTTGAAACAATTGGAATTAAAATTGTTTTTTGATTTTACCTTGTGGATAAATGAAATTTGGTCAAGGCTATTCACAATGAGTCGCACATAACAGAGAAACTTAATTTTTTCTGAAAAATTATTTTTTGAGTCCCTGGTTAATCAATTCAGTCACATCACATTTTGATCAAAAATTATTTTTTTTTCAAATGGAACCCCTATGGGCTACCTAAAAAATGACATCATTTTTGTATTTCGGTGCAGTAATAAATTTGTAAAAGAAATGCAATGCATTAAATACACAAAGTCGTCTTCACCAAGGATTCAATATGAATTGAAACACAATTAGTAGACCACAGGCAAAAAACAACTACTTTCCTAGCAAATACCACGCAGAACGTTGAATGATATTCACCTGACAATCCATGCAAACTTCCATATAAATGGATATTGATCGCAAATGTTTCTTTCTGATAAGCTCGATTATGTTTAATTCATGTCGTGTCCGCCTAACAATCCGCATACCGGTTTCAGGCTTTTTGGCCCTCATCAGTACGGAGTAGTCACCATCCAGAGATCCGGAGAGCTCTGGCCGAAGCGAGACACAACATAAACCAAATCACCATCGAGCCTACAACATCTTTAGGTACGTCGGAAAAGATAACTTTTAACCGGCGGCACCTAGTGACAGAAAGAAACACTCCATACATTTCTCCTACCTCGATAGGATTCTGAATGAAAGATTCCTTCTCAGTAGGAGTGGCTCAGGTTGCCCGACTGGCATATATTTAAAGAGAGAAGAAGCAAGTGAAGGGAGATAAAATAATAAATGCAATGCATAAAATACACACACAATTGTGTATTTTATGCATTGCATTTCTTATTTTATCTCCCTTCACTTGGCTTCTTCTCTCTTTAAATTTTTATACATAAAAAAATCTGACATTGCATTGGTATTCATTCATTTCTGCCTCCTCACTTACGATACATGTAATACGATCATCTTCTCCATTGTTTGGTTCTTTTCGGAATTTTCTCTCCACCTTTTTGAAAACGGTTCTTTGTGGGTGTCTTCTGTGTGGGTATCGTTCAGCGTATAACTGACAAGCGGCGACACTGTTTTCAAGACATTCTCCGCAAATTAATAACATATAAACCTGTCCACTTCTTGTGAACCTATAATTTTGATTTTCTATTTCTACTAATTCTCGAGAGTTGAGATGAAAGACAGCGAAACACAATTAGTTGACAAGATTCAGAAATGTTGTTTTCCACAGCTTACTAAGTTGAAAAATTATTCGAACTGCAAGGAAACTCATGAACTAGTTGTAGATTTTTGAATGTATACAATTTGTTACTGCACCGAAATACAAAAATGATATGTAATTTTTTTCCTGAATGTATGTTCTAGAGAGACATGTAAATGCCCATAGAGGTTCCATTTGAAAAAAAATTTTTGATCAAAATGTGATGTGACTGAATTGATTCATCAATAAGTGACACAAAATATAATTTTTCAGAAAAAAATATGTTTCTCTGTTATGTGCGACTCATTGTGAATAGCCTTGACCTAATCTCATTTATCCACGTGGTAAAATAAAAAAACCATTTTATTTTTAATTGTTTCAAAAAAATTACATTTGACATAAGATTTGGACTTGTTTTGACCTGTTGAACTTGAAAATTAAAAAATATACAGGGTGTTCCAATTGAAAAAACAAAGTTGCTGGCATTTCCAGAAAAACCGGAAGTCCGCCATATTGGATTGTAATGTGATCAAATCCGAAATGGTTGCTTATATAACTTTACCAAATTTCAGAAATATCTGTTCACGAATGCAGAAGTTACAGGGGTGGCCCGATATCCTGTGTCACCCGGTATACTGCCTGAAATGAAGTCGTCCTCTATATGAAACCATTAATTCGTCTATTACAAGAACTCGTCCTGGATGCAAATATTTTTGAAAATTTTTGTTTCAGATGTGCTAAGCATTCGGATCATAGATAAGCGATTTATAATAATTATTAACGTAATCATTTTGAAGCTCTCTAATCAATTATGTAGTACCATCAGTTACTCTTGTAGATAAAAATGTTCTAAGCCAATATCTGGGTTGACGTTGTTTTTTTCTCCTACAATATAGTCATACTCAATATCAAAAGTGCAGACATTTTTATTATCAGTACACCTACCTACCTCTTCTCCAACGACTGCAGTATAAACCAACCACAACCCAGCTAAAAGAAATCGTCTTCAAATGATTGAAATACCCGAATCTGGGAAATCTGTCTTCTCATCAATGGACATTAATTCACTTGGGGTTCCGCAAGGATCTATATTGGGTCCTCTATTGTTTATCTTATATATTTATGATTTGCCCCTGATTTTATCGGATCCTTTCACTACACTATATGCAGATGACGCCACTTTACTTCTTTAAGATAAAGATTTCGAAACATTACAAACAAAAATTGCGAGCTCTGTCAACACATTGTCTGCCTGGTCGTCTGACAGATCACTGTTACTAAACTCTAGTAAAACTAACTATATAACTTTCCATACTCATCAAAAGTTGAATATACCGACATTGAACATCCACATAAATAATAGTACCATTGATAAAACATCAGATGTTAAATTTCTAAACCCACAACCCGGCAAAAATAAATCGTCTTCAAAGATAGATCTCAAATGGTTGAAATATCCGAATCTGGGAAATCTGTCTTCTCATCAATGGACATTAATTCACTTGGGGTTCCGCAAGGATCTATATTGGGTCCTCTATTGTTTATCTTATATATTAATGATTTGCCCCTGATTGTATCGGATTCTTTCACTACACTATATGCAGATGACACCACTTTACTTCTTAAAGATAAATATTTTGAAACATTACAAACAAAAAGTGCGAGATCTATCAACAAATTGTCTGCCTGGTCCGCTGACAGATCATTCCTCAAATTCTATAACGCTGAAACATTCACGAATTTGTTGGTGATGGCAGTTGAGCTGCTGTGTAATTTGAAAAGAGATTATAACAAGCTTTCACCGAAAGTAACTTTTTTACCGATTTCCTAAACTTTTGTTCATTTTCGATTTTTTTTAGGTGCAAGGGCAGGTGATTGAAAAACTTCTTGCTTTCGTAGATTATGGAGTTCTTAGTTAGAGTTGATGTGGGAATAGGCAGTTTAATGTTTAGGGAAGAGCTGCGTGTATTATGTGTCGGCGACAAATATCTGAATTCTTTAAAAAAAAATTGCATCAAGCATACAGTTTTTAAAAGGAAAATGCAGGCCAGGGGCAAAATTCCATGGAGCAAAAATAATGGTCTACATGAGTCCCTCGAATTGCCTTTGCACATATATCTCAGAGCTCTCTTTTGAAGCATAAAAACTCTTTCGAATAAATAGTTCGCACACACAAATGCCATAACGAAGGTGAGATTCGATAAGTGAAAAGTATGCATTCTTTGCCGCGGTTAACCCTAATTCATTGGATGTAACTCGTACGGCATAACAGCCAGACGCTAGCTTTTTGGATAAATTTAATATATGCCCTTCAAATTTCAGTTTGGCATCAATATTCAATCCCAAGAAAGTATTCATAGTTTTGTTACTGAGAGACTCATTTTCGAGAAATACATTGTTGATAACACACTTGTTTATTATACCTGTCTTAGAGGTATTGAAAGATAATAAGTTGGCGTCGCACCATTTTTTAACTTTACTCAGGTCCTCATTGAGGATGTCTTCTAAAAATATGTTATCAATACCTAGCACTTGGAACTCTCCAAAAAAACACCAAACATCCTTGGTTTGCATTTGTACAATCCCCTCCCACATAATTTAAAAAACTTGCCTACTCATTTCTTTAAATGTGAAATAAAAACAAATTCGAACAGATTTATGTTCTTAATCAATACAAGAGTTCTTAGTATCAATTTAGTTTTAATTTTACACTAGGTTTGAAATATTTTTACATTATTGAAAAGGGAAACATTCTTAATTGAAAATTGAATGAAAGGATTTGTCTCAAAATTGAAAAATCCAAGAGGTTATCTTGAACGATGGAAGATAGTGACTAAATTTTATATTTCAGTTGCAGATGATTCCACATCTGATTTTGTGAACATCCTGTTCATAATTTCGAGCGAATCAATTTTTACATTAGTTTTGAAACATCGTCATTTTTTTTTAAATTTGTATGCTTGTGTACCTACACTGCTTAGTGCAGTTATATTTAGGACCTTTTGTATGTTGTTTCTGTATGTTCTATTTTTATATTAATGTATTTTTAATTATGACCACTTATCTACAATTGCTCAGAGCTGTTCCGTCTCCAACTTAACTTGTTCTACAACTTTTGTAAGTTCAACAGAATTGCTAAAGTGATTGATTGAAACACCATGATGATCTATTATTGAATGATCAGAATACGAAGAGTGTGTGTTGACTTCGCCTCTCCGTCGTATTGAAAAGAATTGAAAACAGAAAAAAAATTGTCCCACTGGTGGAAACAAGAGTTTTGAATTTGACTGTTTTGTTTTCTGAGTTTTAAAAAACACGAACAAAACAGAAACTCAACAGTCCGTTTGGTGAAAAATCGCCTTTATATTTCTCTTATCGCATTTAATTAAGTATATATTTTCTGTTAGATATTACAAAAAATAACTTCATATCGTAGATTTTCCAATTTTCAGAAAAATATTTCTATTCAATCGAAAATGTTTCCCTTTTCAACATGAATACCTACCTCCCAAGAGATTATCTTGGGAGGTATGGATGATAGTGACTGAATTTTATCTTTCAGTCGCAGATGATTCCACATTTGATTGAAATATTGCAGCGCAAGAATACCTATTTTATATTCGCGGCAAGCTTTTAAATCTGCTACTCACAGAATAACCTAGGTCGAACAATTAAAGAAATGATTTTTTCCTTTTGAGTGCATTTGTATAAGCTTGTCTTGATATTTTTTTAAATTTTTATTATTTTTTTTATTCATTCCTAAAATCCGTCATCTTATTGAATTCTGAAAAAAAAAATGATAATCTCCGACCCCAAAAAAACCCACGTACCAATTCTGAATGGAATCGGGCCATAATAGCAAAACACGTCGCCATCTTGGAGCCGTCATCTTGAATTCATTAATTACATCATGATGTCGGACCCCAAAATCCCCCACATACCAATTTTTATTGTAATCTGGCTATAACAAAAAATCTCCTCGCCATATTGAAGCCGCCATCTTGAATTTGACAAAAAAATCGTGATCTCTATCCTTGAAAACCCCCACATACCAATTTTGAATAGAATCGAACCGTAATCACAAAACTATTCCGCCATATTAGAGCCGCCATTTTGTTTTTTCTCTGCAAAAATTCCATAATGCATTGTCATCGGAATTAAGACACCTGCCAAATTTCACGTTCGGACAACTAGAAGTGGGTCAAATTTAACTGGTAAGATTTGATAACAAACCGACAGACAGGTGAAACTAAATAAAAGCTTGTAATAAAATAGCATTTTTTGTCAAATTGTGCACTTTGAAAGTGAACATCTTTTGGTACTGTTGTTCATTGAGATCAACATCTTCAATTGATTAAAATTTGCTGGGACAAGCACCTTGAAAATATCAAGAAACAAAAAAAAAGAGGAAATACCCGAAAACAATAATTTATAAACATGTGACTGATATATGAAATAATAGACTCGGAAATGGGAAAAATAAACATTACACATAAAATAACAGTCAATATACCACGGGTGTGAATTTATACACTAAGAAAAATGCAACTCTATTTATACACTAAGAAAAAGAAATTCGGGGACGTCGGCGATAGGTAAAATCTGTTCTTGATGACCATTGATAACACACGTAGATTCGTTACATTTCATATTTCATTTCCATGTTACAACAGCTAACATTAAATCCTGGGAAAGAACGGTATCGAGAAATGCAGATGTGAACCCTGTGTCTTCGATAGCTCAGTTGGTAGAGCATGAGACTAGCAATCTAGAGAGGTTGCGGATTCGATATCTTCTCGAAGATTTTAAAAAATTTGTCTGCAATGCCACAATTTCGTTCCTACTTCTATATATATATATATATATATATATATATATATATATATATATATCGGTGTGTCTGCATGTGTGTGCAGTGGCTTATATTTTGAAAGACTCCTTTGTCCAATTCCTTGATATAATGATTCCATATATATGATGCCAAGAGAGACAATTTCATGAACTCGGGAACACTTTGCAAGAAGTATTCAATAAATTCATGGATCATAAATAAAAATCCATTTTTATTGCTTCTATTAAAAATTCTATGGTCACGAGAAACAAATAAACCAAGTACAATTGTTTCTCGTGTCCATGTAATGCGTTGATTTATTAATCGTTACCCAATATCTTGAGTGATAAAAATGCAATTTAAATTTCGATAATTGTTTATATACTTTGAGTATTCAGATGTTTCTGATTTCTTGTCATCAAATGCATGATTGTTTTGTACCAATACATTTTTCAAAGGAGCCATTCACCATTGATAGTGACTACCTGAAAAATAAATCGATTGTTTTTGTTTTATGAGTTCCTGTTTGCAGTGGTCATCTACAAATACGTCACAGCCAGCGTGCATGATCTAAAGCTAGTACTCTCAAACAATTACTGTATTTTTAAAAATTTGTACAAATAGCTATATGACAATATCATATATTCTTGTGACAAATCATGGACATTTTCAAAGTAAAAAACTAACTAGACAGATCTTACAAGATAGAAATCATTTGAGAGTGGTAATGGCTTTAGATCATGCACACCGGCTGTGTCGTATTTGTAGATAACCACTGCTAGCAGGATTCTTAATAACTGAAAATAAAAATGAATGCATTCACCAGCACATGGATCTATAAGTGTGCTAATCGTTGAATTCAGAATTCAATATAGAATCAGAAAACGCTTTGGCAAATATATTGAAAAATCTCACTACGGTCATGAATCTCTAATCGAATAAACAGAACTCTTGACCATGATTTATAACTCCTTTGATATGGATCCCACTATAACAGGTAATGCTCCAGTTATGTCAACACACGTTTTCATCCAGACTTGTGAGTGTTGGTAAGGCAACTAAGATAACGGTTAAAACAATTGCATTCGGAAGCTAGAAATAAACATTTGCAAAAAATGTAGATAATTTGGAAACCCTGATGAAGACCTTCTGTATCATGACCGATTTTTCAAAATATGGTTGTTTATTTGATTAAAATAATCTATTTTTATTAATTTTTTTTCATGAAGAAAGTTGGCCTTATCATATGCAGATATTAAATTTGGTATTGTATAGTATTAGCACTTACCAGTCACTTTGATGTTGATTTATTCACTTCTTTATATAGGGGCCTTATAAAATATACAACTCAAGACATACAATACATAATTTTTACTACTGTAGAATTATTTGTATTTTTACGATGTTGCCAGCCTTACCTCGAACATAGCAGTGTTTTGTTGGCATATTTGCCTACTTATCCAGAGACCAATAAGAATGAAGTAATAATCTGGCTACAGCAACCTTAATTTGTAATTGGGGTACCAAAAATTTGTGTTATATTTGACATTATGTAATATGCTGAAAAAAAAATGCAAACCATTTTATGGGGTTGGAAATACTGCCAGACGATCCTGAAGCTGTTTAACTTTGTGTAGGGTTGTGGAGTTAGTAACAAAGCCTACCCAGTGTGAATGGTACATTATATGTTGTGAATGTCACCGCCGTCACCGAAGTGCTTTGAAATAAATTAATACGGGATGCAGTATTGCTTAGAGCAAAACAACCTGCATCCCAAAAATATAGAACCTCCTTGTCTACTCCGGTTTGAGGCCGGATGGAAACGGATTTTCCGCAAGGAAAGATGTCCATATTGCGCCGTAAGGAAGCAGAAAAAGGACAATAAAATGATTAGAGAGAGAGAGAGATATATACAGTGTCACACATAAAGTTCGCAACATATGGAAGTTTTTTTATTAAGAGGTATAATGAAAATTTGACTTCGCAGTTAGTTTGTGCTTGAAAAATGAGTAAAAAACAGCCTCTTTCCTTTTGTCATGTGCTACTCTAAACCTGTCAAATTTGACATTTTTTTCGAAAATCCTCAAAAAATTTTTTTTTAGAAATTTTGAAAAATGCCAAAGAAAAAAGTCACTTCGATTTTTTTCCAATTTTTTTAATTTTTTGAATCTTTCGCTCTACCTATTCGAACGAAACATGATTTAAATTTCATAATTTTGATGAATACGAGACTTTAATATCATATTTTGCCCAGAAAATACTCACATTGGACTTTTACCAGAAAAAAAAATAAATGCACCTCCAGAAATTCGTCTTTGTTGTTGCAAAGTTCATCTAGTTTTTTCGTTTCATTGTGAAACTGATTCGGATTTTCGAAGTATGGACCTTAATATGTCAGTAATCGAATAAACGAATTTCTCTTCATTCTTATTACACTCGTATTTCTTTTTTTAATAGATTGTTATCCAGTTTGATTATTTTTCTGGCCAATAATTCAGTTACAAACAAACCCGAAATATCATACTTTTCTGTAAACTAAACAATGACCTAGTTTGATAACTATTCAAAGACTTTCGTTCTAGCGATTTGTACTAAGCCTGATATAAAATTTCGTGATTTTAAACAATACAAGACTAATGCAACATCTCGATAAGAAAATAGTACAATTGATCGAATCAAAATAAATGTTTCCCTTAGTAGGCTTTTGAAACAAATTTTTAGTTTTGGTTAATGTCAAATAATTGCGTTTAATAAATCGAGTCGTTTGTGTACAGATTTTCCTACATTTATAATTCACAAATAAGTTTTATGTACAATGTTATCCACGCAAGACAAAGTGGAAATCGTTCTTTTATGTGGTGGGAATGTGTCATATCCAGATGTTGCTTGTATTTTCAATCACCGGCATCCAGGAAGAAATATTCACTTTAGTACCGTGGGAAGGATATTGAAAACATTCAAAGAAACTGCCTCTGTGGTACAATCGTTTCAAGAAACCACATAATCCTGTTTCACCTGATACCACAAATTTCGTCAGAGGCAGATTATCCAAAACTTCAGACAACTGATTCATAATAAAATTTCTGTACATGTCTGCGTTAAAATTTTCTCTAAAAAAATATGGTCCAATGATTTGGTTATGTAATAAACCACACCACACATTTGTCTTGAATGAATATTGGTCACGGCATTCTATTACAAAATTCGGATTATTGTTGGACCACCAGCGACAATTTTGGGAACTAACTGTTTCGTTCGACGTGAAAGTTGCCTCGTCTGTCCATAAAATCCTGTAGGGAAATGTGATATCATTTTCTCTCTCACCTTGGAACCAAAATGAAAATCCTGCTCGAATATCGAAATCTCTTTTTTTAAGAGTGTGTATACACACTCTTAAGAAAGAGATTTCTCTAAGAAAGAGATTTCTTTAAGAGTGTGTATACACACTCTTAAGAAAGAGATTTCGATATTCGAGCAGGATTTTCATTTGTCAATGAAGAAAAAGATATCACATTCTAGGATTATGACAACGAGCACTTTCACGTCGAACGAACGTTAGTTCAAATGTCGCTGTGTCAACAATAATCAAATTTTCATAGAATGCCGTGACAATATTCATTCAAGACAAATGTATGTGAGTTATACATAACAAATCATTGACCATATTTAGAAAATAACGCATACATGTACAGAAATATGAATCAGTTCTGAAGTTTTGGATAATCTGACCTCTGACGAAATTGTGTATCAGCTGATGAGCACCGATCCACCAAACGGTAGAAGTGAAACAGTGTCTCAGTCAGATGCAAAGTGATAGGACGAGATTGGGAAGATTATTGGCCACCAAGTTCACCGGGCTTATCTCCAATGAACTTTTTTCTATGGGGTTATCTGAAACAAAAAGTGTATAAGCACAGACCATTTGCAAACAAAGAACATTTAGAGAATACCATTCGGGAGTGTTGTGCTAATATAAATCCCCTATTTATTAAAAATGCCACAAAGTCTGTGAATGAAAGGACTATAATTTGTATATAACGGGAAGGACGGCATACTGAATGATGAATTCGGGTTCTTTATAAGATTATTGAGATAAATCAATGAATGTTACGATGTTTTGTTGTGAATTTGGTTATAGTTATTTTGGTTTAATGTTTTTTACACATCTAATGGTGGAAATAAAGAATATGAGATTTATGAAATTATTTCAAGAAACGTTGTGAAAAATTATTATTTGCTCGAAAATTACATCAAACAGTTTACATCCAACAGTCACACTGTTGGGTGTAAACTACATCAAAATATTTCGAACTCATCTGCAGCTAACGGGATACAAATCTGTTAAAAAAAGAAATACGAGTGTAATAAGAATGAAGAGAAATTCCTTTATTCGATTACTGACATATTAACGTCCATACATTGAGAATCCGAATCAGTTTCAGAATGAAATGAAAAAACTATATGAACTTTGGAACAACAAAGACGAATTTCTGGAGGTACATTTATTTTGTTTTCTGGTAACAGGCCAATGTAGGTATTTTCTAGGCATGTATGATATTGTAGTCTCGTATTCATCAAAATTATGATATTTGAATCATGTTTCGTTCGAATCGGTAGAGCAAAAGATTCCAAAAATTAAAAAAATTGGAAAAAAGTCGAAGTGACAGTAGAGAGTCCAAATTTGGAGCAAAGGTATAAAATTGGAAACTGAGCAACTTTTTTCTTTGGCATTTTTCGAAATTTCCATAAAAACTGATTTTCTGAGGATTTTCGAAAAAATGTCAAATTTGACAGGTTTAGAGTAGCACATAACAAAAGGAAATATGCTTTTTTTACTAATTTTTCGAGCACAAACTAATTGCGAAGTAAAATTTTCATTATATCTGTTAATAAAAAAAACTACCATATGCTGCGTACTCTATGTGTGACACTATATATATAAGTTATACTGATATAATGAAAATATATTAAGGTATTGATTCTTCATGTGAAAAAAAATGTGGATCTTTCATAAATGATTCATTGGAATTGTGTTAAGATCAGTATTAAAGGTTTATAAATTTGATTTATACATATATTTTTTTCATAGTGTAAATTAGTTAATATTGAAGATAACCTTACATTTTCCACAATCAGTTCAAAATCACTTTCTAGTAATTTAATGTTTCTTACCTCCGAGCAGATTAGCTAGGGAAAATGATCCCAAAATTGGTGGATTTCACAACTTTTTTTCTAATTGTTTTCCTTTAAAGAAATTTATGATTTCGAATAGCTTTTTCATTTAAACACGAAAAATGTTTTTTGTGATTGTTTTGTCAAAATTGAAACCCAGTAACGGAGCAAACATTATTTACCGAACAATCTAGCAGTCATGTCTAATATTTGCAGTGATTTATTTTTTTTGTGATATTAATGACTCGGTCATTAAATAAGTAAACGGTCAATAAACAGAAACTCAGTTACAATAAATAACACACAACATGTAAAATCATAGTATGTTCGTGTCTACCTTCAATCAAGTCGAATTGACCTAGGCCTTCTTGCGATTTGAAGGCATGCTTTCAGCTCAAAATTCCATAGAGGTCTTCTGATTTACCTGCAGCCACGTGATGCAGTTTTGTCAAGGATCCCCTTAATCACTGTTAAAGAGTCATATACCAACTGTGAATGGCCCCAAATAAGAAACAAAGATTCATGACGATAGAGTAGAATTTAGTATTCTCAACTTATATCCACTGATTTGTCATTCATGTTTCATTTACAAATTGTATTTCCTGACAAAAGGCAGGTTACATCATAAGAAACATATCCTTTCTGGACCCAAAGACTTCCTCACAGTAGATGGCATTTTTCTTTAAATATATTTATATCATCTCATCATTAAGCTCGGTGGAGTTTGTGGTCAGAAAAATCAACCATCAAGTCGTAACTGGCAGACAATCCTCCAGATATTGATTTCAAGTAGAATCGGGCTTTGATGACAAATTTGTATCCGCCATAATGGTGCCGCTATTTTGAGTAGGTATTGAAATCCGCAAAACGACGGAATTTGTTCGCCAATTTGAAGCCGCCATCTAGATTATTCGTTATAAAAAAATGTCAAATTGTATTGTCATGTATTAAAGCAAAAATTACCAGGTCTTCCCTAATGTGACATGTGATTCTACGAACTATTTTCTGTTTCTCTAATGGAAAATAAATTTTATTATTATTATGATATTCCAAGTACACTGCTGAAAAATGGGGTTCAAGAATTATTTATCACTTACACACACAAAACTGTTGTTGCTTTAGAAGATTCAAGGTGAGTTTTCGACTGTAAGAAAATATGTTCAAATAATATATAGTGAACATTGCTGAAAAACGTTAAGAATTAATCATTGTTTACAAATAAAATCAACTCTAAACTCTAAAGTTGTACGACAAATACAGGATGAGTCAGAAGTACTTTGACAAACTTCAGGAGGTGATTCCTCACAATATTCTAATATGAATTGTCCAAATGAATATATGTCCGGAAATGCTTAGTTTCCAGGATACAGGGTGTTAAAGTTTTATTTTGATTTTCGTTTTTTTCAAATAACTTTCGAAATACTGACCTTAATTAAACGAAAATTGGTATTGAGAGGTTTTTTGAGGTATCGAATTCGAACCTGATGTTATTATTGCTCTTACTCGTAGGGGGCGCCACCTACACGTCTTTTTATTTTTTGAAGATTCATAACTTCTTTGAGCGTACTTCTAGCACATTTTCAGTAAAAAAATCAATTCCTCTATCATATTTACGTAAAAAAGCTAGCCTTGTTACTAGTCGCTATAAGAAACCGTTTTCTAGATATTTGGACTTGAAAATTTCAAGTGGATTATTTGATAATCGATGCGTGTTGAAGTTATTACCATTATTTTGCATTTTTCGCAAGAATGCTTGAGAAATGAATTTGACGTTTAAGTAAGTAGTTTTGTTTTTTTGTAGTTATTTTTGTATCAAGGGTGCAAAATCTGTATTTGTTTTAATACAATTTGCAAGAAATATCAATACATTTTATTTCAAGAAATTTTGAATATGTAGAATAAAATAAAGGAAACTAAATTGTATTAAAATAAATTGTTCAAAGTGTCCACCTTCAGCGAAGATACAGGCATTCAGTCTTCTAGTCATTGAATCTCGTGCCCGCTCAAAAATTATTGGTGTGTTTCTTATTGTTTCACAGGCGTCTACTATTCGGTTTCTCAGATCTTCCTCGTTCGCTGGAGTTTTATAAACTAGTGACTTCAAATGTCCCCAAAAATAAAATCTAGCGGGCTTAGATCTGGGGACCTTGGTGCCCACGCCTGGTTAGGTTCTTCTACACCTCTACCGATCCATCGATTTGGATAGACAGTTTTAAGGAATTCCCTGACTACAACGCTAAAATGGGCCGGAGCCCCATCATGGATTAAACCACATGCGGATACGAATTTCTAATAGTACATTCTGAAGTAGTTCCGGTGATTCATTTTCTAAAAAGTCTCTGTAAGTTACGCCATTATTGCCGCCCATACATTTACAGAAACTTGACACTGATAATGCCTTTCACTAACTGCGTCCGGATTTTCCAGAGCCCAAACATGGTTGTTATGAAAGTTTGTGATAGCATTTCGGGAGAAGTTTGCCTCGTCCGTGAATAGTACATATCTTGAAAATTGAGGATTTCCAGCCAATTTTCTCAAAAATCACTGACACATGGTAATGCGTTGGGGAAAGTCTCGTAGCAAAAGAGCTTGTACCCTTTGAATATGGTATGGATCGTGGATAATTCTCCAAACTGTGGACTGAGTAGAATTGAGAGCTTCATCAATTATTCTTGTACTTGTTTCTGGATTTTCCTCGAGAGCGTTCAAAACAGCTTCTTCCAATTCTGGGGTTCGGACTGCTCTTTGGTCTTCCAATAATATCAGCTGCCCTCTTAAAGCTACCTGTTTCTGCCAAAAGACGGTGGAGACTGGTAAATGTTGGAGCTGAAGGCAGTACTCGATTAGGAAATCGCTTCTGGTAAATACGTCTTGCTTCGCGCGCATTGCCATCCGCAAGGCCATAAACGAAATGCATATCGGCTAAATGAGCATTATTGTTTAAATAATCCATTTTTTCAAAATTAGTGTTTTAAAACTTACAGAAACGGTTGCTTATAGCGACTTGTAGCAAGGGTAGCTTTTTTACGTAGATATGATAGAGGAATTGATTTTTTTACTGAAAAATGTGCTAGAAGTACGCTAAAAAAAGTTATGAATTTTCAAAAAAGAAAAAGATGTGTAGGTGGCGCCCTCTACGAGTAAGAACAATAATAACAACAGGTTCGAATTTGACAGCTCAAAAAACCTCTTAATACAATTTTCGTTTAATTAAGGTCAGTATTTCGAAAGTTATTTAAAAAAAACGAAAGTAAAAATAAAACTTCAACACCCTGTATCTTGGAAACGAAGCGTTTCCGGACACATATTTATTCGGACAATTCATATTAGAATATTGTGAGGAATCACCTTCTGAAATTTGTCAAAGTACTTCTGACTCACCCTGTGTAAAAGGACGCTTTTATATGGAATGCACTAAAAATTATAAAATAAGCTGCCCTTCTTACAGCTTCTATAGATTGTCTTCATCCATTCAATAAATACGTAGTGGACGGATATCTTGGTTTTATGTGAATAAAAATCATGGCACACATTCACGGCAAAGCAACATAATTAATCTCTCGGAAAGGTTTATTATTTTCAATCTTTGGACAGTTATGTGGAACATAATCTATGATTATTCAGTCAGATACTCATCAAACTAACCCCTCGCGAACATTCATTAAAGCGATTTTTAAACAAACCGCTGAAAACCAACATTGCCGTTTCGAAGTATGTACCTAATTGGTATTATGTGAACTCCAGAAGTGAAATCATCGTTTGGAAATATTCTCAATCCCTCTCGCTATTTGGATGATGCAAAACCGCCGTCTGCCCTCATCCATTAATGCCAGTCCTATTCGTATTCTAATTAGATGTTGAACTATGGGAGTTTATTGGCGACATAGAAGAGGCGATGCGGCGAAAATTTAATTGAGTTTCCGAGGTTAGCCATAACTGGAACTCCGTGAGGGTGGTAATCGATTTTTCAGTTTGTTTTTTTTTCAAATGAGATAAGAGTAGGATCGCAGGTGTTGTGAATTTATATCAGGCACGAAACATAATTTTCTGTAAGCACACAGGAATAGTATATTATTTAACGAGCGGTAATGTAGGTCATAACTCACGCAGATGAAGTTTGCAGCACGAGCCGCAGGCGAGTGTTGTAATTCATCAAGTGAGTTATGACCGCAAGTTGAATACTATACTTTATCTACGACTATAACAATAAATACTAAGATACAAGTACAGAGAAAGAACTTTATTCACAAATCTTAATAGTTACCTATAACAATGCTATACAAATTTTAATTGTAATTACTAATTTTTTTTATTAATAAAATTAACTGTAAAGTTTGAACAACCAGTGAACTGACTATGTGGGACTGAATTATGCAAGTTTATTATTTCATTTTGGGTTTGTTGCATATATGTTGTTGATGTACTAACTGGTTGAGGTGTTATAGAACTGTATATTTTATTTGCAGTATCTGTCTTATTCTTTTCGGAATCATCAACGTACTCCTCAGCCACAGTAGTTGATCGCCAACCGCCATGGCGTTTCAGTGCCGTTATATCCCTCCAGCATATACTAATAAAGTTGCCGACGAGCGGCGAAAACAATGACCTGTATATAAATTACAGTGTGGTAATTTTAAAAATGTAGCAATGTCTTTCCCCATTGCTCCAAATTTATTAATGCCAATTCTTTGTGAGTGATATTTTCCATTTTGAAATTTAAAGAATAATATCGTTTGCGATATATCAGTAGGACGAAGATTGAAATATTTCTTAACTATGGTATAAAAATTTCCCGTAACAGTGAATTTCCTTGCAATTTTTGTTTTTGTATGTGGTACACTGACCATAAAAATAGATCCATGATCTTCTAAATCTGTAATTTGCATAGAGTGCAATTCTGCTGCACGACAAGCACCCATAATGCCTATTATTAAAGCAACCTAAAATACATTATGTAATTGACTAGATGATAAAAAAGATTGAATATTGTGAGATCTACTACCTTTGTCGCCAGATATTTCTCATCAGGAGCTTCATTTATGAAATTATTAAGTTGTTCTGGCCTAAAAGTTTTTGCCTTTTTAGCTACATGTTTCTCTGATTGACGTTTAAGAAACGCGCGTAATTTCAAATAATTCTCTATATTGATTCCATTATTTATGTTGAGTGTGCTTCTTAGCATGGAGTAGAAAGTAGGGACGATGCTTTATATTTAGTGCTAACTAAAATATGCCAAAAGTACATTTTCTGTGAACGATGACTTAATGTTCTTGCTGCTACACCAATCTTGAAAATTTTTGGATACACCTTTATATTTGTTTTGGGATTTTTCGGGCAATGAATTCTGTATGGTAACATTAGCTACTTGTCTTATTTCTGGAGGTGTACATAATAATTCATCTTCACTATCTGAATTCATCTTTTTCAGCACAAAATTCAGAATAATTAGGTATTAACTTAATTTGAAAACGTCAAAATTATTCAAGTAACATTACTCCCCTCAATAACAATAATGGACTGTTCCCTTTCGGCCAAACGGCTTGTACAGAAGAACAGAGCCACCTTGATATTCGGTTCGTAAATAATTCCAAGAATCTTTTCCGATTTATTATATCAGGAATAGTTGTTTTAAAAAAAAAATTTAATAGTAGATAAACGCCTAATAAGCAAATATTTCTGTTTTCTTTGTTCAAACTATGGATACATACTCGAATTTGACCTTTTTTACAGAATTGTTTTTGTTGGAAATTATTTCGATACTAAACACAAATTGATATTCATTCATAGGCTAGGTCTAATTTCGCAAATCAACATTGCCGACGATTGCGTGGCACCCACTATGAAGAAAGTGCGATAATCCCTGCAAAGCTGGAAGACAGGAACGTGCGAAAGTTCTCTTCGTATATCAAAGTTAACATGCAACTTCCATTTAGGAAATGTATAGTCTGTCGAGACCTGGACGTGTTAATCCATCACCGTGAATCAATTCGAATCAGAGCAACGAAACTTGGTTAACTTCGATGAAGTACTCGTTCTTGTGGATGTGATAAATGGGTTTGCAACAACATTTGATAGACACATTTTTTGTTCGTAAACATGAAAGTTTTGTTGAAAATTCTGTACGAAGAAGTTTGAGATATGAAGTTTGAAAATTGAATGTTGATTTTCTTTTGTACAGCCCATCGTCACTCTGGAAAAAATTACTATTGCGAAGCTCCTGAATGCCAGATTAAAGGAATAAGTGCAAAATCTATATTCAAACACATTTACTAATTAATACGAAAAAATACTCATGAATTCCACAAATGTTTGAGTATTTCAAATTAATTCGTGAATTATTCATTATCAGCTCGAAATGTGGTTCATAACAAAAGCGGGACCACCTCAATTTCTGCTGATTCAACTCCAACTGCATTCCTTCAAACTGCAAGGCTGGCGATAAAGAACACGTTTTTCGCAGTTATAGAAATACTTATTGAAGAGAATTAGTTTTTATTGAATCCGAATATAATTATTGATCGTGTTTTTACATACTGTATCTATATAAAAATGAATCTCGATTCTTTGTAAGCGCAAAACGTGAGAACGGCTGTACCAATTTGGCTAATCTAGGAAAGTTGCCCGAAAATTGGAAAATTCCGGTATATAAGAAATTTGGCGAAGAAAAAGACCATTATCATTTATTACCAAAGAGGAAATAGCTCAGCGGTTACACTGTCGCCTACCAAGCAGAAGGTAATAGGAACGAATCTCGGTCAGGGTAACAATTTTTTTTTATTTTATAAAAACAACGGCTGGATCGACTTGGCAAATTGTTCTTTTGAATGTTCGTAATATTCCGAATAAGGTTTTTAGGAAAACAATAGATTTTCAGAAAAGTTATTGGAAATTTCTTTGTCCTGGAAAAATTTTCAGTTGTAATATCACAAGAGAATGAGAATAAAGTGAAAATAATTCGACAGATTTTCGAAAACTGGTTGCCAGGCAATAGACACGAGAGCCCGACGGGCTCGAGTGGCTCCTCCTAACTCTTCGTCATCTTCCAGTTGATCTGGTATCTTCAGCAAGTACTGTTGAAACTTTTTTGATTATGGTGAAAGATACCTCTATGTATGATATAATCACCGTATCTCCCAAAGCAACTAAAGCACTGCCAAGTTCACAAAAGTGTAATTATAGGATCTGTATGGATTTTTTTTTGTCGATGTCACGTGGGGTTCATTTTCCAGAAAAAACTTGTATTTTTTATCATTACGTATATTAATTATTAATTAATTTGTTGAAAATATGAACAGGATGTTGATAAAATCAGATGTGGAAAGATAACTTCATTTTTATCGTGATTTTTCAATTCACAGAAAAATATTTTTATTCAATTGAGAATTTTCCCTTTTCATTATTAATTAAACGAAACTTGAAATCCAATGAGGGACAAAATAACTAATGACCTTTCTGATTAGGATGAATTCCACCCCCTATGAATTAGAGAACAATTCAAATTGTTCTGTTAGTATAATGTATGGAAATTTCCTTTCATAAAATCAGGTTTTGCATGAAAGAGGAATCACCTGTACGTGATAATTTAAATCTCCAAAATCCACGCTGCCGTAGCCGCTGCTATTATTCTGTGAACTGCTAGCGATGAGAACAAACAATAATATCACGCACAAAATTCAATGTACCTCAACTGTTAATAAATACTAGGAATCCACTGCACGTTCTGTCCTCCGATGTCCGGCAACGATACTTGAGGTCACACGGGTTTATGGATCGGAAATGAACATCCATATATGAGGAGGTGACAACGTCATATTAATACAAAAATTAATATTGAAAAATAATCTTGAAAGGTGACTTGTAGAAGTGTTCTTAGCTGTGATTCAATAAAATCTGTTCAGCCCTTTGAAGATTGTCAGCTCTTTTCTAGTTGATGATGGGATGTGAGCAACTTCCACAGGTCTGATCGATTCGAAATTTGGGTATCCTGTACTTCAATGTTATTGCAAGAACATGGTAACCTCGACCTGATGCTGCAGCATCACCTGGAATCTGCAGGTTACCCAACTCCTCACCAACTTACAGCAGAGTTCTGGTCTCAATGAAAAGGTTATAGATAGACGGTGATCAGGGTCATATGGGGCAGGAAAGAGAAATGAGGATAAATTGGTGAGGGATTCTAAGCTACTTTCACTCGTTCAATCGATATGAAATTTTGGTTAACGTTGTAGTACAGTTTGTGGCGAATTAGAGTATGAATGTGTAAAGTGAATGAAAGTGAATGAATGATTACGATTTGGTATGATACAGTAGGGTGCTGAATACAGTATGGTATGGATGGTATAGTACGGTACAGTCTACAAAAACAAAACAATGGTTTAATAGTGTTTAATGCATTTCAATTACTAATAGTAGCTTAAAGTAAAAATATTTTTTAATAATAAAGTACGACACTTAGTACAAAATTAAAGTATTGAAGTACTGCTTCTGTTTTTGCAATTCTGCTAGAGCCGATCTGTCATGAATTAATAAGTAATAACGCCTAGGTACGTTATTACAGCAATCGTAAACTAAATCAACAAATAGTTGTTTGTAATCAATCACTAAATCGCCTACTACTGAATTTAATCACGTTTATTTACAAAATATCAAAGAAAAAAAAGTCGGAATAATAATTTCAGGTTGAGACTCAAAACCGACGTGCGATATTGCATTGCCAAAATCTTGCAACTGTAAAAATATTTATGATTATTTTTTGACATTTCTGGAAACCAATGGATACTTTCAATTCAAATCATTCATGTACGTTTTGGCCAATGAAAACATTATTATAGTGGGAATATTGTACCTAGAAAACTGCCGCGGGAATAATTTGAGGTATTTTGTTTTTATTGTCTGACGTATATTTTTAATTTGACGTCTGTCATGAAAAATGATAAATGAATCAAAACCGGTTAAGTACATTTTATCATTGTGTGAGGAACTGTGTTTATGATCGTAACATCAAAAAATAATCTCTAGAATACCACACGAGAGTTCGATAAAGTAGAAAATAATTCTCCAGATTTCTTTCTCAAACTTGTTGCCATTTGGCAATAGCCACTCGAGCCCGTTGGGATATCGTGTCTATTCCTGGCAACAAGTTTTCGAAAATCTGTCGAATTATTTTCAGTTGTAATACCACAAGAAGTGAGAATAAAGTGAAAATAATTCGATAGATTTTCGAAAACTTGTTCCGGCAATAAACACGAGAGTCCAACGGGCTCGAGTGGCTATTGCCAAATGGCAACATGTTCGAGAAAGAAATCTGGAGAATTATTTTCTACATCATTGAACTCTCCTGTGGTATTCTATAGATAATTTTTTGATGTTACGGTCATAAACACATTTTCTCGCACAATGATACAATGTACTAAACCAATCCAAATCCAATCCAAAAGTATTTATTTTGAATATTATAAGGTACATTTCAAACTGTCTTACAAACTAACTATTTACAATATATACATAATTATATACAGAATTTAGCTTGTAGTCCAGATAATGATTTTTCTTCAGCTGTGCGTTTTATCGGCCTCCTACATATTGTTTATGCCAATATTTGATGTTGTTGCTTTGTGTGTAGCGGGTTTTGTGTATTATGTGTTTGGGTTAATTTCCAGGAAAAGTGTAAATTAAAAAACCTGGTTAGGGGTGTGAAGATTTAAATGTTTGAGTGTTGTTGAAATTTATTTGAAGTATTGTTTGAGTATGTTGAATTTGAAGTTGTGTGGTTATGTGAGTTTTAAGTTTTTGAGTTCTTATTTGTGTAATTATTTAGAGTTTTGTTGTTTTGGGGTTATTTGTGTGATTATTTGAGTGTTTTATTTGAAGTTGTGTGGTTTTTGTGTTGTTTGATTTGTGTAGTTTTGAGTAGTTCGTTTGGGTAGTTTTGTGTCCAGCTTGCCGTTTCTGCATCCGGTGCCGCACCCAGGGGACGCGCCTAGAAGACTCCATGCTGCCCCCACACGTCCCCGGGCGCCGCCTCCGTCCGCACAGCGACAAGCTGTTGCAGTATTTGAGTGTGCACTACTAGCGTGCTTTGTATTTCATGAAGTGTTTGCAAGAGTTTTACCACAACTTCTTGCATTTGAGTTTGTGTTTGGGTGAATGTTTGAGTAAACGCCAAAAGATGCGGGGTGAGGTCTCCCCCCTGTTCCCCTCTGGGTAGGGGTTCCGCTTCGTTTGGCTGTCTTGTGTTTGTTCTCCATGCAGTGTCTCGAACCCCTGGACCTCTGGTGGGGCGAGTAGGCACTCTTGTGCTGTTCGTTCTTGGTCCTGATGAGATTTGCTCTAGGCCTGTTGCAGGTTGTATCATGGCTTGTGTTTCTTTTTCAGCCAGTCTTTACAAATATATTTCGCACTTCCGGTAGTTGGCCGGGTGGTCTTTCATGCAGTTTACGCATTTAGCCGGGGTGTCTGGGCTTTTTAAGCACAATGTACTAAACCGGTTTTGATTCATTTCTCACTTTTCATGCGAATTGATGACAGATGTCAAATTAAAAATATACGTTGTCAGACAATAAAAACAAAATACCTCAAATTATTCCCGCGGCAAATTTCTAGGTAGAATATTCCCACTATAATAATGTTTTGATTGGCCACAACGTACATGAATGATTTTATAGAAATTTTCCATTGGTTTCTAGAAATGTAAAAAAATAATCACTTTCTTCTCACTCTCTTGTGATATTACAACTGAAAACGCAGATTTTGGCGAGGCAAGATCTTGAGTCGCAATTTCGTGTTTCGCCCCGGAAAGTATTTGTGGAAATGTGGGGATCGTAGCGTAGAGTTTAAAAAGCATTAAATAAACTCAAATACAAGTAAGCTACCTAGGCAATTAATTTTATGATAAATAGATTTTTTTCCATATTACGCAGATACCCTGATCACCCGGAGGTCAAGTCACCCAGTCAACATAGCGGAGGTCACAACTTAACATGTATCAATTCATATATATATATATATATATATATATATATATATATATATATATATATATATTAGGGTGCTTCATTTTTGGGCAACATTTTTTTTCTTCAAGTCCCGCCTGAAAATCTTGTAATTTATAGAAAAACAAAATTTTTGAGCATATTGCGAACCCTTAATTCGAATTTTAACCCATTGCTAGAGAATTTTGAATTTTATCCATTAAAATAACATTAAAAAATGATTTTTTATACGTTTTTCCTTCCGCTCACCCAAATTTTTTTTTGGGAATTTTGACTCGGCGAAAAATGTCATTTAAGCTGAATTTTCATAAAAATAGCAGTAAATCGCGTTTATTTGCTAAACTATTGGATATAGCAAGAAAATTTGTAGGGGGGTTTATGCCCTACAATTTTGTAGTGAGCTATTTTTTTGTAGCTCTCATAGTTCAGCTGTTAAAGCCACTTAAAACTTAAAATTAACGAAAAAATCAATTTTTCTCAATAAAAACTAATTTATGAAATCCAAGTTAAAAAATTGAATGAAAATTTGTTTTGTCATTGTATTTTTTGAAATTTTATGGCAGCAAAAATATTTTGAATCAGTAATTTCACAACGATTACTACTTTTTGGAGTTTAAAACATTAAAAAAAAAAATATACGATTTTCACAGATAGATTATTCATGTTAGACTTTATATTTATGAACAACTCACTCATTATCATTTTTCAGTAATACGTATTGTTTATGCTTGTGATCTATACTATAATTATGTTCAGAAAAAAGCCTCTTTAGATTAGATAACGATATGTAATTTATTGAAATATTTTTTCAAACAATTTTTTAGAAGACTTAATTAATTATCAAAGAAAAGTTAAAAGCTTAAATGACATTTTTCGTCGAACCCGTTGGAGTTACAAACTCGACGCAATGGCTTTTTTGTAGGAAATTATACCTATAACAAGAATCCATGAGTCAAAATTCCCAAAAAAATTTTTTTCTGGATGAGCGGAAGGAAAAACGTATAAAAAATTATTTTTAATGTTATTTTAATGGATAAAATTCAAAATTCTCTAGCAGTGTGTTAAAATTCAAATTAAGGGTTCGCAATATGCTAAAAAATTTTGTTTTTCTATAAATTACAAGATTTTCAGGCGGGACTTGAAGAAAAAAAATGTTGCCCAAAAATGAAGTACCCTAATATATATATATATGGCATTCAAGGTATGTGAGCAATGATAACTTCTAGGATTAGTGTTTTGGATGGTACACCCTATCTCTAATGTCAGGATATTTCGACTTCGAGATAACCAAAAATACTCATATATTCAAACTGAAACTTTTGATAACGGAAGTTTTAATGCTGCAGTGCAATCGGATAATCGACTCTCTGAAGATGGTATCGCCAAAAAATTCGAATTTAGTGGAGTTGTTCTGAAACTGACGAAGTTTGAAAATTGGTGCAAAATGCATAAAACTTTGTGGAGATACAATGAACGATAAACAGGACGCTGTGTGTTTTGAAACGAAATTATTCGGAAAACTTGCAGGACTGCCGAAAAAATCCAATTAGTATATTGACTTTGAGCAGCATGTATTCTTCACGTCGATGACCAGCAAAATAAAAGAATTATCGCAAAAAGTGTTCATTAGACTTTGAATCTGTGGAAAAAATTAGGTTTCTCATAACCTCGCAAAAAAAAAAATTGTCCAAAAGATCAACCAAGACTAACAACCCTATGAAAGAAATGCTGTTTCATTTACTGACACAGTGGTAATGTCTTTAAATTACCCCTCTTGGAGGGTTTTTAACCAAACAGATTCAGGCCCGATTTCACCAACCTCTTAGAACGAGTTTTGTTCAAATTAAACTTAGATTGAGCTTTCTACACGTCATATTGGATTTCACCAGGAACTATAAACCGCGTTTAGTTCTAAATGGCGTTTCCATTTAAAACGGGCTGAATTTGGCCAGTTACGAAGTTAAACGACGTTTAGTTCATTGGTTTCGTGCACGTTTGACAGATGGTTGACATTGGAGGTAAAACAACCTTACTTTTCCGATTTGTTTATGTTGGATAATTGAACATTTTTACCAATTTCAAAAAGAATTCAGTAGTTGGATTACATGTGTTATTGTTTAATCCGTGGATGATCATGCCTTCATATTGTTCTGTTGTGAAATGCAATAAAAATGCATCAAAAGACGGCCGAATACGATTTTTCAGGTAAAAATTGTACATGTTTGTATTTTTGACCCTGTTATCAGAATTCCATCTGCTGTTGTAAGAAATAGAAAACATTGTGAAATCTCCTAGAGAAGGCAAGCAGCCTAGATACATGCCATCAAACGAAAAGACTGGTCTGATAAGTTAACGAAATATGGTAGAGTTTGTTCCAGACATTTTCACTCTGGTAAAGGAAATATGTTGTACCAATTTATTCAATAAGCTGGGTGCCGAATGAAGTCCAAAGAAGGAATTTATTTGATGAATTATATTTTCACATTCCAACTTGAAATTCATTGTAGAAGATATTGTCACTTTTATCAAGTTTCTTCAAAAACTAAACTTTGAACACCGAACACCCACAAAAATATCACAAAACATGAGCCAAACCCGAAAGTTATGGGTTTTCAATTTTTAGGTTATATTGTCACTTGGCTTTGGCTCCTCTACAAAACAACGAAATCTATGCAAAAATGACAGAAACGTACATATTTTACTATGTTGCCAGCTTTTGACTGTCCTTAAACTAAGTTTCAATAAACTCGGTTTAGCTTTCGTCTGTTTTTGTCGGTGAAACTGGATCGAGGTTTATCAAGATTAAAATCTGAGTTTAGTGAGAACGGAGTAAAGTTAAACGCCGTTTATCTGTCTTGTGGTGAAATCGGGCCTTAAAATTACAAATAGCTCAGTCTACATATCTCATGGCATCAGTGAATTTCGCAATCTAATTCTCTCGTAGGACGGTTCGTGCCAGTATATATGGAATTTATCCATTTTAAAACGTCCACAAATCTGAATCAAATTCAAAAGCACAAAATGGAGCCTCTCTATAGCTCACTAGTAAACAAGAACAACTGAACTGAGTCAGCGCTTGTTACTCGAAGTTTTTCAGGCTTAAAAAAAAACTTTACAATTACCTTACAGAAAATCTGATTTCCTCATAATTGGATGAAACAAATGAAATCATTGATTCATGATACCGCCATCTGTCATCAATGATAGTATAGTTCATCCATTATCAATTGAGAAGCATAAAAAACAAGTTTCCCAATCTTGCGGCGGAATCCTTTGAGCAGCAGAGATATTTAAATATTTTGAAAATACGTTAAAATAAAAAAATATGCCATACACGAGGAAATATGTATTAATAGGCAATCGGATCATCATAATTTCATTTTCCCATGGTCGAAAAAAAGCCATATTTTCCATCAAAAGATTTAGAATATTTTAAAACATATTTCGATCCCAGACCAGAGACGCTACTGACTTTCATTTACTCAGACCTCCTGATACTGGTGATTTATTAGTCTCAACGTATAGAGACACCTACAAGCATTATCATTGGCTTGCGGTCACTCAAACAGCTGTCACTCAAACCCACGTTGACTATCGGCTCTTTTGATCTTCGGTTCGACGACGGAGAATGTTTACGAGTAGTACACTTTATTTTTCGTTCCGTTTCTCGTGTTAGCGAAGTGAGTTTTTGATTTGCTCCCTATAGAAACAGCTTCTGCAATTGAAAATGGTTAAACTATAACAGAACACACGTTACATTGGCAGCCATTTTATGTTTAAAATGTTTAAATTGGAAGATATAATTTCAGCGGCCAAACAGAAGCTTTAGATTTCCAGGAGTACCCCCCAACCTCATCCTTTCACACTTTCATAATGAACTTTCCATACGAAGAAGAACAACTATATCATTTCTCATAAAGCCTCCCGAACAGCAAGGTTTGAGGTAATTTCCGTACAGTTCGAGGACACCGAGTGGTGTAGTGGATAGAGCACTAGACAGCCATGCCGAGAACCTAGGTTCAATACCGGGAGATAGTACATATTTTTTCTGTGCTTATTTCGTCCGGTTGTTAACTAGAGTTTAGGCCAAGCGTGCTCTGCGCTTTACCCGATCCTATAGTCCAGTCATCTTAGTCAAAATTAGGTAAGAATCTCGGAATTTGAGATACCCAGCTGAATATTTGTATAAACTTGTATTTTGGCACTCTAAAAGTTGTCTCAAAACCTACATATGATAGGGTGTACGCGTCTATTAAAATTTGAGGTCAAAGGTCACAAAAATCGATTTTTGAACATTTTTTGCAAATATCTCAGTTTCTATGGGTTTTTCGCTATTTGTATTTATTGATAATATTGTAGAGAATTAAAATTCCTACAACTTTTGTTTCAAAAATTTTTTTATACGTTGAATCGTTTACGAGATAGAAGGCGGAGAGCGCGCGGTTAGAGCGTAATGTAAGGTCAACCGGTATAGTCCCGGTCAAAACACGCTATATAAAGTTTATTAAATATTGATAAATAAATAATTAATAATAATTTTCATTTGTTATCAACTATTACATTATATTTAATAATTTTTTTCATCAATTGAATCAATTGCTCAACACAATCTTCTGCAACTGCAAGAGTGGTTGTGGATGCAGGAAATCGGGGTTGCAGTGCTCTTTAGCTTGTTGCCAGTGTAATGGGCAAGCTTGTCTCAATTCTTCACCATGTCAGAGCGATGTAAATGAAGACAGAACCTTTGACCCCGAAATCATGGAAGACCTGGAGATAAATGTCACTGAAGATGATATAGAAGAAGACTTCGAAACACCACAGCGGTTGGGAGACGACGATGAAGAAGAAGAAGATAATCAAAATTGTAATAAGTTGCAGTTCATGTAATTTTTATTCTATTCAGAATAGAATGGTATTTTTAATAAAATCATAAATTAAGAATTTATTTCTTTCTTTTTTTTCAATTATTTAAGGAGTTATTAATATAAATTACATTAGAATTGAAATATAATTTAAGTATTTTCCTTAACAATTCTATAACTACATGGGCAGGTAAGTGTTATTAAATAAATTAATACCTAATTAAAAATAGATTAGAAAGTAAAAAAAAATATTAAATATAATGTAATATTTGATAACAAATGGAAATTATTATTAATTATTCATTTATCAATAATTAATAAACTTTATATAGCGTGTTTTGACCGGGACTATACCGGTTGACCGTACATTATGCTCTAACCGCGCGCTCTCCGCCCTCTATCTTGAAAACAAATCAACGTATAGAAAAAATTTTTGAAATAAAAGTTGTAGTAGTTGTAAATACAAATAGCGAAAAACCCATAGGAAATGAGATATTTGCAAAAAATATGCAAAAAATCGACATATGTAGGTTTTGAGACAACTTTTAGAATGCCAAAATACAAGTTTTTACAAATATTCAGCTGGGTATCTCAAATTCCGAGGTGAACTTACTAAGATGACTGGACTACTAATTATAGTCCAAGATCCCAGAGCCGTCAAACCTACGTCATTTTAGCGAAGCTGAAATTTTTTGTTTGAATAGTCTGATATGTAGTTAAGAATGTATGCGTACTTGCTAGCCTGAAAGCGGGGCCCTTTTACAGGCAGAAGGTACAAAAGGTACTGTAACGTAAATAAACTTAACTTGGTTTAACTAATTTATTTAACACTTAATCTACAACTTAATTTATATTACTACGCCACTGTATAGCTCGATGGTATGGGCTCGTTCAGATTGTCTCGACTCCACTTGAGGGTCGCCTATTTATCTCCGATACAGCATTCTCGATGTTTCGAATTCTTTCAGTTGGCGACGGCATGTTCCAATTGTTTCCAATATTGACCGTTGTTTTCCGCGGAAGAGCGACTGGATGGTTCTCGAATATCTCCGGGGATGATCTCATCGCTGTCGATGGCAACGTGTGAGGCGACAGGTCCGGCCTAGGTTCGTTACAGTACATAAAACCTTACTCGGCTACGTCAAAGTATGGTAATATTCTGACACTTAATATACTGAGTCAGCCGAGCGGTCTAAGGCGCCAGATTTCAAATCCCACCACCTGAAGTTTGTTTTTTAATTTTTTCCCTTCGAAATTAAGAAATGATTTTTTTTATATTTTTTGGAACGAAGTTCTTTTACGCGGCTTGCGATAGGTATTAGAAAACGTCACGTAAGAAAAAAGCGTTTATGTCACCTCCATGCGACTTTCTCTCTCTCTCTGTCTCTTTCTATTATATACGAGTCTGTGTGACAAGCATCCAGCTTTTGCTCATACGAGTCCAAAGGTGTACGAAACGATCCGAACTCCTGTTCTGCTTGCGGGAAATGGTACATGATCGGTAGGATATCTAGTCGGATATTAGTGGTAGTACGTGGAAGATTTTTTTTCTTTTATATTTCCATATAGCGTGGGTTTAAATGATTATATTCTTTTTTGGAAATAATTTCGTATGTTTTTTGTATGCCGAAGTTGGATTAATGTGGACCGTCAATTTGATATAATATAACGAATAGTATTATCAGGAATAAAATACTTTTTACCTACGACCACTGTAGAATACCTACATTTTCAATATGTCAAGTGATAGTGAGAACTAAATTTAACTCCTCCCAACGTCATGGCAATGGCAAAAATGCAACGAATGATTTACTGCCAAGTAAATCCCGCGAACGCTACGAAAATTGTTACAGTGGATTCATGGACTGGAGACTAAAAAAACTTTTTAACAAAAAATTAAACCGACGAAATACGTAACTGAAAAGTAAAAAATAAAATAAACCTTCTTAGTCTCAATAACTAAGCTCCTAAACTAACGTAAGTAACTAATTTTGAGTCGGCGCCAAACAAACAAGCAAATGAATTAGATAAGGCGTAAAATGATCGAGTTGCGCGGTGACATTCTGATAATTTTTTTGAAGTAATTTAATGATCTACGTTGATTGTTTGTTTGGCGCCGACTCAAAATAATTACCAGTTAGGATAGTTATGAACTAAAAGATTTCTTTATTTTACTTTCAATTCATATTCGTCGGTTTAATTAAAAGATTTTATTTCAATTTTGTGGCTGAAATTGTAACGAATTTTTCGTTACTTCCTTATATATAACCAATTTCTCATAATTTTTACCGCTATCTTTACGGTGGTACGGGTCAGTAGTCACTGCTTAGGTCGTATGCGCTCTTTATTATCGACCTTGGAATATGGGTGCCAGGGATCATCACAGTTCCTATTTCATGTTGAGCATCTGTTTTTTTCATAAGAGTTTTTAAATAGAGAAAAAACCAAGAATGGTTTTTGAAAAAACAAGTGAACTATGATTTCGTCGAACCGAAAGGATGATCGGCCTCTTTCTTGAATTGAACCTCGACATAGGCAGGTGCGCTGAGTGAATTGATTCTGGTATGTACGATCTATAAGTTGAATGATTATCATTGTTAAGTTTGGTGAAGTAAAATTATTTTCCTTATTTTGCAATTAATGTTGTAGATGATTAACATTATACGCTTTTTCTATGCTTGTAATATTCGAATTCTTGGATGGTAACTACATGGTAATTTTTGAAGGTTAAGTATATATTCTAAACTGTCGATTTTCGTCACCTTTATAAAAAATAAAAAATAAAGGGTGTTGCACAATTGGCCCCACGTTGGGCGCCAATTGTGCAACACCCTTTATTTTTGAACCCCAGATTTGAATTATATGATTCAAATTTAAGAAGGTGAAATCACTTTGCCGATAGGCTGCTCAGATGGATACGGTTAGGCCGTGAGTAAGGTTCAATTGATGACTTTTCCTAGTTTATCAAATTGGGCCACTAAAAAATTTATACATTAATTAACTGCTAGTTCAAGAGTTGGGCGCCAGGCTTGCTAAAGACAAAAGCCAAAGATAAATAAAATTAAATAAATGTCACCTAGCTTGTATGGGAAGGCAAATAAATATGCAAAAAATCAACCTAACAAATTTATTCCAGACTGAATGGTAAAAATGACTAGATAGAGAAGATAAAAAAAACAAACGTTAACAATGTTACTTGAAGAGTATAAAAATTCTGTGAAAAAATTGAAAAATGTGGATTAAAAATATTTTTGACTCTGATTAAATCTGAACATTTACAAAGTCACGATTCCTCTAGCTGTTGATGATACGGATATACCTGCGGAGGTCGTCAATGGAGGGAGATGAAGGCTGGTTTATGCGAAGCTGGTCTCAGCGGTACGTCGAAGAAACTGATCTCAGCGGTACGATGACGAATCTGGTCGTGGGTGGTTATATATTGATTTTTGGACCCCCTTGTTAGCGCTAGTTGGTTTGCTCTTCACGGACCAGGCTGAATTTGATGTGCTGTCTGACCTCCTAGGGTACCAGTCCTTCTGTCTCAATAGGTGGCTTCACTCCGTGGTATATATCATGCGAAGAAGATGATAGGAATCAAAATTTGTACAAAAAGGGGAGAACGAAGGATATCCTTTGAGCCTCAAGTTTTATGATTCAAATTTTAATCTAGAGTCAAAAGATAGATGCAAATGATAGCATACAAAAAAAAATCTCAGTCTATATAGAAGACTGGAAGATTACAGTGAAAGATAATAGCAATCAAATCTGCTATTCTGGATTTAAATTTCCAAATTAATTTTAATAATTTAAAAAATATTAAAATGAGCAAAATTTAAAACCAAACAAAACAAACCTCACCCAAAACGTTATGTTCAAATTCAGTTAAATTTTGAAACAAAGTAAGCTTTGATAAGGTGATTATATGCACTTGAAGAGTTCAAAAAAAATGGAATAAGTAAAGGTATTTCAAAAGAAATATAAAAATTTCTTTGAAACTTTACCAGAGAAAAAATATAGTATTTTAAAGCGAAATACTCTAAAATTGCCAGAGGAAAAATCTAATATGTTGAAAGAAAAAATTCTCTAAAGGTTGCCAGAGAAAAAATATAGTATTTTAAAGCAAGTACCATATGAAAATATAGCGTTATGAACCAAAATACTCCAGTAAGCTACAAAAAATTTGTTATGAACCAAGATATTAGTCAGAGCAAAAGTATACTCTTCAGTTAAGATAAGAAGAGAGAGACACACGTATTTCAGTGAGCACAACTCTCTTAGATAAAGATAAAGTCAAATAATTCTTTTTATCGAAGAATTTTCCAGAGATAAACCGAAGAGGGAGACCTCACGTCTTTCAGTGGGCACAACTCTTTAGATAAAGATAATTTTGAAATAGGGCGGCAATTCCCTTTTCAAATCGATAAGACAAGAAATTCTAAAAAAAATTGAATGAATTTCCCTGCTCTTGGCGACAAGGTAGTAACAAATTAATTGATTCCACAACGATCAAAAATCAAATAACCCTCACTGTGAATTGAATGAAGTAAATCGATATAAGGAACTTATTAAACGTGAATCAAATTTTATGCTTGAGGCATATATTGAATCGAGTGTTCTGAGACCAGTTTAGCCAGAGGTACAATCCTCTCCAGAAGCAATTTTTTCTCAAGAGAAAAGAAAATTAATCTCATAAACATGTAGTTATGAAAATTAAAAAAATGCTTACCAGAGAGCTGTCCTATGAGGTACTTCCGAACTGTCCCAGAAAAGTCGAATACACCCTTCAATCGGAATCCTTGGAATAATCCACTGCTCGTGTGAGGTAAGTAAGCGCTAGTCCACTCGAAATTACCCATTATCGGTACCTAAAAAAGGGTAGAGCTGATTTCCAAAAAAAATTAGTCCCCAATGCTCGGAACAGATGTTACGTCAGCCACAACATGTGCTATAACTGCTTTGCCAAAATGGCCGAAATATATTTTTTGGTTTTTTCTTTACTTAAATCGAAAACACAAATCAACCTTGTTAGAAATTAGCCAAAGTAAGATATACAATAATATGTAGATTATTTAATCGTAAATTCCCTGACAATTCCAAAGGTGACGAAAATCGACAGTTTAGAATATATACTTAACCTTCAAAAATTACCATGTAGTTACCATCCAAGAATTCGAATATTACAAGCATAGAAAAAGCGTATAATGTTAATCATCTACAACATTAATTGCAAAATAAGGAAAATAATTTTACTTCACCAAACTCAACAATGATAATCATTCAACTTATAGATCGTACATACCAGAATCAATTCACTCAGCGCACCTGCCTATCTCGAGGTTCAATTCAAGAAAGAGGCCGATCATCCTTTCGGTTCGAAGAAATCATAGTTCACTTGTTTTTTCAAAAACCATTCTCGGTTTTTTCTCTATTTAAAAACTCTTATGATAAAAACAGATGCTCAACTTGACATGAAATAGGAACTGTGATGATCCCTGGCACCCATATTCCAAGGTCGATAATAAAGAGCGCATACGACCTAAGCAGTGACTACTGACCCGTACCACCGTAAAGATAACGGGAAAAATTATGAGAAATTGGTTACATATAAGGAAGTAACGAAAAATGTGTTACAAAATCTACTAATTACTACCTACTTGTTTTTTGATTACTTCCAAAATACTTACTTACCCACCTTACTTCAACTATTACCAGTTAAATAATATGATTATCTACTTTTACTATTTGTTGTAATATAAATTATTTTTGTTGTTCTGGTTAGTTTATTTCATTACTTTGTATATCATTCCATCCTCTCATAGGAAATAATTATTGTGACGGATGTAGGAGAACAAAAATGATGACATAAGCGATCTGTCATTGTCATCTACATATGTGTGCCAATGTTCACAAGGGAAAAATCAATTATTCCATATTTTACTACCCGTAAGGGTGGATAATTCCATTCGAAATCCATCTATGATCATCTATGAGGTATACCCTATCTAATAAAAAAAGAATCATCCAAATCGAAGAACCAGTACAAAGTGCTGATAGAATCGGTTAACGGACCAGAATTCAGAGGGTGGTGATCAATATCCTTCATTTTGTACCCTTAGGGTGGATTTCATCTTTTAAATTCAAATGGGACAACTTCAAGTACACCCTATCCACTGAAAAAAGAATTATCGGAATCGGACGTCTCAGTAAAAAGTTATGCGTGATCATACATAAAAAAAATAAAAATATACGCGTTGACTAGAGAACCTCCTCCATTTTGGTTTCGTCCGTTAAAAATAATGTGAATTTTTCTCCGAAAAAGTTATGGAAGCATATTTTCAACACCTATCGGAAAAAATGAAATCTAACTCTCTCTGGGCCTTTTACTCAATGCTTAGATCGACTCTAAACATAAAAAACAACATAAATATAGAAGCCTATTCCAAGTTAATAGCGTTATTAAAAAGGAAATCGGATGGCTTTAGAAGCACAAAATCTAAAATTTTGACGGCCAAAAATATTCAAGATTTCCTCGAAACGGCTCCTGACAATCAGTACTTGTTTAGGAAGGTAAAATATGTCCACTAATACTATTTTCTACACTTACAGTAATTTTTATTTTTAGACTGTTCTTATAATTGGCGTAAGTGGTGCATGCCGAAAACAGGAACTGAGAGATATGAAAATTTAAGATGTTGAGGACACAGGAAAATCCTTCATTATTAAAATTCCAAATATAAAAACCAAAATTCAACGTTCTTTTGTAATCTCTGACCATTTTTATTATAGAATCAAAAAATATTACACTATACGCAAGACAATACTAAATGGAAATTTATCTTTTTTATTAAATATATAAATGGAAAATGCACCAAACAACCCGTTGGGATAAACAAATTAGGCAGTATACCAAAAAGATATTGCAAAATTTTCTACTTCTTGTCATGTAATAAGCTATTTTAATATAATAACTTCTAATGCGATTATCAAGATCATAATGCAAAATTGACATCTAGGGATGCTTTCATGCCACCATATTAAAAAATTCAATCCACCCCCATTTAGGGGTAATTTGTACTGACCGGGGATTTCTAGCTAAGATATTCCATTGAATAGCTGGAATGTAGATTGAAAAACATATTTTTTGTGTCACAAAAAAAAACTCATAAGGATAGTTTATACTTGCGATTTTAGAGAAACTTTGTTGACTGAGGGTTTCCGTGAATTATTTCATTGGAACAGTAGAAAATGATTGCCTAAAACATATTATTTGGGCCACCATAAAAAAAAATCCAATCACCGGGATAGTTTATTCTTGATATTTTTTTTAAGAACATTTCTGACCGGGGGTATCCACTCAATATGATGGCACCAGATATATTATTCGTGCCACTATAGGGAATATTCACATCAGATATCTTGTGAGGGTAGTTTATACTTAAGTTTTTTCGAAAAACTGCTGACCAAGGAAACAAATATTAGAAAATTAACTATATAATAAACAATTCAGTCTCAGAATTGATCGGTACAATTTCCATGTTATCCATTTTCAAAAAATAAATAAATGAAATGCAACTTAAACAGACAATGGTCCGTCTTGACGACGATAGTCACTTTTATGAGGGGATTAATGAGAATTTTTTCTATGATGGCACAAATAATATGTTTTGTGCAATTCCAGAGTTTCATTGAAATATCTACTGGATACCTCCGGTCAACAAGTCAACAAGTTCTTCGAAAAATCGTAATTTTAACTACCCTTATGAGGGGGGTGATTTGTATTTTTCTATGATCGCGCAAAAAATATGTTATGTGCAATCATTTTCTACCATTTCAATAAAATAGCTTCACCGAAAACTCCCGGTCTGTAGAGATTTTCGAAAAATCACCTCATATCATTGTTAATAAGAGGAATCTGATTTTGACCCATTTCTATCCCATCAAGGATTGCCATGAATAAACAAAATATTTCAATTTTATTTGCATTGTTAGTAATAAAGTGCATACAGTATATTGAAAGAGTACCGTTCAAATAGAATAACGGTGAACTGAACTGTAACATATGTAACACGAGGAGTCATGTTTTTTATAGAATTTTAAAGTATATTAATCAAGAGATTGAGTTGTTTATTATAAGGTTTATTTTCTAATATTTGTTACCTCGGTCAGCAGCGCAAGCGTAAACTACCCTTACAAGGTAGCTGGGGTGAATTTTCCCTATATTGGCACGAATAATATGTTTTGTGCAATCATATTCTAGCGTTTCAATAAAATATATTCATTGGATACCCCTGGTCAGCAAAGTTCTTCCAAAACAGTTCAGGTTGCTCATTTCATTGTGTCGGTGTTGACGTCTTTCATGAACCTGTGCATGTATTTATATTTTATGTCGAAGTTATTTATATTACCACTTTTGAACTGATGTTAAAATTAATAATAATGTTATATGAACAAAACTGTGTATACAACTCACAGGAATCAACCACAATCCACATTACATACGTAAACAATGTATTGTTATTATGTTGAGAATTTTGGATCGTGTTTTACTTTGAAAGGGCTGTCAACTAGACATGTGACTGGATGAATTCTCAAATAGACTGACACAACAGATAATATAGACCACTGGGAATGAAGTAGTGTTACCAAGTGAACTTTACAATGGCATAGAATATTTCCATATATGGATTTAAATAAAAGTTTATTGAGAATTTAGATGTGTGAATATAATATAATTCGTATCTAGTCAGCAAATAAAACTATAAATTCTATATATATATATATATATATATATATATATATTGTTATGTTATGAAAAACCAGTTATATATTTTGAAAAGAATAATTAATAATAGCTATTAGTTTCAAGAGATTGTTTTTACAAATTTTTGAAATTCTATTTCCTTTATTAAGCCTCTGTATGATATGAATAGATAAAAATGTCCAAATACTATAACACAATCAATTTCATACACTGTCATAATGATTACAACCCATAATTCTTCAAAAGACAACAAAAAGTCTAGATTTACAAAAATTTCCTGAATAAAATGTGATCAACAAAATTATAAATTTGAAACATACAGTATATGAAATTGTAGCTAACTAAAAGTAGCCAATGGTAGAACAGCAAACTTCTTGATGACAATAGCCAATCAGGGAACAGATGGTCATATGTAGAATTTGAAATTGTGAAGGAATAAGAACGAGAGAGTGTCAGAGGCAATTATTATTGAAATTTGTACATAGTTAATAAGAATGGAAAAATAGTTTTATGTATAAGTTATGACAAATAAACCCAAACAGTGAAAATGTGACAATTTAGTGCGCGAATTCAAAAATTCGAATCAAAGGGAAGGAACAAAAAATGGTATCCAGGTGACAACAAACAAAGCCACAAAAAGGAGATCGAAAATAAATTTAGAACGAATGCCACGTTGTATTTTTGGGAGGAAGAAAAATTGAATAATTCCACATTATAAGAGGAAAACCAACATTACCTTATTTGTACACCATATACAAGTATCCAAGGCTGATTGTTCAATTTGTATGGTCCTTTCTATTTGGTATTGGAGTTCCTGATAGCATTGGAGTGAAAGGGAATCCAAGTCCTGGTGTGTATTGAACAGCGACAGTTCCAGACAGGTATAAACCTTCCATAGTGCACATTCCGAACTGAACAATTTCACTAATAACGCATATTCCATCGGAAGAACTTTATTTCAATTGATTTCGAACTATCAAAGAAATTTTCACTTTCAAGGTAAAAGTGAGGTTGTGTATATTTTACCAATGAACTTTTCTCATGATTATCCATGAATATTTGTAGATTCACCTTAGAGTAAGTTATCTTTCGTAGGCCAGGTAAAATTAAGTTTTCCTGAATAAAGGAAATAATTGCTTTTTGATACTTTGTCGTTTGTTTTCTACAATGATCAACAATCATACTTATGACCATTGAATAAATTGAAATTTGACATATCAAGCAGTGGCTAGGCTCAATTGCCTGAACCGGCTATCTGAGACAAGGGGCGTACCAACTGAGCTTAGCTGTGGTAAGGAAGTGATAACAATTGGCAGCAACGTGACGAGAGAACAGTGACGTTAGCTAGCAATTATTATTACATCATACAAAATATTATACAGGGCGAAAATACTTATCTATATCATAACAATTTGGCTCACAAAGAATAGCGAAAAACTATTAGCTATTTTCATTTTATAAAAAAACAATTTATATTTACAATTTATCAATACATAACAAGTGGCGCACAAAACGTGGGGCGGAAAAGGCAAAAAAGGCAAGTAATTTCTTAATATTTATCGCAACGTAGTGGCAAAGTAAGGGCAATATATCATTTCAAGGCAACGTAAGGGCAAGTAAGGGCAATATATCATTTCTCAATATTTATCACGAGTAAGGGCAAGTAAGGGCAATATATCATTTCAAGGCAGAGTAAGGGCAAGTAAAGGAAAAATATTATTTCTTAATAACACTGGGTGAACATTGGCAATTGGCATTTAAACGTGTAAGGTTAGATATTGGTGAATAAAATGGATTTAAGAGATGGTAAGAAAGTTGGTTTGGAAGAAGGTGCAGAAGGTAGAGAGAGGGGTGATCAGGAACAAGGAGAGAGTAGTAATGTGAGAGAGATAGAAATAAAAAGTGAGAGTACACAAATTAATTTGACAGAGAGTCAGTTTCAGAAAATGATGGAATACATGAAAAGTATGGCAGGTATGGAAGAAAGAATGAATGAAAAGTCAGAAAAAAATTCAGCAAGTATGATAAATGAATTGAAAAATGATATGAAAGAAAATTCAGCAAGTAAAAATGAAATAAAAGAAAGTATGAAAGAGGATTTAAAAGAAAATTCAGCAAGAATTGAAGGAAAAAATGGAAAGAATGAAAGAAAATACAGCAAGTATGGAAAAAGATTAAGAGAAAATGTGAAAGAAAATATAAAAGATATAAAGAAAATATGGAAAGAATGGAAATAAAATACAAACAAATCAGAACAAAATAAAGAAGAATTTTTGGAAATTCACAAACAATTAGAAACTAAAATAGGGCAACAAAATGAGGAATTTTATGTGGCAATAACACAAGAAGTATCCACTATAAATAATCATGTAGAAAGGCAGGATAAAAAAATAAAAGACATGAAATAGATATCAATAGTAAACAAGAAAGGTTAAAAATGAAATAAGTACTCTCGAGAAAAAAGTAGAAAAACAACATAAAGATACTAATTTAAAAATAATAAATGTAGAGAGTGAAATAACTAAAAATGTAGAAGAAAAGATAAAATTATTAGAATTAAGAAGAACAGACAATAATCTGGAGAGTAGAATCATCAATAATTGTCATGGAATACAAACAAATAATAAGGAATTTGTGGGAGTAGTTATACAAAAAACAGATCATAGGAACAGTTTATTAGAAAAGGATGATAAACAAATACAAAATATGAAAAAGAATCCTGATGACGATAATAACAAACTAATGAATAATAAGAACGTGATTAATGAAAATTTTTAAATGAAAAAGGGGAAAATAAATAATAAAGTAACAAAAATGAAAATATATGACAGGAACATGGCAAAAATGAATTTTGAGTTACAAAAAGGTGACACAAATGATGAAATAATTATAATCAAAATAAATGACATGAACGTGGCTAACAAAATTTTGAGTTGAAAAAAGGAAAAAAATAAAAAAAAATATAATGCAAATCAATGACATTTACAGGGCAAATAGAATTTTTGAAATGAAAGGGAGTAATACAAATGATGAAATAATAATAATAATAATAGATAATAAAATGTCAAAAACAAAAATGGGAAAGAATTTGAATAAATTAGGATATCAAAAACAGGAAAAATTTGAAATTATGAAAAAAGAAATAATTCAAAATATTGAAATGAAATTTCTATTGAAAATTTGTGAAATAAAATATAGGCTTGCAGCTACAAAACAAGCAAGATTCCATAGAAGGAGAGACAAATAATAAAAATGAAAATTTAGGGAATAATAAATTGTAGGTTAACAAATTTGATAGGCAAGTTAAGGAATAAAAAATGGAAAAAAGTTAAAAAAATAGTTTGATAGATAGTTAGGATTTCAGAAACATTTGAATAAAAGAAAATAAAATAAAAAAATATAGATTATAAAGAAGGAAAAATACAAATATAAAACAATATAGATTATGAAGAAGGAAAAATATAGAAATGGATAATAAATAATGTGAATTTTGAAGAAAAATGAAAAGAAATGAAGATGAAAATATTTTGTGTATAAAATGAATGTATGTGAGAAATGAAAGTGGAAATGATAATAATAATAATACTAAAGAAGTATATTATAAGAAATATGATGATGATGATGATGATGATAAAGGTATAATGATAAATACAATGAAGGTATATTAATAAATAAAATGAAGGTATATTAATGAATTATAAATGAATATAATATGTTAATTATGTGTGAATAATGAAAAAGCGAAAGAGTATGTACACAAAATAAAAGTAAATAAAATGAGAGATTCAAATTAATAAAATATCCAATTCAATATGAATATAAAGAACAACTGAAGGAAGAGATAGAAAAAATAATAAAACAGCATAATTGAAAGAGTACCAGTAATTGTAAAATCGATAATTGAAAATAATATCAGTATAAAATATAAAATGAAAGTAAGATAATAATAATATATAAAATGTCATATATGATGATATCTTGAAAAGTTTTCTCTCTTGATCCGAAGAGATGTCTGAAGTCAAGTTTTTCTGGAACGAAAGAACGTAGTACTAGTAGTTGTAAATAATAGTTATCGTTGTAGAACTTGTTTTTCTTGAAATCCAGCATAAGTAGTTTTCTGAAAGTAGAAAAATAGTATTAGTTAAAGTAGATTCAATAACTGAAATAAAGAAATTGATATTCAAAATTTTCTAACTAGTAGAAAATTATTGAATATAAATTTAGGAATGTTGTTATGTTATGAAAAACCAGTTATATATTTTGAAAAGAAAAAACCCATAAAAAGAATAATTAATAAATATCTATTAGTTTCAAGAGATTGTTTTTACAAATTTTTGAAATTCTATTTCCTTTATTAAGCCTCTGTATGATATGAATAGATAAAAATGTCCAAATACTATAACACAATCAATTTCATACACTGTCATAATGATTACAACCCATAATTCTTCAAAAGACAACAAAAAGTCTAGATTTACAAAAATTTCCTGAATAAAATTTGATCAACAAAATTATAAATTTGAAACATACAGATATGAAATTGTAGCTATCTAAAAGAGCCAATGGTAGAACAGCAAACTTCTTGATGACAATAGCCAATCAGGGAACAGATGGTCACATGTAGAATTTGAAATTGTGAAGGAATAAGAACGAGAGAGTGTCAGAGGCAATTATTATTGAAATTTGTACATAGTTAATGAGAATGGAAAAATAGTTTTATGTATAAGTTATGACAAATAAACCCAAACAGTGAAAATGTGACAATTTAGTGCGCGAATTCAAAAATTCGAATCAGAGGGAAGGAACAAAAATGGTATCAGGTGACAACAAACAAAGCCACAAAAAGGAGATCGAAAATAAATTTAGAACGAATGCCACGTTGTATTTTTGGGAGGAAGAAAAATTGAATAATTCCACATTATAAGAGGAAAACCAACATTACCTTATTTGTACACCATATACAAGTATCCAAGGCTGATTGCTCAATTTGTATGGTCCTTTCTATTTGGTATTGGAGTTCCTGATAGCATTGGAGTGAAAGGGAATCCAAGTCCTGGTGTGTATTGAACAGCGACAGTTCCAGACAGGTATAAACCTTCCATAGTGCAATTCCGAACTGAACAATTTCACTAATAACGCATATTCCATCGGAAGAACTTTATTTCAATTGATTTCGAACTATCAAAGACATTTTCACTCTCAAGGTAAAAGTGAGGTTGTGTATATTTTGCCAATGAACTTTTCTCATGATTATCCATGAATATTTGTAGATTCACCTTAGAGTAAGTTATCTTTCGTAGGCCAGGTAAAATTAAGTTTTCCTGAATAAAGGAAATAATTGCTTTTTGATACTTTGTCGTTTGTTTTCTACAATGATCAACAATCATACTTATGACCATTGAATAAATTGAAATTTGACATATCAAGCAGTGGCTAGTGGCTCAATTGCCTGAACCGGCTATCTGAGACAAGGGCGTACCAACTGAGCTTAGCTGTGGTAAGGAAGTGATAACAATTGGCAGCAACGTGACGAGAGAACAGTGACGTTAGCTAGCAATTATTATTACATCATACAAAATATTATACAGGGCGAAAATACTTATCTATATCATAACAATTTGGCTCACAAAGAATAGCGAAAAACTATAGGCTATTTTCATTTTATAAAAAAACAATTTATATTTACAATTTTTCAATACATAACAATATATATATATATATATATATATATATATATATATTCAGATTTCTATATATTCACAGTAATTTGCTGATGCCACCTAAGGCTAAGATGCATATGATGACACAAAATTTGTTGAAATCAATCGTTCTAGTAGTACAGGCTCTATGAGGAAACTAATCTACATATTGAAGACATAAAGCTGACAAAATTGTAAAAAAGAAAAACTTTTCGAAGGCAAGCTTTTGTTCAGATGCACTGAAAAAATAATATTTTGTTAGATGTGTGATGTAAGTTGTTATAATCTCATCTGATAAGCGGTAATTACAGACTCGAAGTTTGTCATGCGACCAATTCAGTTTGAACACAGAATAACTTGCCTCACACATCTAATATAAAACATTTGTTCCATTTTAGTACATTTGAATAAATGTTGGTGTTATACCTATTTATTACATGTTTACCCCCTTAATTTTCGTGATTTCAACATGGAATTCATTATCCTAGACCTCAAAAACCATAAAATATTAATTTTCAATAAAATCAGTCGGATTATTAGTAAAAAAAAAAACCGTCCGCTACCTTGAATCCATCTTGAAAAAATCCCTAATCATCGACATTGAACACTCCTATACGAATGAAAACATAAATCACAAAACTTCATCCGCCATCTTGAATTCTCGAATTTAGACATGTAATTCATAATTTATTGCGATCCCAAAAATGCCCAGATAACAATTTTGGATAGAATCGGAACATAAATCACAAAATATTTCCGCCATCTTTTAATTTTGACATAATATCTTCAGCCCCAGTTACCCTTGAGAATCAATTTCAAAGGGAGAACGAAATTACTTAGTTGTTCGCAATACATTTCGACTCTAGCATTGAGAAATTGAAAAATAATTTATATGGCCATTAAAAACTTGATTTCCATCATCCTCAGAAAATAACATTGAAAAATTGTGTGAACTTTTGACGGCGCCACTGCTTCCTGCTTCCATCCACACTATCGAAGAATACCGAAATCCAAATTATATTGAGACCGCACAATATTCAAACTGCACTATCTGCACTCCCTCTCTTGGTAAATATATGCCTACAAACTCAAGCTGGGCAGGGTGAGGAAGAAATTCGACTGTTTCTTGTGACGCGCTAGTGTTTGATCTTAAATGTAAAACGTATGCACTCTTTTCATTATTGAAAACTATTTCAGTTTTAACAATCACACATGTAAAATCACCCCAAAGTTGTCGAAGACGCACTTATTAACGACAAAACAAAAGGATGAATAGACATAGAAAGGCTCATAATTCACAAGTTTCACTAAGTCAGAAGTCTGTAGACTCTGAATGAAGTATTACTGGAAAATGGACCTATAAATAATGGACCATTTGGCGATTGGAGTGGGTTTTCCAGGGCTTTGAATATACCTTTAAGCTTTGATAACGCTATTATTTTCTATAAAATCTCCAGAGGCGCAACTCCCAAGTTCATCCCTTGTGCCGTTTGCCATGATGACGTCATTCGAAAACTGGGACTCCGGAGTTTGGCGGGTACGCACCCTTGAATGCGCAACGCCCGGCGTTGTCGGCGATGTAGATTTCCGCGCGTTCTGGCTTTGTTCGCGTGTGTCTTTCCGAAGAAAATCACTACAATCAGCTGGGGGACTTGAGTCGGGAGATTGAGCCATCGTTTAGGCACGATGATGTTGACATTGAGCAGGGTAAGTTGACGTAGGTTTTCGTGAACGTAGGTTCGGGAGAAGGGGGAAATGGGTTGCATGCTCATGCCATTTCTGTAGTATCGGGAATTAACAAGCATAAATTCACCTGACTTTATCCACAGAATTATGGGATATTTGACGTGCATATGATGTTATAGCATGCGTGAATAAGTTATTCTTAATTTCTGAAATCTAATCAATTTTGATTAAAAATAATACGTTCGTGAGTATGTTGTGATGTAGCTGTTATAATTTCAAAATTATATTTTTTGCAATAGGAAATTAATTATTGAAATAAGTTAGTGCGATTGCGAAAAAATTTTGCATAAATTTTTCACATATAATATCACAAGTCCTCAAAATATTTCCGATTTTTTTTTAAACACGAATATTTTGGAAATTATTATTGATAATCTCAAATATTCGTGACCAAGAACAAGTCTGCAGGAGTAATTTGAGTGGTACGTGTGATATTCAGTAAGAACATTTCTCACAAGAAAAAAATGGAAATTATATTGAATCACAAACCTGACTTTTCGAATGGTAATCACTGGAATCAAAATTGCAAAGAAGTCCTTGCTCATTTGATATTTTTGTCCAAACAATTATTTAGTTTGAGGTGTATTGAAATTTAATTCAGTAGTGTATTGAAATTTAATATAGCTGGATCTGGCAACAAAACGACAAGTACAATCTTTCCAAAAATCAGGCACTTGTTGGATAGTAGAATGAACAATAATACGCCGGCAAATTTTTTTTATCTCTATTTTATTATTAATTATGCTTTTGTTAATGAACAAATTTTTCCAAGTCGGAAGTAAAGAAAAAAACCTCAATAATATTTAAACCGGAAGCCAGAATTTTTTAATTTTTTGTTTTAAAGGCTTTAGAAAAGGTCATCGGTGAAAAATTAAAAAAAAATGAAGATGCTAAAAAGAAAAAATAAATAAAACCTTGAAAAAATTGTTTTTTTCAAATATCCCAATTGATTTATTTTTTTATTCTTAAAAGCCTATGAAAATATTTTACTACAATTGTTTAAAAAATTGTTATAAACAAATACATTGTTTATGAGATAGTTCAATTTTATTTTCTGGAAATGTATTATTTATAAAAATTATTTTTAAAAAAAAAAAAAACTTGTTAGTTAAAATTTTTTTTGCAAGTAAATATTAATATTAAGGAACCATTTTTCTTATCATTATTTCTATTGTTCTTTCTTATTCCGAAAAAAATAAACCTTTAAATTTTTTATTTGTTCATTAAATAAACAATTTGTTATAAACAAATGAATATTTGCTATATTTTTTTTTAAATACAACAAAAATAAACAAAAATGACCATGTGTCGTTTTTTAAGCAAAAAAATTGTTTTCTATTTTTCATTCAATCTTGAAAATTCTCAGGCTTTTAACTCTATTATTTTTCTTGTTTCTACGACGAGAACACTCAATTGTTCTCCATAAAACTTAATTGTTCCCCTAAAACAATGAACAAATTGAGCTTTTATTTTAAGCTCTTACTCAATTGAAATACTGCAGGTCTTTTTCGTTCTTTATTAAACAATGAACAATTTGAGCTTTTGGTTGAAGCGTTAACTACATTTTTTATTGACTTTTTTGCAATGATTAATAAAAGGACCTACGAAAAATTGTTTGCTTGACTGGAAATGTTTGTTATTTTCAATAATCTGAATATAATTTTCCATTCAGGTAATAAATACAACAATACAATTCATTTATCACTTCAAATGATATTTATATGTATTACGAGTAAGTTGAGTAATCAGCTCATTTAAAACACATTTAATTATAATTAGCATGGGTTTTGAAGGGTCTCGCTCCTTTTCCGTATACCTGAGAACTTACCCAAATTGTTCATTGTTTAATAAAGAACAAAAAAGACCTGAAGTATTTTTATCGCACTTTGATAGTTTAAAGATAATCAAATTCAAAACTTAAAAAAAAAAAAAATTTCGAGTATTTTTATAAATAAAAAAAAAGTAAATAAATAATTAATTAAAAAAAGCTCAATTTTTCATTGTTTTATGGAGAACAATAAAGACTTTAAGTGTTCTCGTCGTATCATCAATAGTTTATAAATTACAATAATTATAATGATAAGAAACCAAAAAATGGAGTAAAAAACATGAGAATATTTTAAATTAAATAAAAAACTGAAAATTTTTATTGTAGTAAAAAATAAAAACAAATGTCATATTTTTTTTTTAAAATTAAAAATTTTTTTTTAATAAAAATAAAAACAAATGTCATATGGGTTTTAAATAAAAAAACAAATAAATCGGCATATTTGAAAACCAAAAAATTCAATGTTTTATTTATGTCTTTACTTTTTCAGCATCTTCAATTGTTAATAAAAAAATGTTTTTTTTTAATTTTCCACCAAGGATTTTCTAAAGCCTTAAAGAACACTCAAAAAAAATTTGGCTTCCGTTTAAAAATTTAGGTTTTTTTCTTACTTCCAACTTACAAAAATATAATTAATAATAAAATTGAGAAATTTTTTTTGCCGGCGTATTATTGTTCATTCTACTACCAGCAAGTGCCTGCTTTTTTTCATTTCCTTAATATTCATATTTAATTAGTTGAAGTTTTTTTTGTTTAATTAAAATTATAAATATTGGTGCTACAGTTCCGGGAGGTTGGACTTTTGGATTTCTTTTTGCAGATTTCCGATATCTGCAATCGTTTTCGAGATATTTGCAAAAAATCGAGCCCTCTTTTTTTATAACTAAATTGTTTATAACTTTTAATATAAATAAATGATAATTTTACGCGTTATAATAACACAATCAAAGTTGGCTGTGGAGTGACAAGTTCCTTATAGTTAATCGCCTTGTTGACGTTTGGGTATCGTGAAAAGCAGAGTTATTGAAATATTTACTAATAAAATGAATTGCAATACTTACGTTGTTCCTGTTGTAAATAATCCGAGCATATTCAAGTTAATATAAAAATATAAAGTATTTAACGTATTTGGTGAACAACTCTGGCCTAAATCCTGAACAAGAAGATCTGTTTAAGAACATGAGCACCATTTTTCGTGAAATTATTCCATATTCTACTCATAAATCTAGGGTGTAAAAGAACAAAATGGTGTCAGATTACATTTCATGAGTATCTTTATTTCATATATAACTATTTCATGAAGTAAACATTTTGAAATCAACGGACCCTTACTTTTAGAAACAAGAAAGATTTCAAACATTTGAGGTAAAATTGTCGATAATACGTATTTAAGTTGAAAAAAATACTATCATTTCACGCCACTGCTTTTATTACAGCTGTCAAGTCAGGGAGATTTCCACTTAATCTTACAACTAGGTGCTTATGGGTAGGGTGATTTCCGAAAAAAGTTGGTTGTTGTCATAGAAACATGTCAAAATGCAAGCATCTGATTGGCTAAAATTAACAGGTATAAAATTTTCAGTATAATTATATTTTGTACCACTCAACATAGCTCTACTTCTAAACTCATAAAAAGTTTTTTTTGTGGGAATTGATCGATTCGAAAATTTTAGATCTTTGAAGCTAATAAGATATGAGTATCTAATCATAAAGTCTCATAAATGCAATGAAAAAATTGTAATCCAAAAAACAAAATAAATATCAAGGAATTGCGAACTAATACGAACTTAATATGATGAATGAATATAATACATAGGTAAATACTTGTTCCGAGGAAATGTAAACATATATTTAGAGAAAATGAAAGAGAAAAGTCAAGGCTCACTTAACCCTGAAAACAATAATTAAGTAAAACATTTTCATGTTCTGAAGTATTACTGTTAAAAATTTGGACTAAATGTTATTTGGGTTGTAAGGTAGATGTGTGTATGTATTGATATTTTTTATTTCAATATTTATCTTACTTTTGTTTCTAATATATCGTTAAGGGAAATTTTAGGACATAATAGTGTCTTTCGAAGTATTGAATGAATGTGGTTTTTTGTGGAGGAACAACGTTTCTTGACATGTTTTTTGGGTAACCTTCCACAGTCTGAAAATGAAAATATAATCAGGAAAATCTATACAAGTGTAGAAAGGCAAACTAATTAGTTCACTCCGATAAGTTATTGCGTTCACCAAATTATATTTCCTATAGAAAAATGATTCAATTAGGCAATAACTTGCCGTTTTCTGAATTTGCCTATCAATTTTTTTTTTAATTCAAAAGATACTTCTCTATACAGATTTTCCTGATTATATTTTCATTTTCAGACTGTGGAAGGTTACCCAAAGAACATGTCAAGGAAGTGTCCTTCGAATTCTAAAAATGAATCGTTAACACAAGTTTGGATTTTTCCTTCCGATTGAATAGTTAAATATGGACCATATAAATGATAAGCGCAGTTGTAAAGAGATAACACCAAGGCTTCGCATAAAGTTGCCCTAATATTAGACAGGATTATTTTTAATGAATAATACGCACGTTTGATGAGTTAAGCAATACGGTTTTTAGATATCAGATCTCCTCACTTCTGCTACTTCCAGTTGTCCGTCATGTATATTTATGTCAGTGCAGTTGCGAATACTATTTCATGTTTAGGTCCGAAAACAATGACTTAGAATTACTACCATTCACTATTTATTTTAGTAAAAGCATTCTCCATCAAATCTGTAATATAACTGTGCATCGTTTCATAAAGATGAATATTGCCAAACTAGAGGCATAGGATGAGCTGTGATGTATAGTTGGCAAATAATAATGGCCCCTAAATTGAAGCTTGAGGCATATAGTAGACTGAACTATCTAAATATATCGTCTAAAGCGACCATAAGCCTGAGAATAGTATTTTCAAGCAAAATGGAAAAATTTCATTTCACGTGTTGTTTTACAATTATTGATTCCAAATTTAAGATTTGTATTGGATTTCTGAAACTTTACTTAAGGGGTTGGAAGCGGAAAAATCTTAAGATTTCAGGTTTTTCCTTCGTTTTTTTTCCAAACTTTACCACAATGTCAAATGTCAAATGTCAACTTAAGTTAACTGGAAGTATTGCAGATTTATAATTTGTTAGTAGCCTTTCTCTTGGGTCCCCTAATTTGAGGAGCATTAGTAATTGAAACGTGTTAATCAGGAGCTAATTTTGGCTTGTGAACATCTGCCTGAGTATCTGAGTATCTGTCTCCAAAAATAATGCTTTTCTTGGAATGGTATGCAGAACACGCCATTTACCCTAAAGTCATGCGTTTTTCCAATAATTGAACATCAAAATGTATATAAAAAAATGATAACTGGCCACCCCGCACTCAATGATACACTATCAAAGGTGCAGTGTGCCGCTGAAGGATGAAGATAGGTGATAAGTATTCATGAAATAACTTGAGCCGGTAAGTTGAAATTTTTGTCGCGATGGCCTCGTTTTCCATTCGGGAATATCACGATATGCTAACAACTGGTTAGCATGTGTGGTACTGAAGAAGACTAATGAAACAACACGTAGTAATCGATTACTCGATGCAGAAGAAAACATTTTGGATATTGTCGCAGATGTTCCAATAGTAAGTAGGTACACGGTCTGCGGCTCTTTTATGACATTGCTCCATACACTAGGAGCAATCATTTTTCCAAATGGCACGCTCTACAGCAGAAACCATTCCTTATAATAAATACTGACACATGTCAATAAACCTAATGAACTCAATAACAACATTTTCTGCAGATTTTACACTTATTGAAGTTGTTTCTTGTAAATATATGTATTCAGTATTTTTTACTCTAAGTACCGAACAACTATCCGCACGTGAAATAAACGCGCTATTTCCAGGGACACCCTGTAATTAAGCCCTATAAACGTCTTAAGTCGGGTACTGACTTGAGTGTGCATGCGTTGAGTCGAGGCGCATGCATATGCACATTCAAATCTGGACGTGTAATTCGCAACGAGCGCATGTTTAACTTCTCGCGAGTCACCGCGAATGCACATGACCTGAGCCGTTGGCTGTCGGTTTTTGGTCCCGCTCAAAGGAAAATATATCGTGCGTGTGTGCACAGTGTTTCAAAAGGACAAAATGGAGTGGTCAAACGAAGACTGCTTGCAATTAATTGATTTGTACGAACCACATTCCGTTTCACTTCTCAATTGCTTTGATACTCTAAATACATACTGTAAGCTAGTGTATGAGCTGGATTTATAGTTAGACGGACTGTAAACGTAGACGCACTATATACGTAACAAACGGACTGTAAAATATTATTAAATTTATAAATCGACGGAACGGAATTTTTGCGCATGGATAGAGGTTATTATTTTTATTTATCGTATGGCGATCTACAAATTCACTTACAGCTATAAGAAAGAAGAAGATACAAGCACTTCTACAGGTTGGCAAACAATTAAGATATGCGACGTGTAGACAACCTCCAAGATGGTGCATACCGGGCAACGTTCTGTTAGAGCAGAGCGGCAAAAAGTCTACACATATGGCGGCCGAACTAGACCGCACGTCTCTCACGGCCATTTAGATCTACAAAACCAAAATGGATAGAGGTGATGAGTGACTTTCAACATAACCTACAAATTATATTAATAATCTAAATATTTATCGACGCTTCGTTTTCCGTGTCACAATGGATTATGAATTACATGAAGGCATGATTATTGGTGCCTTGGACTGTTGTTGTGTGCAGTAGCATTGGAAAAGTGTCGACAAACTCGAAGAACAATAATTAGGCGACCAAGACGTTATAAAATAAGACCCATAAACCGTAACAGAAAAGTAGAGGATGCCTACAATTATATTTTAAAGATGAATACTTCTGATCCAGAGCAATTTTTTAAGTATACGCGAATGACTAGTTAATGAATTATTAGGTCTTGTAAAAACATCTCATAGAATTCTTTCTTTTGATTGGCCGGACGCAAGAAACGCACTGTAAAAGATGAAAGTTGGCCAACTCTTCCGTTCCAGTCCGTTTCATTTACGTTACGTCATGCGTTTACGTTCATTTATAAACAAGAGTACATAAATTGATTTGTTGAAAATATGAACGGGATGTTCATAAAATCAGATATGGAATCATCTGCCACTGAAAGATAAACTTTAGTCACTATCTTCCATCTATTCAAAATTCAATTGAGAATGTTTCTCTTTTCAACAAGAGTACATAAATTCTATAGTTGATCTTTTTGCAGTGCGCCTACATTTACAGTCCGTCTAACTATAAATCCAGCTTTCCAGTTACTAAAAAGCGAAGTGTTATTGCTAGACATTCTTGACCCGGAACGGCATGCCTGAGTTTGGTGTCTTTTGGAACGAAGTTCCTTACCGCGCGTTGCGAAAGGGGGCTAGACGGAATAAATTAAGACCAAAAGTTGTAACGACACTTTTTGCTGTAGTTGTAAGCCGTGCGGCGTGCGCGTGTTTCTCTGTCTGTCTCTCTCTCTCTCTCTCTCTCATAGAAAGCAAGCCAGTTATTTTCGTTTCGTCTTTCTATTTCGCATTGAACAGTGTGGTGTCGCGACGATTATTTTTGTTGAGTGTATACAGGTTTTTTGTACATAATAAATAATAAAAAATAATAACAATAATGAATCCTGACAGTGTTTCTGCACAAGTTCCGGATATTGCTGATGGAGTTAGGTAAGTAGATATTTTATACAGACAATAATAAATGCTTATGTATTTTTAGCAATTACGCGTTATAACCTCTCTTTACTATTGTGCTAACAAAAGTCATACGCGTTATAATCTCTCCATTATTGTGTGTTTAGCATTTGTACGCGTCATAACTTTAATAAATTTAAAAGCAAATTATATTTTAATAATACAATATCAATGCGTATGTACTAAAATTGAGCCTACTGATTAAGTTTATATTACATTATATTTGTTAATAATAAAAAAAATATTATTATAACTTAAAAAAAAAAAAAATTACAATTCCTTCACTAATTAATCGAAAGGAACTTCGTTCCATTTGGGTGTCCCTTGACACCTCTCAACTTTTTTTTTACAATTTTTGGACCAATGCTATTAATTGAATATTCGAAATCCTAACAAAGCTTTGAAACTGTTCCAGAATGCCGTAAAAGTTTGGAGCCCCCAAACAACTTTGGGTCCTATATATTTCGAAATCCAGAATTGCTTTGTTTTTTCATTTTTATCTTTTTTCAATAAATTTGAAATCACTTTATCAGCAGCACCAGCTAAATAAAATGAAATTGAAAAAAAAAATAATCTGTACCAATGAAATATAAAGAACCCAAATTGTTTGGGGGGCACCAAATTTTACGGCATTCTGAAAGTTTAAAACTTTGTTGGAATTTATATCATCGGTCCAAAAATTGTAAAAAAGACACCAAACTCAGGCATGCTATTCCGGGTCAAGAATGTCTAGAAATAACGCTTTTTAGCAACTGGAGTCTCATATACTAGCTTACATTATGTATTTAGAGTATCGAAGCAGTGGAGAAGTGAAACGGGATGTTGTTCGTACAAACCAATTAATTGCAAGCAGACTTCGTTTGACCACTCCATTTTGTCCTTTTTGAAACCGTTATTCAAAAATATCTCCACTGCTATTCGCTCAACAGACTAAAAACCGATCCACACCGAGCACACACGCACGATATATTTTCCTTTGAGCGGGTCCAAAAACCGACAGCCAACGGCTCAGGTCATGTGCATTCGCGGTGACTCGCGAGAAGTTAAACATGCACTGAGTCGTTGCGAATGACACGTCCAGATTTGAATGTGCATGCGCCTTGACTCAACGCATGCACATTCATGTCAGTTCGCGGCTTTAAGTGCGAAGTTGCCTCGAGAAAAGTGTAGCACGGCAGCGCCCTTTGGTTCGAGCTTTACGGGGGCACAACCTAACTAATGGGACAATTATTTATATGTCAACTTATCTCTCCATTTTTTTTATGAAAAATGGAACTGAGGTGTGAAAACATGCTGAAAAACGTCCGTATCATTTGATATTTCAAAAATAATGTTTTTAGATTGTCGCCAAACTTTTTCGAGATTCGAGATGGGCTTTTGATTTAATTCGACTTTTTTTTTCTCTTGGGAACACTGTTTTTAATCCAAATTGAACGAGAATAAGTTTATTCTCAATATTCTCTTGGATATTTTGAAGTGATTTATTCATGAGCCAATGTAGACTGCCTACATTTTTTTTTACCCTTAACTTCAGCTAAAAAATCTTTAACACGCCATCGTTTAGAGTAGATTAGTGGAAGCGTGACCTTAACTTTGAGCCGGTTTACGTGTTTTGAAATCCGTCAAAGTTCATATCGGGTGCAGTCACGACATTCACGTAATACGTTTAGTAATAAATCTTCTTCGAGACTAGAACATTTAATTTAGCGTGCGAATGGGAATACAATAACCTGGAGGAATGAGGGATCAATTCGGAATGAGAATGTCGTCATCCATTCTCGTTTCTGGAATCGAAATGTGAATTATTGAACACGATATAGCCAGGGGTAGACCTGAAAAACTATGACCATCATGGACAGCTCAGATTTGAGTTATAATGAATTGAATATTGTTACGAAAAAAAAATATCTATTCAGTCTTATTTTTGTGAAGAAGCTGACCAGGAAGTACATTTTTCTGTATCGGTCAGTTTCTCGGAAAGAACCTATTTATCAAATAAACAAAGCGAGTAGCAAAACACCTCGGTCAAAGAACTTGTTTTGTATGTAACATCAACTAGTTGTTTTTGGTAACTCGCCTATAAAATATCGTTTGATTATAATTTCTGAATTGTCCTTTGTACACCTCATATCGCATAAACATTCCATAAACTTCACAATCGATAAAAACATATCAACGCAATATTTCTTAAACAATTGCACTAGTAACCCCTTCTGTCGAATCATCTGATGCTTAACGAGCTCAAAATCCATGAACTCGGGCCTCCATCTTAACGTCCTATCCGAAGGACGGCATATTTCTCGCTATATCTCGTTCTCATTGATATATCGCATGGAGTTGTGAATATGCTACTACGCTGCAGTTATACTGGGCTTTCAACGCGAGTCTTCCCTTACAGGTAGATTTTCGTCAACCTGACCAGCCGGGCCGCGCCCTAAACATAATCTAGAAAGGTTTGTTGTTTTTCGGACGAAAATCGCCTGCAGCGTTGCCTTTTGAGCCCTAAAGTATCGACCAAGTGAATACTGGAATTTTTACTACTACCAATAATCTAAAATAACGGCTAAAATGTTCTTTCCACCATTTACACTTGACTTCATTTTAAATTATTGTGCCACTTATCAATTTATGATTACTGATAGAGAGTTCGATAAATGAGTTGGAATTTTGTTATTTATGCCTTTGAACTTTCTTATTCGATATGATACGGAAAGATGAATTCAACTTAAGAATTAATCAATGAACTTCGCGTCCCATGAAAGTTTTAATCACTCCCAGAACTTTCTCTTATTTACTGGAAACTAAATATTCTATATTTGTCACGAGTCAGTCAAATTATATCTCCGGTATTCATTTATACATAGTAGGAGAGCCCGGTCGATTTATATACCTTGAACCCCATGACGATTCTTAAGTTTTCTACAGGGTTCCTCATGAAAACATATCCATAGTCCAAAACTAAAATAGAGATCAAGTTGCCAGAGAAAAACTTGTTGTGAACTTGGATGACGATAAGGACAGAGAAACTGACTTATGTTAAAATTTATTAATTATTTTTATGGCACTCTATTTTTTCGTATTGTATTTGTACCTGTTAAGCTCAATTTAATAAATTTCATTTATTTTTCCACAATTTTTACATCAAATACATAATTATGTCAACAATTCAGTCATATCTGTACCCGAAATTTATGAAGTTGAGTTTTTATATTCTACAAGCAAGTATATTTCGTAGGTATATGCATATTATTACGTGCATATAGTTGAGTTAATGTCCTATATATATATATATATATATATATATATATATATATATATACTAATATATAAATTTAAAAAAAGGGTAAAAAAATCCTAAATTTAGAATTAAAAAAAAAAACAAAATATTTATTATATGACATTTAAAAAATTCGCACCTTTTAAATCTGTTTACTAAAAATTGAATAATATTTCGTCCAATAATCACTTAATTACCTAATATCTAATTGACTACCTGCTTCTATTATTTATATCGAACCGCAGTAATTGTAATTTAGTTAATATCCACTTGACAAAGCTGTAGTGCTAGACCAATCAATAGAGATTTTTTTCGTGACAAAAATACTACCAGGAAACCGACTGCGCTATCATACGTACGTAGCAATCGCGTATTTAAGGGGGGTCATAACCCCCCTCCACCCCTCCCTTTTTTATTATTTAAATAATATATTAAGATTATATTTTTTAAATAAATAATTGGTTCTTCTCTACCTAATAAGAATATGTTTTTATGAATAATGTAATTGTTTATCTACTTAACAATTAAACAAACTTTTATTGGCATTATACATTTCTTGAATGGTACAAAAAATTACAAAAACAACCAGTTTGTCGTATAACTGTTCAAAAAAAATTTGTTTGTAATTTTTATAAAATTTTCTAGAAAAATTATAAAATAAAAGTTTTGACCAGTATATGGTTGTTTTTGTTATTTTTTGTTCCATTCAAAAAAAATATAATGCCAATCAAAGTTTGTTTAATTTTAAGTAAATGAACAATTACATTATTAATAAAACTTTTTTTTTCTTATTAGGTAGAGAACCCAATTATTAATTTTAAATATATTATTTAAATAATAAAAATATAAAAAAACTATTATTTTTTTTTTAAATATTTTAAAAATAATAAAATGAAAATAAAAATTTTTGAAAATATTAATTTTTTTTTAAATTTTAAAAAAAACTGATAATAATGTGAAATAAAATAAAAAAAATTAACAATATTTACTCGATTTCTCATATTTTATTAATTTCAGAACTTTATAATTAACAAAATAATCAACTTTTAAACAGTTTTATAGCGTGACTATCTGGTGCCCGCGACTTCGTCCGCGTAGAATTTGTATTTTTCCTGGTTTTCTTTATGTGATTCCATCTAGCTTCGAACATTAATTTTTGACAGTTGTCAGATTTAATGATTAAAAAATGACGGATTTTCATACAAACTTTCATCCCCTTTCTCAACACCTTTGGAGTTAAATTTCCAAAAATCCTTCCTCAGTGCTCACCTACAGTGTCAAAGAAACCCAAATGCAAATTTTCACGGTCCTAGTCCCAGGAGTTTGGGCTGTGCGTTCATACCTCAGTCAGTCAGAAAGTCTTTTATATATTACTAACTGACCCGACAGACGTTGTCCTGTCCACATTTATATGTTCCCTAAAATGTTTTTCCCGAAAACTCTCGTCCGCGTAGAATTTCTTTTCTATGTTTTCCTTTATGTTGTTCCATCTAGACTATGCTTTTGACTCTTTCCGCTTCCTGTTGTCCCGTTATCCCGTTTTCCTGTTATCCCGTTTTTTCTTTATCCCGTTATCCCCTCATCCTGTCATCCCATTATCCCGTTTTTTTGTTATCCCGTTATTCCCGTTATCTCATTTTCCTTTATCCCTTTTTTCTTTATCCCGTTATCCCGTTCCTCCCTTTATCCGTTTCCCAGTTTTTTCGTTATCCCGTTATTCCCGTTATCCCGTTTTCCTGTTATCCCATTTTTTCATTATCCCGTTATCCCGTTTTCCCCTTATCCCCTTAACCTTTCATCCCGTTTTTTCGTTATCCCGTTATTCCCGTTATCCCGTTGTCCTATTATCCCGTTTTTTCTTTATCCCGTTATCCCGTTCTCAATTTATCGTACTACAATTATTATATTCGATTGCCATCTTGCAACCCTATTGCGGATCTGTGGATAAAATCAAAAAAAAATGAAAATCGCGATGGAAAAATAGGGGTTGATCGTAGAAGGGTAAAAATTTAGGATTGTATGTATTTTTGAATGCTGTATCATAAAAAAATAAAAAAAAGATTTTTATCTAAAAAATAAAAAATAAAATTAAGGGGTGGACCACCCTTAACATTTAGGGGGATGAAAATAGATGTTGTCCGATTCGCAGACCTAACCGATATGCACACAAAATTTCATGAGAATCGGTCGAGCCATTTCGGAGGAGTTTAATTACAAACACCGTTTCACGAGAATTTTATATATTAGATTATTATATTCGGTTTTTAATAAAATAGGCGGCTCCAAAAAAATATTTAATTAACAATTAACATTATCAAAATTCAATGAAAAACATATTTTATAACGAAATTACTTTCTTTCAAGTGTTTAGCTAATACTATCATTTTTTGAATTTTTAAATTCTTTTTCTTTTTAAGTCTTGTGACGCTAACATATTTCCCTTGATAAAAAAGTGTCTTCATATTTTAAATGCATTGCCAGTTAGTGTGTCATCCGCTGAACGAAGTTTTTCTTCGTTGAAGCGATTGAAAACTTGGCTACGATCAACAGGAGCGGTTGGCTGGATTAGCTCTACGTCATGTTCATAGACATGTGCAAATATATGTTTCAAATATCATTGAAAGGTTTGAAAATAAGAAATACAGGAGACTGGATTTCATTTTGTTTTCTTTTTCTATTTTAACGAAAGAAATCTTTGTTTTTGTACATATTATAAGTATATAATTATTTTTTAAATTTTATTGCATTTTGTATTTTTGTTTGAATTTGAATGAAAAAAATACTTGTTTTTTGTACCTATAAATAGAGGTAAATACCTTTTTTATATAGTTACCCCGCTCCCCTTCCCCAAGCAAAATTCCCAGATACGCCACTGGTACGTAGTTATATCCAGTTATGTTTCCTACTCGCAAGTGTCATTGCTAAATTTGTTATAAACATTTAAATGCAAAAAATATTTTCTTTTTTTTTTCGCTTCTAACATGAAAACTAATGAAGCAATCTAGATGCGTTCAATGGAAAGTTGTAGAAAATCAAAAAGCAAAGAAAATGAGCCTTAGCACGACTCGATCGGATTATTAGTAACGGAGAAAAACTGAAAATCCCAGAAAAAATCAGCGTTTTAAAAAAAAATCATTACTTCTCCACTTTTTGAGATTCGGTGCTGGCTTTCCACGACATAGTAGTGATATATATGCACTTTGTGTCTGAGAAATTGAGGCGCTGTCGGATCATTAGTTTTGGCGTAATTGCTATCTGAATTTTTTAACGAACTTTATTGGGTGCTCCATAGGTGGTCCGATTTCAATTTTTCTAAAAGATTTTGAGAGAAGAAGTATAGTACTACGAAACGTCTATTCTCATTTTGCGTTTAAATGCTGCGAAATAGGTGAGAAATACTTGCAAACCTGACCGAAAACCGGCGAGTGCATAAAAGCTGCTCAGGAGTGGGGGTAGAGCAGCAGATTCATAACGGACTCAGCGCGCTTGTATTACTGTACATACACTTCCCCACGACTGCTGCTTTACCCCCACTCCTGAGCCGCTTTCATGGACTCGCCGGTCATGTTTGCAAGTGTTTCTCACCTATTTCGCAGCATTTAAACGCAAAATGAGAATAGACGTTTCGTAGTACTATACTTCTTCTCTCAAAATCTTTTAGAATAATTGAAATCGGACTACCTATGGAGCATCCAGGTGTGCTGCAATAAAGTGTGTAAAATAATTCAGATTGCAATTATGCCAAAACTAATTATCCGACAACGCATCAATTTCTCACACATAAAGTTCATATCAATCACTACTATGTCGTGGAAATCCTGCACTACAACTCAGAAAGTGGTGGGGTAAAGATTTTTTTTTAAAACGCTGATTTTTTCTGGTGTTTCCGGTTTTTCTCCTTTATTAATAATCCGATCGAGTTGCGCTGAAACTTATTTCCTTTGTATTTTATTGAGAGCATCTAGATTGCTTCATTAGTTTTCATGTTACGAGCAAAAAACAAAAAAAAAAGGATTTTTTGCATTTAAATGTTCATAACAAATTTAGCAATGACACTTGCGAGTAGGAAACATAACAAGATTTAACTACGGACCGTCTTTCGTATGATGACACATTCGGTTTCCTGGTAGTATTTTTGTCACAGAATCACTAAAGCAGAAAATCTCTATTGATTGGCCTATATAGCAAAACACGTGTCGTGAGTTTTGTAAACCAATTTTTTGTGAAAATCGTAGTGAAGTGTTTTTAGTTTACTTTACCTGCGAGTTTTTGGTCAAACTTCATAAGACGAATTAAATACATAAAAACGCTTTTTTAAAACAGGCTTTTACTCATTTACCATTTTATGCGATGTGCATAATATGAATTACAGATCAGTAAGTTTGTCGTGCGATGTCTTTAGACAAAATAAGTATTTTCACACGTTATTGAATGTGTCATTTACTCAACTTATGCATACCTACACTTGAACTTTCATTGTCGGTATATATTCTACCAAGAATAGGTTTTTGTTGATATATCTTACATAACAAATAAAAAATTGCCTTGTGCCTTTTAATAAGAACTTGTTTATAATAATCTTTATATTAGAAGCCTCCAGGGAAGGATCATTTTAGGATCATCAGGATCGAGTGGGTTGTGGATGTGTTAACAAGTTTACCGAAACATTCGGTAGAGGTTTTGCGTGGTTATTATTGCAGACTGATGTGTTGAGGCCACAGGCGATTTTGTTGAAAATAAAAATAAAATTATTAACTGGGAATAGGACCGCGTTGCCGGAAGGCGTTTGCTTTGTTGAAGAGAGTTTCAGTATTGGAAATAATACAGGGTTAGGAGGTTGTTATATGGAACGCGTGGATTTAGATCATTGAAATATGCTTCACATCGCGCATTGTGATTTGTTTACATATACTGATATGTTTTCATAACGAAAACTATATTGTTTTTGTGGTGGTTTACTAATTCGTTGCACTTTTTGGCAGGGCCGGATTAAAAGGTGTGGAGGCCCTGGGGCAACAAAGGAGTGGAGGCCCCTTGTATTTTTCAAACAAGTTTTTTTTTTTTTCATTTATTGCCGAACAAATCAAATTATTTCGACACGAGCATATGTAGGTAAGAAATAAATTAAATTACAGCGTAAACAAAGGGATTCTTGCGAGCTTTTTTCGACGAAAAATCATTGATGATTTCGGTCAAATCCAGCATCCGGAGAAAATCATTCTCGATGCTAAAAAGCGATAACTTTGATAGGCGGCTTTGTCTCATCGTAATTCGCCTATTTTTTTCATTTTGGAAAATGAGCGCTTTCCAGTGCAATTTGACATCATCATATTCTCAGTTGTAATATCACAAGAGAGTGAAAATAATTCGACAGATTTTCGAAAACTTGTTGCCAGGCAATAGACAAGAGAGACCAACTGGCTCGAGTGGCTATTGCCAAAAAGTTTGAGAAAGAAATCTAGATAATTATTTTCTACTATATCGAACTCTCGTGTGGTATTCTTTAGATTATTTTTTTATGTTACGATCATAAACACATTTCCTTGCAAAATTATGTAATGTACTAAACCGGTTTTGATCCATTTCACACTTTTCATGCGAATTGATGACAGACGTCAAATTAAAAATATAGGTTGTCAGACAATAAAAACAAAATACCTCAAATTATTCCCGCGACAATTTTCTAGGTAGAATATTCCCACTATTGATTGGCCAAAACGTATATGAATTATTTGAATTGAACGTTTCCATTGGTTTCTAGCAATGTCAAAAAATAATCACTGTAATTTCAATGTTTGAGAATGTAGCTCTGAAATTTTGGTTTTCAAGAATTTGATAGTAGAACATCTTAGATAGATAGATAGATAGATAGTCCTTTTCAGAAGGATTTACATTTGTTGCGGAATGTCATCCTGCTCTTAGACTCACACTTTCAGATTTCGGGGATTTCTCTGTTACAAGCGCGCCGCTCAGCAGACACTTGTCAACGCCAATAAATAGGAAAAACAGGTGTAGACGGGCAAAGTGTTTGTAGAATCGGCAGAAAAATAGTCAACAGAATTTGAACTTTTGTTCTATTATGGAATGCGCACAGGGCTCTTATAAATAATTTGATGCAATCATATTCATAAATTGAAATATTATTTTCTTTTGCTTATGATTATTGAATTTAATTGTGTATCTAGATCGCTTGTGTCATTCGAAGAAAACATCGATAGAAAATCCTTCATTTAATAAAAAAAAATGTATATTTTTTTTAAATTCAATTGTTCTTCTTTTTACAGCTAATTTCGATATGATATAATATTTTGTATAATAGTATGATGTTTTACTTGGTGATTGTTTCTCGCATATACACATGATTCATCAGATCGAAGATTAATATTAACCATGGATTTTGGCAAGAATACGAAACATGTTTTTGAATGTTTAAAACGAAAAATGAGAGGAAAAAGTGGGAGAACTGCTCTTTCGTTGTCAGATTTTTTTTATATAATTTTGCATATCCTTCGGTATTTGTTAGGAACTTTTACCTACAAATTTATATTGTGGAGGCCCCTCTCTTGTGGAGGCTCCTCTCTTGTGGAGGCCCCTCTCTTGTGGAGGCCCCTCTCTTGTGGAGGCCCCGGGGCTGCAGCCCCGTTTGCTCCCCTCTTAATCCGGCTCTGCTTTTTGGGTTTAATAACCTTCCACAATCCGAATTGTGGTTATTAATTAAAAAAAAATCGAGAAAAAAATTATATCAACAGTAATATTCTTAAAGTAAATGTGAACTGCTGAATAATAGTAATAGTGGAGATTGGGATAGCGGGATAGTAAAAAGTGGTCTGAATTTCAGAAAATCGCCAACATTTAATTGACATCTTCAGGGCTTCAAAGTCTGCACAGCATCAGTTCCATATGTATTTTTATGAAGATTTTTGAACATTATGAGATTGATTGATTGCTTTAATGTGTTTGACTCTTGTGAAATTTTAAATGCTCTTTGACTATATTTTATTGTGTTTCTACATGAGTCCTGTCCTATCGGAGTTTTTCGAAAGATCCATTTTCCAAAAGATGCCTGTTTAAATTTATTAAATAAGTCGGATTTGGTTGACTTTTCCCAATATTCCCAGCAGATCAGATTATATTCTTCCGATTGTTGTACAAAACATAAACCATATTTTTCTTTTCTTGATTCTTGCTTACTAGATATTTATTCTGCGTGCTAAACGAATTCGCATTGGGATTTATCCAAATAAAATATGGATCCTTATTTATAATACGTTCATTGGAATCTATGAAAGTTGGGTATCGAAAAACTTGAGAAATAGGGTTTGAAAATTGAGGCTGCCCCGAAGCAGACATTTCATAGTTTTGGGGTTGTCCATTAAATAAGCCATGTTTCGTCAATTTCGAGCATCCCGTCCCCTCTTGTCTCACAGTCACACTTTCAGAAACTCCCTTATAGTAGGAGAGCCCGGTCGATTTATATACCTTGAACCCCCGGACGATTCTAAAGTTTTCTACAGGGTTCCTCATGAAAACATATCCATGAAACGACAACTGTACCGGGGTAAATCCTGCCGGAAGTATTTTTTATCAATTAATAACCAGAAGTGTTTTTTTAAACCTCTACCTTTTTTCCCGTACACATAAAACCGCTTGGCTATCTGGGTTTGATATTCATTAAACCCAGATAGCGAAGCGGTAGGATAGCGGTTTGACAAACAAAGATTTGGAAGAGGCAGGACCATCGGATACAGGGAATTTTTTTAATGAAAACAGGTATTTATTAAAAAACCCACACAACGAGTACAAGGTGGCACAGATAGCAAATCCGATATTTCCAGGAAAAATAGGCCTAGGAATAGAAATAAGAAAATCCTACCAGTTCCCAAGGAAATTCATCCGATGTAGAAAGTGGAATCGAGAACCATGTCGTACATAAAAACCTAGAACAAATTGAGGCAGAAATCAAAAGAGAGGTCATGAAAGAAAACATGGAAGTAGTAAGAGCATCACACCAAACTATATCGGCATATGCCAATATTCCTCTACAGCAAATAACGGAAGCGGCATATAGTGCACTATACTGTAACGAACCTAGGCCGGACCTGTCGCCTCGCGCGTTGCCGTCGACAGCGATGAGGTCATCCCCGGAGATATTCGAGAACAGTCCAGTCGCTCTGCCGTGGAGAGCAACGGTCGATATTGGAAACAATTGGAACATGCCGGTCGCCAACTACCCGAATTCGAAACATCGAGAATGCTGTATCGGAGATAAATATGCAACCCTCAAGTGGAGTCGGACAGTCTGAACGAGCCCATACGATCGAGCTATACAGTGGCGTAGTTAGTAATATAAATTATGTTGTATATTTAAGTGTTAAATAAATAAGTAAAACCAAGTTAAGTTTATTTACGTTACAATACCAACATTGGACAGCAATAATCACAGAATTTAGGAGAAAGGAGCTGGACGAGCTGAAAGAAAAATACCAGAAATTAAAAACACCTCAAAAACAAAAATAGATTCCAAAATTTAAGGAATGTAGAACAGAATACAGAGAACGATACCGACACAAATACTAGACAAGGGGCACCCCCCCCCCTTCAAAAATACAAAACCAACAAGCCGATAATTCATCAAAAGGAATTCCGGCGATAATTATTAATGGTCTGAAAATTATAAGGTAGTTTTTACATAGAAACTTTCCTTACCTTCTGACAAGTGTGTAGCTCTGCAGGCAAAAGTCAGTCCCGGGGCTGCAAGCGGGGGCGGGCGATCAAAGATTCTTCCAGAGCGTACCCCGGCGCTCACATAACTCCAAATTTTTTATAGACCAGGGTCGATAATTTTTGAAACCAAAAAAAATTATAGTAGAATGAAACTCATTGGAAAAGGAAGAGAATATAACAAAAATTAAAGGAAAAATAATTTACGGGCGATCTGAGGTCGGGAAGTGGAAGGGGGTGAGTTTTTAAGGGTAAAAAACGGTTTATCTCGATTTCCGGCAAAACTACAAGTCCTATGGAAAAAAGTTAAATGGCAAAGTTGTAGGTAATAAAAAGATCTACAACTTTGGTATCCATACTTTTTTCACATAATCTCAAAATTTATGTGAAAAATTCAAATAACCAAGTTTTTGGTTTTTTATTTTTACCTTTTACAAAAAAAAAAATTTTCACGAAATTTGGTGAAAACTTACTTTTTTATGTCCCAAACACACTGTAATTTTTTTTATTTAAAATATTTATTTTTCCACCTTATTTTGACTTAATATCGAAAAAGCACCCTAATTTTCAATCAGAAATTCTCCCGTCAAAATATCAGGTTTTTACAAAAGTTGGTGGGCTTTTTGTTCGTTGAAATCTCTACTTTCTGATAGTGTAAAAAAATATACATTACTATGGTAAATGTTCTCAGAAAATGCAAAGAAATAACAGGTAGTAAGGCCCAGACCCTCCTAGCCCCTTCCCCACTTCTCTATGAAATACCTTTTGATGGGCTAAAATTTTCCGTAGGTCACTCAGATATATAAGTTATCTTGAAATAGCAATAAATAGGCATCTACGCATATAATTTAAAGAAGATTCTACAACTTTCTCAAAATATTGCAGATGTCTTATTAAATTCGGATTCGAGTTTTTTTCGTTTCTTTGCATTTTCTGTCATAGTAATGTACTTTTTTTTTACACCATCAGAAAGTAGAGATTTCAACGAACAAAAAGCCCACCGACTTTTTTTAAAAAGCTGATATTTTGACGGGAGAATTTTCGATTGAAATTAGGGTGCTTTTTCGATATTAAGTCAAAATAAAGTGAAAAAATAAATTTTTAAATCAAAAAAATTACAGTGTGTTTGAAACATAAAAAAGGAGGTTTTCACCAAATTTCGTGAGAAAAAAAAATTGTTGTAGAAGATAAAAATAAAAAACCAAAAACTTGGTTATTTGCATTTTTCACATAAATTTTGAGGTTATGTGAAAAAAGTGTGGATTCAAAAGTTGTAGATCTTTCTATTACCTACTTTTTTCCATAGGACTTGTAGTTTTGCCGGAAATCGAGATAAACCGTTTTTTACCCTTAAAAACTCACCCCCTTCCACTTCCCGACCTCAGATCGCCCGTAAATTATTTCTTCTTTCATTTTTGTCATATTCTCTTCCTTTTTCAATGGGTTTCATCCTACTATTATTTTTTTTCACTTTTTACCATTTTTAAAGGCTTCAGCACTGGTCTATTAACACGACCCGGTAGCCCATTCGTATAAACGCTCGCTTTCAGAGTGAAAGGACCTTGGTTCGATCCCGAACAGGGTCACGCATTTTTTTTTACTAATACATTCAAATCAACCACAAAACTTTTACAAGTCTCCAAAATATATTACCTCAGAACATTCACCCTCACAACCCCTCAAGACAAAAACAGTATTTTCACAGAGCATGACATGCTCCGCAGCGGACGAAGGCTGCTGAAAATTTCTCTGAACCTGATGTTTTGGCGTACTTTTCCCAGGAACTAGCTCTAATTTGTTCAACTAAAGTATTATCGTAAATTTCAATTGTTCTACCAAGATCAAATTACACTTCAATTCCTGGTTCATAATAAACAAATACATTTGTGGAATTCATATATACAAAATAATTTTGCCACTCAAAATCAGTGCAGAAAACTGTTTAATCTCAAATAGATTTCAATAGCAAATATGGTTTTCATGTTCGAACACTTGATTAAATGCATTTAACCTTACTTGTTTCCGTTGTTACGGGTCCGTTCACAAAGTCTTGTTTGAAATCTTCCATGGCATCCCAATAACCAATATTTGGTTAGATCCAATAGTTGATGATCCAGGGTTTCAAAATCTCCTTGGCTCTGGGGATCCTCCGATTCTCTGCCTCCTAAGGAATACTTAATCCTGCCAGTCTAACTTGTTTCTTATCTTGTGAACAAAGTTATGTTCATTACCGTTGATTGATTGATCTCATAACTGGATTAAAATCCAATTGAAATTAAAGATCTGTGATTAATGAGCTGCGATTAATGAGCTGTGATTAACGAGTTTTGATTAACATGGTGTGATTAACGACCTGGCAGAACTATAGCATTAAACAAAAGAAAAAAACCTTTGTAAAACATGTCTGACGAACCTACTTTCAATTTTAATTATTTTTGGTTCAAAGTTTACCAAAACACAAATTTCTTGAATTCTTTTAGAAATTTGGAAGTTATATTCACCTCTCAGCAAAGCTGTCCTTCTGCTTTGTATAGGGCCAGGAACAGAAATGGATGAATTCCAACTTATTTCTTCCCCAAATGAAATATCGGACTTCACCTTTCAAATTTTTTATAATTTCCTGTTGATTCAGGTATGTTCCAAACACCGCTCCACAGAACTCATCCTAATCATAAAACAATACGAATCTTTGCTGAAAGCGTTCATTCTTAAGTGCCACTTCTGTTTTTCTATTCTGTAACGTGGTTAGATTAGATAGAAAGTGTCTGTTCTGTTGGGGTTATTTTGTAACGACCCACCAGGGTACACTAACTTACTCCATGTGCACCTAGGACATTTGTCATTTCTAAATGACATCGAAATTGGTTTGTTCGTACCGTATATCACCTTGGTTAACCCGGTTAGTAGAATCACGTTCCGTAAATGAAAATTGTAGGTATACGGGACATCTTTGCGTTTTTTTATGTGGTCTGTGATTGTAACTGAAACATCACATGATGATGATAAGATAAGAAGGAACCATGGAGAACCGCAACCACGAGTTCGACATGTTCCAAAAGAAGACAAAGAGATTTCTCACAAAATATATGGTATATTTGGGCAATAACAAGCTCAATGGAAGTGGAGGAAGGAATGAAACTCCCCCAAGATCCACAATTTAAAGAATATCGAATCAAATTTGATATAATTTAAAATGGAATTAGTACAGATTTTGAAGGACTCATCGGAGACACGGACACCAGTGAGTCCTTTCAATATTTACTAAATGAGGAAGGCCTCAAAACACAGAAAAAAGTGAATCACTTGATAGCAATGAAATTCTAAACGTACTACAACTATTAGTTAACTACAAGCAAGATAAAGCGGTGAAAGTCTTTCGATGGATCAGAGATATAATTGAAAATAAACCAACAGATATCATGGAAAATCCAGATAAATACCAAGAAGAGTATGACTATATCACAGAAAATATGGAAATACTTAAACCAGAGCTAATGGAAAAATACACCAAAAACTTCAAAAAAATTAGAAATGAATTTGATGAAAAACTCAAAAAAGGCAAAGAAGTAAGGAACCCCAAAGGAAATAAATAATAGTTTAAAAAAACTAAAAAACACGCTTTTATAAAAAACCAAACTAAAAAAATAGAAATTAAGAAAAAAAAGTATTTTATTTTAAAAAAGCGTGGGGTGCATGGTATCAATAATTATATAGTACATTACACACCTAGTGCAGTAAAGTAAGAAATGTCTCAGATCACAGATAATTGTTGGCCGAGGCGATACCATGCTTTTATTTAAATAAAATAAATTTTTTTCTTATTTTCTATTTTTTCAGTTTGGTTTTCTATGAAAGCGTGTTTTTTAGTTTTTTTAAACTATTAATTATTTCCTACTTTTTAGTTTGGTTTATTTATAAAAGCGTGTTTTTTTTTAAACTATTATTTTTATGATTTTTTTGCAAATTAAAAAATGGAATAATCTTATCAAATTAAAGTATTGTCATCGGTCCTCGATAAATCTACAAAGTTTGAAGGAAATCTGACCGTTTAAAGTGGGTCAAAAACGCGCCCAAAGGAGTCGGTTACAAACAAACAAGTGAAGCTAATATAAAGTGTGTAAAAAGGGAAAAATCGATATGAATGCATATCTTGAAAAAAGGGCAAGTTACATCGAAAAATGTAAAAAGGCCAAAGAGAAGAAGTCTGGAACCCCCAGTCGGTACCAGACACGAGTTACGAAGATGAATACTTCTCCCACCTCTCGAATGCAGAAAGCGAGGATGAAGCAGGTCAAACTACAGATCAATTCCAGGAAACGGAAAAAATCCTGGAAAAAATTAAGTCTTTAAATTCAGAAAAGGAAAAGGAAAAAGGGAACAGCAGACCTATTCCAAAATAATACATGCAAACAGCAAACTGCGAAGCAGATGACAAGCACGTCAGAAGATGAAAACCCTATATCCGGCCAAAGGAAGAAAAACCCAAAACTGCAGAAGCACAAAGAGTCGGAAAGAGAAAACGACGAAACAAAGCGACATACCTCCAATTATTTTGGAAAGAAAAATAGTAATTGGGGAAGATGTACATAAGAACTTGGAAAAGTATGCAAACAAACTGTAAATATTAAGTACACGCAAGATAGTACTCAAATATATACAAAAACGAATGAGGAAAAACAGGCCGAACAGGAAATAACTTGATAGCACACTCAAAAACCAAACAAACCAAGCTTGCACAAATAACAACACAACTCAAAACAAAGTTAGTCAAAAACTATTCAAACAAACACTCAAATAATACTCAAATGCATACTCAAAAACTATACAAACACCCCAACTCAAACTACACACAGCTATAAAAAACACTACAAATACAAACCCCTCACCAGGTTTTTTAAATAATTTTCCTGGAAAACTACGCAAAAAGCACAAACACAAAACGAACCATTCAAAACGAAGTAACTTCAAACTCCGGCATAAACATAAAATGTAGGAGGCCGACTACACCCACAAACAAACATGGACTCTAGCTCGTAAGTATATGTATATATTCACTAGGTACCACCAGTTAAAAGTTATCTTTTCCGGCGTACCTATAGATGTTATAAGCTCGATGATGATTTGTTTACGTTGTGTCTCGCTTCGGCCAGAGCTCTTCGGATCTTTGGCTGGTGACTACTCCGTACTGATGAGGGCCAAAAAAGCCTGAAACCGGTATGCGGATTGTTAGGCGAACACGACATAAATTGAACATAATCGAGCTTATCAGAAAGAAACATTTGCAATCAATTTCCATTATATGGAATTTTGCATGGATTTTCAGGTGAATATCATTCAACGTTCTGCGTGGTATTAGCTAGGAAAGTAGTTGTTTTTCCCCTGTGATCTACCATTTTGTGGTTCAATTTATATTGAATCCTTGTGTGAAAATAGGCTGTGTACTTCGATTTTTCGATTCTTCTATTTTATATGTATATATGTAAATAGTTAGCTATAGTTTTCAAGTCATGAATGTACTATATAAAAATGTAAATAAATGATATTGGATGGTTTGTTTTGAAGAATTTTCGTTTTTATTATTCGAAATGTGCCCTAATATTAAAATATATTCGAATAATATCCTGAGCATCCGTCGAGCTGTGGAAATAAAAGGATCACTCTGTAATGTCACCAGTGAAATGTTATCAGATTTACTCTCTCTCTCTCTTCCAATATCTTGGCCTTTTCCCATCAGGAAGTTGACCATGTCCGAGGGCCTCGTGGGATTAAACCTCACTTGCCCCCCTTCGTAGGGCACCCTGGATGTCTCACTCGAAGTGATACCACGAATGCCCGAATAATGCAATAGTTTTTGATTATGAAATGCACGTTACACGGCACTAAAATGTTACAGTATCTTCTGATTTAACAATTAAAGACCCCTTCTTCCGACAAATCCGTTGTCATCCAGCCTGGTTACTGGCGTAGAGAAGAAGGGGCCTGGTATCTTCACAAACATTTATTAAACTACACTTTTGACTGTTTATTTTTGCAAGGCACGTTGATTAACGGCAGGACTATCACATTTTCACATTTACTTGACTCCTAACCTAAGAACGCCACCAGTCCTTCACCGTGGTCGGAGTCGCAATCCTTACCAGATTTAAAAGTGATATATTTGCTGTTATATTTCATATCACTGTGCACAGAGTATTGAAATGAACGTTTTGCGAAAAGCAAATGTTACAACACATTGAACGTCATTCAATTAAGAAATGTCACTAAACAAATATAATATAGTTGTTATTTTTATAGCTTACTTTAAAAATGTTAACTTTCATAGGATAGTTATTAAAGTAACAACTAGTCTGAGTTATTCGACGTTTAATAACTCAAAAACGGTATATGGTATATTTTTGAAATCAGGAAAAAAAGATCATTCTAAAAATTTAATAAAATACAGGGTATCTCATTAAAAAAAATATCCCCTGAAATCTGCACGCTACTGTATTTTTGATAGCATTTTAACAAAATTCAGTCATAACCACACAACTTTTACATTTAACTTTTTTTTTCTATAGGCAATAATAACGATGTTAAGGTGTGGGTAATTTATAGTAAATAACCCGGTACCATGAATTTTTTTTTGTTCATTGATAAGTTCTGAGGTTTACTATATTCAACTCATAATAAAAAGTGCGTAGGGGTGTTCGAGACAGTAATCCAATGAAAAAATTAATAAAACGCTGCTGTTCTTTGGGAAATAATCAGGAATATTTGAACGGACGGGGCAGGTTAGGCTATTGGAATATTGATAAAATTTAAACTTTACTGCTACTTTTTTCAACATGTTATAACAAATGTAATCGAAAAAAAAAACAATGGTCTCATATTGCTTTCCGAGTTCTTTTTTATTTTCATCAACTGGATATCTTCAAAATGTTTTAGTGTACCTTTTATTCAGAAATTTCAGGAATTTGCATAGGGCTGTATAATGGATCGCGTGGTCTTGGAAGAAATCCGACATTTCCATTTTCCCGAGATAACATTTCGTACCAACCCAACCACCCTAGTAATATTACTCGCCCAAACTAGCATTAGATAAAATCGTCCGTTCTTCGAATACGCGATTTCATCATACTGTTCGAGGTAATGTTCATGAATTAGCGATAAATTATGGGGGGCTGCTTTCACGAAATCCTGCTTGATATTCATTACACAAAGTTTTTTTTGGCTTATAGTATATTTGTTATTATCTTTACCTGGATAAAAAAGGTAATTTTCGTTTGTTCACTTTCTTGTAAAAATATATTTCGAATATACTGTGAAAATGGAACAATAGAAAGGATAAGCGATCCACTTTGATAACATTAATAACATAAACAGTTCAGGGCGACGTTTTGTAGAGCCAAAAGTAAAAAACGTTAAGTTAAAATATTTATAATTAGCCTAAATATATCCAGAAGAATATGAATATGAAATGGGTAAATTGTTTATTTTTGATCATGTGCAGATTTGCGAATTTCAGAAAAAAAAAAGTTACCAATTATCTGGCACTTCTTTTCCTTGAATCAGAGAACTTTCCCAGCCTGGGAACGTTTCTCATCCATCTCACTTTGTGATATATTTGCTTCCTATTCTTCTATGAATAATTACTTGAAACTAGAAAGTATTCAAGTGACATGTGCAAATCTAATGGATATTTTACTCCTTTTCTCATGATGTAACGTTAAGATCCAGATAATTGATTTTCCATTGAAATCTATGACAATGCGGAATATTTATTGTCTGCTGTAATATCTGGCATTTCTAATTATACCGTAGAGCCATGAACTGCAATGTTTTTCTCCGAACTCAATTTGAATGCGCAAACTCTATGTTCATTCATAACTTTATATTCTCAATAAATTGTATTCAATTTTGGTATGATTATTTGAAAAGAAAATCGGATTTGGTGTTGAATTCTTTTGAGGTTTCCAAGAATGGAAACCGCGTCCATCTATCTAATACAACCGAATTTGTCAGATACTTTTTGATGTAGATTGAAATTAATTAATACTGGAATAGAAAATTAAATAACTATTTGAATGAAAATGCAAATTTTCAATTTCAGATTTTTTCTTTTGAGTTAGGATCTTTTCAGAATATCTATCAGATGTAGTTCAATGTCCAGCGTGGCTTTAGCCGGGGAAGTAGTTGTTTTCTGTTAGACATTCACAAAAAATAACTTCATTTTTATCGTGGATTTTTCAATTCACAGAAAAATCTTTTTATCAATATCCAATTGAGAATGTTTCCCTTTTCAAAATGTATGAAATAAAATATAAAATTAAAAATCGGCAGATTTGGGAGTGGGTGTTGCCTGAATTTTCTTTTTATTATTATCTGGGGTACCGTTTGGAAAAGTTAGTTATAAATATTTGCAAAAATTTTTTCAGAATTGTGTAATGCCTATTTTTAGCCTATATCTGAAACTACTGAAACTGAAATAAAAAAACTATACGGAAAACTATGGTGATGATTATAGGTTTTGTAGTTTTTATAAATTCCCAATAAAACAGTTCATGAAACTGAACCATTGGTGCGCGTTTATTCTAGTTATAGAACATAAACTAAGAATTTTTCGAGAGGAGCTATTTTCTTCTCAAAGTATTTCTTCAAACGACCCCTCTGAATCTTCCCTTGAAAAATTCAATTTAGATTTAATATTTTCCAACTATACTTACTAGTAATTCATTTTATCTAACCCCGCTATGAAATGCCGAATTTCAAATGCATTTTTGACGTTTTGAAACGTCACATTTTTCATAACTGTTTCGTCTCAATAATAAGAAACAATGAATACTTTTTTTTATTGGTGCCCCTTTTTACCCATTTAAAGCACGCCTCAGCGTGTTTAAATCGAACTTTAAAAAACGCGCGTTTTTTAAAGTTACCATGACAACATCAACAAATCGAGAAACGTGAAGTCTAAATGACAAATTTTTGATTATTGATCTGACAGGAGTACCTTGTAACGTCAAATAAAATATTACTAACAATTCGTTCATTTATATGTGCTCCTCCATCCATTTGATGAACTTTTCATATTCTTTTTTATATATATCACTGGATTTTCGCGGTATCAACCGCGATTCTGCCTCACTATTCAAAAAATCGATATTAGAATAATTCATTTTTGAGCTCTGGTGACAACAAATATTGATCTTTCATAACAAATTGCAAATGAATATCTGTTTTTCTCATTTCCATGACAACGAAAGGTATACTGATGTCACATCACGAATTCAACCTTCTTGCATTATAAGTTCTTATTTCTATTTTTTGTAGTAATAATACCAGTATATATGATTTCAAAGTGCACCAATAAAAAAAAATAACGTAAAGTATTCGTGGATAACTGGTCTTAAAAACACTTGCTCTATTTCGAGCACTCCGGCTGCGCCGTCGTGCTCGAAAAATCGCGCGTGTTTTAAAGCCCTTTCTATCCACTTATACTTTAATATACTATTTGTAAACGCTCCACAAAATGCCTACTTTGGATACTAAAAAGCGAACTTTACTGGTGTCTATGGCTGGAATAAACAAAAAGTGATTTTTCAACTTTAATTTGCATATCTCAAAAACGAATCGAAAGAATTCGATTTTTTGTTGCTTGATGTTCAGGGGAAAATACCTTTTACATGAGGTATCACTTGCCATATTTTGCCGTTTTTTAGGGGTGGCGGTCACAGCACTAAGGGATGAACGGTATTTATTTATACCAGTACTAGAAACAAATTATATGTATTTTCCGGTGGCCTCGTATTAATAATGACCCCTATTTCTCTTTTAATGCATAATTGTGATATGTGTCATGAAAATATCGGAACTAGAAAATGTTCTATCTAGAATCAGTGCGCGTCAGAGAAAAGTCGGTATTCATTAACTAAAAATAATGACTAAAGAAAACAGTAAATAAATTGAAAATTAATAATCCGAATGTAGAAATCGTTTGATAAAATTATTGTGTATGAAATCCAGAATCTGTAACAGTGGCAAAAGGGTAAGCTTCATTTTTGTGTTTTGTATTAATCTGGCATATTAGATCTTTTCCAACTATTATTAAAGTGAATGGCTTATTCGATTTTCTACGAAATCTCTATCCAAAGTGAAGATGTTTTTTATGAAATTTTAACCACATATTTGCGTATGGCAATTCGTTTTTTCAAATCATAAAATAAATTAGCCTTGAACTTTGAACTACTCTATAAATCTCCAGTTATTTGTAGTATGTATGAATAAAAACAAGACTTCCATCACTGAGGAATACATTCCGAAATATTTTGATTTGTTGTAATGCAAATCTGTACCTAGAATTTTTTCACAGTTTTATTATTGACTCAAATTAATTTTATATCTAGTGTTAGTAAATAATTACCAAAATTTATGAATATTAGTTTTTCAGATTGTTTTTTTACTCATTTAATAGTTTCAAATATTATGTAAAAAAGTATGTATAAGCATTGACTTTTATAAATTGTAGAACTTTCTTACAATTGATTTTGAGTGATATTGTTCATCCACCATAGTTTCTTTTTTTCAAAGAGTTAAATTAATAAAATATTATATACAGTGTGGTTGGAAAAAGCTGAATCTATTTTATAACGTGTTTTAGACAGATTATTTTATATGAAAAATTGTTGTTCATCTTAAAGTCATTTTTTAATAGTATATGAGATTCTTGAAACCTCAGTTCCTCTATACAGGGACTTGAGAAAATTGATACAACTTACTGACAGTTGTATCGCAATTATTATCTAGGTTGTAGTCCATTATTTGGAACATGTATTGAGTACTATGAAAGTACTGAAGTTGTATGGATTAGAATGTCATACCATACAGTATATTTTTTTGTAACGAAGTAATATGTTGTATTAATATAGTTTGTTTTTATAAGTGCTTTGATTATTTGCATATCATCCTTAACTAGATTGGCGAGGTACCCAATTTGTATTGGGAGGACGATTTTTATCTGCCGCTCAATAAAAATCGCAAGTGAGTTTTTATGAATTATTCAGCCCCAGTATATCCTCTCATAAACTTGGTAACATCTCAACCAAGTTACCTAAAGTGTGGGGTTTCTAAATGAATAACACCCTGTACGGAGTCATATCACTATAAAAATTGAATTTGAGATATAGTATGGATTTCACAATTTTTTTATTTTTCAACAACGTTTCTGGTTGATGATGAAAATTGTGTAATTGTGAGATTTACAATCGATGTTTTGATATCCTTACTTCCATAGAGCGTCGAGTTTTCATTTTAATATCTTTTTGATTGCTATAAAGTAATGTTGTAACAAGTAAAAAATTGAAATGAAGAATGATTGCATGTCGTTTTTCATGCGATAAAAATTAATGTCTTCGAATAGTTTTTTTGCAGAATATCGTTTAAAGGTAGAAATAAAATTGTATACTCTTCGATTGTTGCATTCGAAAATGTTAGATTAAATTTATTTCGCTGAAACAGTGATTGCTTCTAAGATCAAAGATTAGTTTCAATTTTTTTAGTGGTTAACTAAGTACGTAACCGTATCATTATTCGGATGCAACAGTGTGTAAAAAATATGTTGGTCAAATATTTTATCTATGGATTATTATGACAAAATATAAGAAAAATTATGAACGTTTCAACTTCTTATGCGGTCGAGCCTTGTTCGAACTTTCCTCGTCTTCCCTGAACAATTTTCACCGCAAATTAAACACTTGTCAGCCATAGCGGAATTTTTTAATATAATGTCACACACGATATCAGTGGACACCACATTAACATCCGAAACAATAAACCATCTGGAATAAACATCGCAGAATAAAATTCCAATCAACCAGTACAAAATATAACAGATATACGCAATGAAGTATTTGACTGGACCACTATATGCCAGTCTAATATATAAAAAAAACAATTAATTAAAAAAATGTTCCGTTGAACAATGTCGGTTGCAAATCTCTTGGGTCACGTAAAATATTAGTCGTAATTATAACTGCAATTTGCAGAACTTTTGCAAATTGATTTGTTGAAAATATAAACAGGATGTTCATAAAATCAGATGTGGAATCATCTGCGACTGAAAGATAAACCTTAGTCACTATCTTCCATCAAGTTGTAAAAATGAAAAAAAAAATATTAGTGAATAAATAGGTTCCGTTTTTCGTATGAGGTTGCAAAGTTACATATCTACTGAGAGCGATATTTTCTTTATTTGCAACCACAAAAAGAAACTTTTGTAATTATTTCAATGCTTGTGTGCATTGAAAATGGTGGCATCGCTAAAAAAGTTTGATAAATCAATGATCCGTTTTTCAGAAATGGTTGCGAATGTTTGTGAATATTTAAACTTTTTTCCGTTCACTTATCCAATTTGCAGAACTTTTGTAATTTTTTTAAACAAATTCCAATGAAAAATTAAACATGACAAAAAACAAGGTTCCGTAACTTTTACAAGGTTGCAAACTCAATGCATGTTGTAAAACATCATTACTATCGGTATGCCTACTTTGCAGAACTTTTGCAATTTTCAGTGCAACAATAAAGCATTGAAACTATTTTTGCAATTAAAACAATGTTCCGTTCATCGCAGACTTATGCAAAATTTTATAGTTTATTTTCATTAATGCACTAACATACCACTGAAGTTTGAAAACTTTTGGAATTAATGTTAATTGATTGTCTATATCTACTGGCCTAGTATTAGTCGTTGAAATACCGCGCTTTTATTCAGCAACGTATGGATGTGGCAGTTTTGCTAAGCACAGGTCAATATTTTTGTTGGATACGGTAAAAAAGTGTTTTGGTTTTGAAGATTTGGTGGTACATACGTCATTTTTGCTCAGTGGGATTGACAGAAAGATGCATTTTTAACTTCTCGAGAGAGGGCATACTCCTTCTTTATCTTTCCTTTTTCTGTGGTAGTATTGATATATCTTATGTATTCTTAGGGCTCTGTGAGAGGGGCCTGAGAATTCTCTCACCATGGCATTTACCAGATGTTGAGTAAAAGTCTCAAAACTGGTCACTAACAAGAAAATCTTTCAACTTTTTATTTCTATTCTTAGGGCTCTGTAGAGGGGCTTAAGAATTTTTCTGTATCTTTTCGGTTAGTACTCGTCTACTATTTAGTTGAGTATCCCTTGGTTTTTTGAGAGATATATCGATACACCTTATTACGTTGCCTTTTTCCTTATATTTGCAGTAACTTATCGTTCAGTTGTCAAAGTCAACCTTTGAGGAAAAAGTGTATATGTTGATGTAGAACGTAGCAAAAAGGGTCGACTAAGGTTGTACCTTGAGGAAGTGTTTATCCAAAAAGGAACCCTTGTCAACACCTTATGTGAGAGATTGATTTTGAATCATTTTTGCGGTTTTTTGTAGTTTCTTCAATTTGAATTTATACAAAATTACTTTGTCTTTCGTGAAATCTGGTTACAGACTACATCAATGTATTTCACTTGTCATTTCCTTTTCGTTTCTTATCTTCTCGTGGCTTTATTAGAAAATCGGATCTTAAACTGGAAATGATGAATTTCATTTCGTTTGAGATTGTCTAATAATATCGTATCGTATCTTACCGTATTAAACATTAGTATCTTTAACTGGAAGTGATGGATTTCACTTCGTTTGAGATTGTTTAATAACTTTACAGGGGAACATCAAATTTCTTGATAATACCTACTTTTTAGGTAATAGGTTTTGATGTTTCACAATTTTGGCAACATATCGTGGTTACTGAATAACGCAACTAGGGTGCTAATTCCCATTCGTTGGTTGAGTTTCTTGCAAAAGTTCGAATTTACCTCGAGCGGGTCATATGGGATCTTACAAAAATGTAAATTTTCCTTTCCAATGTGTTTCTGCAGATTTGTTAGGTCCTTATCCTAGGTCCACAAAATGGTAACCAATATGTTTTGGTTGTCGTAGACTGGTTTACCAAATATGTCTTAGTTCATCCAATGTCTAAAGCTATCTAGAAAAATATCGTAAAATTCATTGAAAATAATGTATTTCTTATCTATGGTGTGCCTCAAATTGTTATTGTGGACAATGGAAGCCAATTCGTTAGCAAAAATTTAAAAGTTATGACAGATTATCGAGTTCAAAAGATTTGGTATAATGCCAAATATCACCCTCAAGTTAATTTTGCTGAAAGAGCTAATAAGGTGATAGTCACATCCATTCGCTGTTATATTCATGATAATCATAAAACATGGGATTCCTCTATCTATAAAGTTGCTCAAGCTATCAGATTAGCAAAACATGAGGTTACTGAATATTCTCCAGCTTTCTTAAATTTTGCTAGAAACATTCCTGTCACAGGAGATTTTTATGGCAAAATTTCAGAAAATGAAAATAACATTCTTACTATCACTGAGAAATCACAGCGAATCTATGATATTCAAGAACTTCCAAAATTGTTTGTTGATGTTCGCAAAAAGTAACATCACAGGCTCCGAGCCAATGAATAATCTCAATCCATTCAGATGGATACCATAACAGTCGGGATCAGGCTATCAGCGTGGACATGTTTACACTTCAACGTCTGAACTGCAACTGACACTCGCTGCCACATCAATCATATTTATTAACATGTTCTAGTTGCCCAACACAACCAACATGTTCACTTTGTCCAACACAACACAACCAACACGTTCAAGTTGCCCAACGCACAACAAACCAACACGTTCAAGTTGCCCAACACAACCAACACGTTCTAGTTGCCCAACACAACAAATATACCTCCTTACATATAAGATATGAGCATAGATGCCTATATTCGGAATGCTCGTCAGTATAACTTGAGAAAACGAGAGCTGAAATTTCATGTCGGTGACAGACTTTGGAAGAAAAATGTAACTCTTTCTTCAGCTCCGAATAACTATTCCGCAAAATTGGCTCCCAAATTTATACCTTGCATTGTTTCTAAGGTTATCTCTAACTTGGTTTACGAGCTTAAAGACATGGATGGTAAAGACTTAGGACGTTGGCATGTTGAAGATCTAAAATCCGCTTTTGTTGATAACGATTCAAATTTATCTGATGAAGAATATTTTAGTGCTGGGTCCGAGGGTTCAGGCGACTAAATATTACGATCCACCTTTCGGTTCGAGCAAATCACCAATTTCCACCTGTTTTTTCACAAACTAACCTCGGTTTTTCCTCTATTTAAAAACACTTATGGAAAAAACACATGCTCAACTTGAAAACAACTCGATCAACTTGACATGAATATGACGGTCGATAATAACGAGCGCATTTTCACAGTTCACGATCTGAGCAGTGACTACTGACCCGTACCAACGTAAAGATAACCGGAAAAATTATGAGAAATTGGTTATGTTAAGGAAGTAACGAAAAATTCATTACAGTGGTTGATACCAAAATATCATTTTTCATTATTTGCACATACTGCGTTTCTGCTAATCAGAACAGAAATAGTGCAGCTCATATACAGAGTGGGCCATTGAAAACGAAACAGCGGCTCTGTAGGTCGGCAGAACCGAATTATATAAAAACGCTCAGACACGTCAACTATATTTTCGAGGGGGATGTCGTTCGCTGAAATTCACCCGAAATACATTTCATCCCTCGGAGCTGTGACCGCCACCCCTAAATTTTTAAATGGCAACATGTGGCAAGTGATCCTCATTTGAAAGGTATTTTCCTTCTTAATATCAAACAACAAAAATAAATTAATTCTATCGATTCGTTTTCGAGATATAGGAACTTGAAGTTGGGAAATCACTTTTTATTCACTCAATCAATAAAAATAACATCTAACAATGCAACTGATTAAAGATAATTATCATTGTCAAGGAATTAAATGTTTACCAACAAATAACATGCAATTCCGTTTCAAATTTTTATTTCATCCTCATTTACTTGATCGAATTTTTTTTAAGGTTCTTAAGAATCGATAAAAATACTTTTTCTCGAATTCGACTCAAATGCGAGTGAAACAAAAACATGTATGAGATAATTTTTTTCGCCAAATCGCAATTGTGGACGTCTATCAGTGTCATACTGATCTTTGATTGAACGACATTAGAGTGAATTACTTGACTAAAGCTGCTGAATATCTTTCCACAATAATGGTGTATACGATCGCGGAAAGAGTTGAAATAATATTTTTTTTTGAGAATGATGAGTGCGGTAACCGTACAGCTAATTTGTTCAATGAAACGCATCCAGATAAACTTGTTGCTAGAAAATACGTTCTAGAATTAGTGCAAAAATTTCGTCAAACTGGATCAGTAGCCAACAAGAAACAAGACCCAGAACGTGAATTTCCGTTGAGAAATGAACCTGTTGAAGTTGCACTTTTAGGACCAGTTCATGCAGACCCAACATTGAGCACAAGGAAATTGGCTAGTGTTACCAATATCAGTGGAACCAGTATCCGCCGAATCCTGAAACATCATAACTTCCACCCCTACAAAATACATTTGGTACACCAATTGAATGAAGATGATTTTGATAGGAGGCGACAGGAATTTTGTGAAATTATGACTACGAGAATAGATGCTGATGAGAATTTCCTTTTCAACATCTGCTTTTCTGATGAGTCTACCTTCTTTTTGAATTCGACTGTGAATCGTCATAATTGTCGTTATTGGTCAGATGCCAATCCACATGTTTTCCACGAAGTCCATTCTCAAACTCCCCCAAAAACTCAATGTCTGGGCCGGTATTTTTGGGGACCGTTTGATTGGACCAGTATTTCTCGACGGTAACCTGATAGGAGAAACTTATTTGGAATTATTGAATGAATTTGTTTATCTACAATTAGTAGACATAATTGAAAATGACCATCGTTATCATGAAGACCACTTGGTATTTCAACAAGACGGGGCACCTCCACATTATGCACAGCCTGTTTTGGATAGAATGTTGGATATAATGTTTCCTGGAAGTTGGATTGGAAGAAGAGGCTCTATAGAGTGGCCAGCCAGATCTTCAGATTTAACCCCACTCGTCTTTTTCCTGTGGGGTCACTTGAAAAACAAAATCATTGCAACCGAACCAGAATCTATGGAAGATTTACGAAGGAGAATTATTGAAGAATGCCGTCGAATAACGCCGGAAATGCTACGAAATGTGAGGTCTCGTTTTGAACAGAACTTGTACTATTGTATGGAAATGGGTGGTAGACAGTTTGACCATTTAGTTCATTGACAATAATAATTATTGCGACAGTTGCTTTATCAGATACTGTTTTTATTGATTGAGTGAATAAAAAGTTATTTCCCAACTTCAAGTTCCTATATCTCGAAAACGAATCGATAGAATTAATTTATTTTTGTTGTTTGATATTAAGAAGGAAAATACCTTTCAAATGCGGTATCACTTGCCATATGTTGCCAATTAAAAATTTAGGGGTGGCGGTCACAGCTCCGAGGGATGGAATGTATTTCGGGGGAATTTCATCGCAAACGATGTCCCCCTCGAAAATGTAGTTGACGTGTCCGAGCGTTTTTATATAAATCGGTTCTGCCGACCTACAGAGCCGCTGTTTCGTTTTCAATGGCCCACTCTATATAATGTCTGGAGTGGTCAAAAAGCGGTATTTAGTGGTCAAATCCGACATCCTCATATCATCCTCAAGAGACGCCAATTAAATCTTTAACGAGCATACGCCGCATAAAAAGTTAGTTCCTAAGTTTATTTTTCCAAAAGTTAGGTAGGTTGGGATTTGCATAATTTTGGAGCGTAAGCACCATATGTCTGAAGAAAAAAAAGGAGAAACAGTTGATTGGCTATAACCAAAGGCCCCTACAGACGTTACGATTTATTGGACCCGATATCGGGCCCAATTGGCTCGACTGTACACATGTTCTGAATTTCAAACTTCCCGATCAAGTGCTATCAGTTACCAGATCAGTTATCAGTTACAAATATTTAATGAGCCCTTCGGCATGATCAGACCATACAAGAACATAAACAGTTGCACGAGAAATGTTAAGAAGGAAATTAAATGAAATGAAGATGGAAAGGAAATTGTGTTCCGACAGCTCCGATCACCCGATATCGGGACCCCAATTATTTATTCGGCCGACGAGCCTACACACGTCACGATTTCGAGTCCCGACGTCGGCCCCCCTATATCGGGTCCGATAAATTGGCACGTCTGAAGACCCCTTAAAGGCAAAAATCGATTGTGGAAGGAAACAAAAGCATTGCGTGTAGGGTAAGGTCTGTGCTTTCACTTTAGTACAGAAAAAATTGCCTTTGCACTAAAAAAAACTTTATTCCAAAATAAGTTCTGACAAAATATGAAGTACCCTTACACACTACACTGCTTGAAATTGAGCACTTCCTTACGCACTAATGAACGACATAATTTTTTAAAGAACGAACTAAAGAATGAGATATGCAAGATTTCAAATCAACGAGAAGGAAAAACGCATAGATACCGACAAAATAGAAAATAATTTCATGTAAGATGCTGCAGATGTCAAAAATTAAGTTTTGACATGAAGCGAGGTTATAAACAAACATTTTGAGGCGCCATCTACTACAGATATTGAAGCAACAGGTGGTGTCCCCTCGATAATCTAAACAATATCGAAACAGTTCAAGCACCAGGGTTTTTAGACATCTTACTTTTACCGCAGAGATTGATATATCTTTGAAAGTTATTAATAAACTAATGAAAATTCCTGTCATTCCTAAATAAGAATCAATTTTACTCAAATACGGTTCCCTCACAAGATTACTTCACAAGGACCTCTCGAATGCTATCGAAATTCATTTAGAAGCCCATATTTAAAAAAATGTGATGTACTCTTGTTTCTGTGATAATATCCACTTATTATCACATAAAATATAAAAAATATTTTCGTTTCTTTATTATTCATTGGATGATCTTCATTTATTATATGATCCGAAAGTGCAAGAGGTTTTTGTAGTGTACAATCACTTTTGTGGCCAATAATTCTAGGTTTCATAGTTTGACTAGTTTGGCCAGTTTGGCCTATATATCGCAAGAAGTACATGATGGTATACATTATCATATTTCTTCATAGAATTGTCTTTATTGTAACGCTTCATAATAATTACACTTTTGTTTAATATGCCATTTATTCTTGACACTTTTCTGGGAATAATAACCTTCCACAATCGGAAAACAAAATTAAATGGATCAGGGAATCTATACAAATTATTATTATTTCCTGATCCATTAAATTTTGTTTTTAGATTGCGTCAAGAATGAGTATTCCTCCACAAAAAATGAGTTTCAAACAATATGCCATTCATATAAGACGAAATTCTATGTAGAATTTTTCTACTGATTATTCTATTGCTACATGTTCATCACTATTCTCGCTAGTCATAATCACACTATTCTCGCTAGTCATAATCATCATTTGAATAAGCCGGAACAGTAACGACATACATACTCTCTTGTCTGACATTTTTTTTCTACGATATTATTCATGGAGTATTATTGAGCCAGCATTATAGAAATTTTGGGTAAAATTGTTGGAATTATTTCTAAAGTTTTTTTTCGATAGAAGTTATTCTCAAATTTAAATTTTTGAAATATTTTTATTTGAGTTAAAATTAGTTATAGATATCAAATAATAAAATTAAAAATATGTATATTTTTCATAAATAAATGGTTGATATAGAAAGGAAACCGTTTCCCTGGTATCATTTAAATGTTTGTAAAATTTTCTTCTAGTTTTATGATACATTATAAATATTAGGTTATATATTGATTTTATAAGAATTGTAACCTCTGGAATTTCAATGAAGATAGAGTTAAACTTTTATATGTATGTAGGCATATCTACATTTATATTATATTTTGAGCTTTGTATACTAGTAAAGTCCTGAGATTGAATGGATTGGCTTCAACCAGTTGGTTGGTTGGTTGGTTTAAGGCTGACGAGCCAGAGACAGGGCTGGCACTTAGCTTCCCTTGACACTGCGACCAGCTGGGGTCTATTGTATCACTCTGTCGTCAGTGGTTTCTCATTCAAACAGGTTTGTGCCCTTAGTTAGGTCTAGAAGCCCGCCGATAAGGCTCTTCGGATTCATGCCCGTTTCCGGGCCGATCCTCCAAAGATCCTGCGTCGCCCACCACTCAGGGCGTCACAGTCGAAAATTGAAAGACAAGAGTTAGACCCGAGGCCTCCTCTTGTCTCTTGATGACAAGCCATTCTTCAGTATCTATCCCCATGTCCTGGGTTTTGATGAGCTGAAGAATCTTTTTGGTTTCCATTTTACCAAATGGCTTTGGAATCCACTCTGTTTCCGGGAGTTTCTCAGTAGGTGTTCGACCATCTGCTGATCCCTCCTTGGTTGGGTTTACGGTTTCTGGTGCCGAGTGTGATTCAACTGGAATCTCCTCGACTTCCATACCCGCTATCGGTGTTGGGTCTTCTTCAACTGGAAGTTCCCCAGGGTTGTTTGTGTAGGGGAAAGGGTCGTCCACACCTGCGGTGCCCCTTGCGCAGGTGTAAGGCAGATTACTCTGGGAGGTCGCCATGTATCCCAGAGGCTCCGTTTTTTTTATACCTGACTGGCTCAGGTATCATCCATCCTCGCACGGGTCGCTGAGCCTTGGATTAAGCCATGTTGTGGTGGCATTTGGTTTGAGATTGACTTAGAGATCCGCAGGTTTTGACCATTTCTGGTCATTCCCACTGGATTTTCCTTGTCAACCCCGTTATCCAGCGATACCACTTGGAGGTAGCCACCTAAGTTTCCGCAACCCATATTCATCTCTCGTAGGAGGTGAACATGTGTTGACGCAAACTACTCGCCCTTCAACCAGTACATTTAAAGTCACATATCAAAATTTTACTTTTTTTACTGCTACGTTATACAGGTCAACTGGAATGCTTTTTATTATTATATTTAATTTCTGAAACATTGACAAAATTTCTTATAGTTTTTGTTGGAGAGAAAAAAACATTTATATTTTTAATTCAAATGTTTATAGGGTATTTGATTTAACACGTTAAGCTCTGCTATGACCGAGAAAAAATCGTACTGTTTGGACCGGAGTTTTTTTTCTTAAAAGCCCGGATTTTGTCAATACCATCGAATTTTATCCAAAAAACAATTTAAACAGCACTTTTTGAAAAAAAAGAGGCATTACATGGGATGCCATCCAGTCTGGACAAAAAAAAGACAACCATTTGGTGTACGACAATGTAGTGCTTCTTGTTTTTCTAAAACTCACAGTGCTACAAAAATATTTAGTTTTCACGATTATTGTATTATTGAATCAATGATTGTAATTTCTGATAATAAATTATTATTTGCTAAAATAATGCAGTTAAACACGAAAATTTTATTTAAAAAACTTTTTTGTATATTGAAATTTTCCCAACCCGCAAACAGCGATGTACTCTTGGGACCGGGTGTTTTTATTTGCCATATAGTTAACATTGAAGCGTGTGGTCATATAGCACCCAACCGACTAAATATTGCTGATACCTCGCGGTCCCAAGGGTACGTTGACGTCAGGCATCAGTTAAATGCCATGTGTTAATGTGTTAACTGTGAGATTAGGTAGAAGATTCCAAGATCAATTTTGACCCCCAACTTTTTTCACCACAATTCGATTACATATTTTAGCAATTAGGTTTATTTTTGGAGTGTATTTTCATTTACTTACATTGAAAATTTATTTTATAAAATTCACATTATAAACCTGTTGATAAAATCTCCTAACCCCGTGGCAACTTCCAGATTTCAGATTGATTTCCAAATTATGTTGGTTCTATATATTTTGGTTTTTCTTATCTTGTTGAAAAATATATCTCAACACTCAGGATACATAGAAGCGATTTCTGAATCCTTTTTGAAATTTGAATAAAAAACGAATTCGAAGAACAAATTATTTTTGAGATCCGATTCATAGATCAGAAAATGTTGTGTCTAGTAGAAAATCGACAGCTAGTTTGTTAACATGTATCAGTTATTTTACTTATTGCTATGGTATTTTGAAAACTCTCAAATAAGGCAAACATATTACAAAACATTTTTATTGAAAACAACTAGATATTCCATTTATTAAGAATTGCCTTGTAAAAATATAAACAACAATAATTAATACATACACGGTGGTGAAATTTATCATTCACAGATAGTACCCATATTAAGTTCGGTGAAGGTAAACCTTCCGATAGTTTGGTTATTTAAGATAAGACACATAATGGGGTGTTTCACCCCAGAGTAGGCACAACAATTTAAATTCATTTTTTTTTTGTATTTTTTCCCTAGTTTATAAAGGTATTCTTAAGTAAGAAACGCCTAATGAAGTACACAAATGTATGTAGAATAAAGTTTCAGTTGGTCTCACAAACAATGATGAATCAGCAATATTGCAAGTGTCAAAGGACTGAATATTACCGGCTTCAAGAAGAAGGCACTTTTGTGAACATTCTAAGCCACAGTAGTTCCATTTAAACCGTTGAACAAGTAGTGTTTATCCATTGATAAGTGAATTAAAAAAAATGTGTACACTAAATATTTCATAAAAGTAACAGGAAATAGAATAATAAACAACATAAATTATTAACAGAAAGTTTAGTGAGGGGCAACACCTCAGGCTATATTATGGTTAACATAAATCTAGAAAGATAGTTCATGTAAATATATGGAAAGGCTGGTGGCTGATGAAAGGTGCAATGTGGAATGTAAAGTTGAAAGTTTGGATTTGCTAGGTTTCCAATTTGCTTGGTATTCAATTAATTTTTTCCTCTTTGCCATTAGACTTTTCCTTAAATTTAAATGAACTAACTTCTTAGGGGAATCTGGTTTTGATTCCAGAAAATCGAAGGAACAAAATAACTACATGAATTCGCCTGAGACCCAGATTGATTGCCTCAATCGATTCAACTATCACAAAAAACAATATATATAGATAACCGTCAAACAATAACTATCATATTAGAACATCCATGCTTGAAACGAACTAATACACTTTCCATAAAATAAACTATGTTGTATAAATATAAATAACAATACATAAAGGTATTTTCTCTTTGTAAAGGTAAAAATTGATCATTGTTAATTTGACTAAGTACGATGGGCGGGATGCATCTTTTCGGTTCGTACTTGACGAACTGACCTCATGAATATGCTCCTATATACTCGGGCTTCCACAGTTGGTTCGAAAAGAAATTGTTGACTATTGCAATGTCCCTGTCGTGATCGGCGGTTGCAGTGACTGGCGCTATGGTAACACCGTCGGGCAGTAGTAGCCCAAATGGGATGAGGGGGTTGTCGATGCGACGTCTCGACGCTTTCTTATTCGATACAGGGCGTACTGCAGAGCTCTTTGGTTTTTCGTTGGGCGGATCGAGGTCCATCATCTCGCACGCCTTTGGTAACTTGATGTTTAGTTTGATGGGCAAGGGTGAGGGTTTCTTGCCGTTCACGTCGTTATTGTTTTCGGGAGTCGGGCTCCTGGTGTTTTTGTTGGTGGTGGCGGGGTTGTTGTTGTTATTTTTACTTCTGCAAAAGTAAACAGTTGATAAATATCAATTATTTAGAGAAATACGTTAAGATATAATTTCATTCGTTACTACAATTTTAAAAACAAATTGATTACGATGATGATTAATTGAGAAAACAGGCAAGTTGTTGAAATATAAAAATAAATGTTGCATTAATCAACCACATCGATAAAAAATGGTAATAATTCTCCTAAACTATTGGATTTTTGTGGAGGATGGTTAAAAAAAAAAGAATTTTAGTTACATATTTCAATCAATGAAAATTTCACACAAATCCTCCATGTTTATTATAAAACTTAATTTTCATTATCATTTCGGAAAGGACGTGGCCAATAGTTAGAAACTTTATGTACTTTCCATAAGTTGAATTTGTTTTTTTTATGGTAATAAATAATACGTACTTTTTCTGTGTAATCTTGAATTTTTTCTTGGCTCAGGCAAATTGAGAATCTTTTCATTTGAATGAGAAGTTGTATCAATATGGCAAAAATTTCTTATGCCTTCAAATTTATCTTTATTGGTAAATACAACCATACTTTGATAATAATAATAATTACCTATGTAAATTTATAATACATTATCTGGATATTTCTTTCCTTAATTTTTGAATATTATTTGAAAAATACAACCAAATTGACAATTATCTATAGAATCTGGATTCAAATTAAAGTACTTCATGGGCCCTTTTTTAATGCAGATTGTTTTTTCTTTCAAGCAGATATATCGGAGCGAAGTGAAATTAGAAAATTCCTATTTGTGATTCTTTTGATACACTAATCCTATACCGAATATGAATTTTATTTAAGTTTCCATCAGATATGGAAATGTGTGACATTCTCCCGATTGGCAGATATATAATTCAAATCAACATGAGGTGTATACCCGTTCTGACTTTTGGATAGGAGTCTTGGGTAGTAACAACAGAAGAGCGCCTTAGTGAAAGGAGACACAGAAAAAGTGAACTGAAAAATAATCTAGAAATTTAAGATACACTACAACTATTCTGGTGGGAGAAGGAATAACGAGAAACAACTAAGAGAAAAAAAATCAATTCGTATCGATCACAAATAGGTCCAAGTTCAGAATTTTTCAGTTGATTTTTTTATTGAAGAAATAAATCATTGAATCAAAGAATGGATGTGAGACGTCCTGTTTTTCAATGAGCACCTAATAAATCATACACTAAGAAAAATTCCAAGTCTATATGTAAATAAAATTATGGTAAAAATTACCATAATATGCTATGCTATAATATAGTTTGGTAGGCATAATGAAAATATTCCACCATTTACAACTGAGTTGAGTATTCAAATTTATAATAAACTATGGAAAATATGGTTTTTCCTGTTGGCGATAATCCAGATAATAAGATATTCCCTGGAGGTAAACTAATATGAAAAATGAGAAAGTAGAGCATTTATTCGAACGTTGAAGACCAATAACAAAATGAGAATATAAAATTGCAAGGAAAATGAGGAAACAAGCACAAAAAAGCGGAAAATATAACTTAATATGAAACTAATTAGGTTTGATAATGATGCAGAAATTGCTAATTGATCGTATACTTGTTAAAGAAACTGCATTTTTTACTAGATTGCAAACGCTTCGAATAACCACTATTAGTATTTCACTTTTGATAATATTTTGGGATTAAAACCGCAATGATCATCGGCCTTTGTATTGACTGCAAAATAGTTTTGCGGAACCACGTCCCATGAACATCGAGTACCTCTGTAACTCCAACCGAGTATATCAGAATCCAGAGTATCTTTATTAAACAAAAAATAATACAATTTAATTTAAGAAAATTGAAATTTTTTCTTGGATGCAACAGTGTCAAAAGTACTTAAAATTAATAAAAAATAATAAAAAAGAACAATAGGTAACAAAATCAACCAAATTTGTTAGCTACTTAAATTTAAGTTTAAACAATTTTAAAAGTAATTCCTGACAAAATAAATACAAGCACAAGTATAAATTCAGACAATACTACATATGTAAAAATGTTTTCTTTTAAAAGATTTAAAAAGTTAATTTCGCATTCATACAGAGAGATTTCATTTGTTATATTCCTAAATATTCATTTATCGTGTATGCTTCAATCAATACCAAGTATTGGAATACACTTTTTGTATCTTTTGTTCTTTTAGATTGTTAGGCAAACTATTAAAGAATTTTAAACACGCATAGGTGGGGCTCGCTTCTGTAAGACTAAGCCTATGTATTGGGAAATTTAGATCTTGTTTTCGTGTGGACCTTACCTTTTATAGTGGGATCCGAAACCACTCTATATATATATATATATATATATATATATATATATTCTAAATGGTATTCATGTTGTGGCAAATATTGAGTGAAATAGTGAAAAATAGTTGGATTGCGAAACAAACTATATAGTTCAGTGCTCACCTGTTATGACTGCTATAGCTGTTCAACCCCAAGCTTGAGATGAGCTTCTCCCTCTGCAGCCTAACCCTTTTGGTGGTGATCACGAAGGCGCTGACGAACGCTTTTTGGCACACCTCGACCGTTTCTTGCGAGGGCATTAGCGGCACCAGGTACTTGCAGGTGATGCGTCGCGGCGCCCGGCCCGAGCCCGTCGTCTCGGGCACGTTCAGCCTCGCCCTGAGGTCCATGTGTTGGCGCAGGAACTGATTCTGGAGATCGGCCTCGCCGAGGCCGTAGAAGTGGGTGAAGAGTTGCTGTCGCGCCTCCACGGGCACGCTGCTATCACATTTGTGGGGGCATTGACAGAGTTCGGCTGTGGAATAAAAAAAAACAGTATAGTTCATCCATTATCAATTGCAGAAGCATAAAAAACAAGTTCCCCAGTCTTGAGGCGGAATCCTTTGAGCAGCAGAGGCGGAGATAACTGATTTTATTTAGATATTTAAATATTTTGAAAAATACGTTAAAATAAAAAAATATGCCATTAACGAGGAAGTATGTATTAATAGGCAATCGGATCATCATAATTTCATTTTCCCATGGTCGAAAAAAAGCCATAATTTCCAACAAAACACAACACAACTATAGAATATTTTAAAACCTATTTCGATCCCAGACCAGAGGCGCTACTGGCTTTTATTCATTCCGACCTCCTGAAACAGGTATATAACTGGCGATTGGAAATTTTTCAAACTAGGAATTTTCAATTGAAGCTAGGAATTTCCAACTTCAAAAACATAACATTTCGAGTTTGTGGTCGGAATTTCCAAGTTTTTAGCCCGAGAATGGAATTTTCACTTATAATCTCCCTAGAGCATAAATTATTGCCGAAATTTTTTTTGGAAAGAATTTTTTAAAATTATCCAAGTCGCTTCTTGCCCTTATTTTGTGTAAAGTCGAATTGTGAAAAAATGCGATAATGCATCCCGTGGCGATCTAGGATATGATTGAATTCACATAACGACGCTTTTTAGATCAGTTTGAACTGGTTTCAATTCTCATAATTTTATACCAGGTCTGGACAGTTCCTGAATGGGGTGATGATACTTTGAGGTATTGGCTTCTCACTTGTTCAACTCGTTTCTTATGTATGCTTACAATTCATTAATTTCAAGAAGAAGACAAATGATTTGTCTTCCACTTCCCAAAAAAATAACACGTTCTGCCATATCTCAACAACTCGTTATCAAGTAGTAACAACCCATTAGATCACTTAGAATGTTTATCGAATACCAGATGGTTGCTCGAGTATCTGAGAAAAGACGAGCATATGAGGGATAACAACACAAGCCTATCAAGTATGAAAGCATTTGCGGTTGTGATAAAAGAACTTTGATCGGAAGATTTGTCTGATAGGATGGTGAATACTGTTTCTTTGAAATGCCAGACAGGACGCCCAAGAATTTCTCAGATATTTATTGGAGAGTCTTCACGAAGATATAAACAGTGATAGAAAAGCCCAAACCTATCTTGATAGAAATTGATGAAAAATTGAGCGATCATGAAAATGAGTCTTGGTCAAGATATTTGAGAATGGACAACCCCAAAATGGTTGATAACTTTGTTGGTCAACTAAAATCATCGTTGTACTGTACTTCCTGTGGCCATTGTTCTGCCTCTTTTGACCCTTTCTGGGACCTTTCACTTCATATTCCACAGAGAACTGGCCAGCTGAGACTGTCATAATGTTTGGACTTTTTTATTAGAGAAGAAACTTTAGATGGCGAAGAGAAACCAACTTGTTGTAAATGTAAGAAAAGGATAAAATGCACAAAGTCATTATGTATATTTATAAATTCTCCAAAATATTAGTAATTCTCTCGAAACGATTTTCGCCATTGGAGAGATTTAGGGGAAAATTAAATGTCACCATCGACTTTTCTCTCGAAGGATTAGATATGAGTAATTATGCAGCAGATAATGTAGCTCCATGTCAATACAACTTGTATGCTGTATTCAACCATAGTGAACAACTATAGCGGACACTATACGGCTTACTGTAAGCACCCTTATGGAGGCACATGGCACGAATACAATAAGTCCAGAATATCACCAAAATCCCTTATAAGTGGAGAAGCATTCGCCTTTTCTATGAGCACACTCCTTTAGTTGACCTTCATTATTTTTATCATAATTGTTACTATTTTATATATTTTTTAAATGGGATGCCATTATTACTATTTAAAAAATTGGTTTTTAATTAAAAAAAAAGGTTTTTTAAAGGGAATATTCATTTTATAGGATGAATAAAAGCAACTTCTAAAAGAGGCATCTGACTGAATAAAAAAATGGTTGAACTCATTTCTCTGTTTGCTTGTTTGACAATCAACTGCATTCAAGGATTTTAGAATCTAAATATGCATTTTGAAGTGCATACAGTTTTCATTGGTCTGGAAAATTCACGACAGTTTTGTATATTTATCACAAACTTAAAAGTCATTCAAATTATATGGAAGCGAAAATGCACCTACACGATAAAATGAACGATAAGATGACCTAGTTGCATTGCGCTGTTGCCTTTTATACTAGAGTTCGGATTATTTTTATTTTGTTTATAATTTAGACTGGATCATGGCTTGTTCATATTGATATATATATATATATATATATATATATATATATATATATATATAAAAATCTACTTTGGATTATGGTGGGGTAATAACGAATAACGAAATAAAAAATATAAATAATTATATATTGTTGTTATGAAGATTCGAAAATCAATCAAGTATGCGATGAGTTTCTAATAACGGTACGTGAAGATCATAACGTTATCATTAAGGAAAATATATTTTTGATTTGTTCGAAAATATGAACAGGGTGTTCATAAAATTAGATGTTGGAATCATTTGCGACTCAAAGGTAAACTTTAGTCACTATCTCCCATCGTTCAAGATAATCTCGTGAAAACGTGAAATGATTTTCGCCGACAAAAATGTATTGAAGACCTAGTGAATGCGATGCCAGTCTTGCATCAATGTTACAAATGATTTCTGGCGAGTGCTCGTTCTTGGATTAGAAAATCGAATAACAATCTAAAAAAAAAATTCAAATTTTCACTTTCAAATTTTTTCTTTTGTGTTAGGGTTCTTTCAAAATATCTATCAGATGTAGTTCAATTCCCAGCGTGGCTTTATCCGGGGAAATAGTTGTTTTCTGTGATTCACAAAAATGACTTCATTTTTATCGTGGATTTTTTACTTTACAGAAAAATCTTTCTATTCGATATTCAATTGAAACAAATGTATTTTTGGTTAGAACTTTCAACTATAAACTATTTCATTCTTTGCATCGAATTCATTCTCCATGTATTTCTTTTGAATACTAAGGAAAACAATAGTAGGTTTGTTTAAAAATTTTTGATTTTGGTGAGAGTGAACGTTTGTTATTTTCGAATTTATCATCGTTTACCCCTGTCGCATTTGGGTTATAAGATACTACACCATAAATATGTATTTTTTTCTCCTGGTATTTCAATAAAATAATATTTCTTTTCTCACGTTGGGAAAATCACGTTGAAATTTCAATGTCAAAATGAGTCATGTTTGGAATTACAATGCAAATTAACGCATTTACAAAACAGAGTAAGCCATATTTTTTCAAGGTCTAGGTACATCAACATGAAGGTACATACGTGCATTTAACAAGGTCTCGCAATATGTACAATTTTATTTTTGAAGATCTTATCGAATGAATCAACAATTTTCTAGTCTCGCTAAAATGAATCTCGTTCGAATGATTCTTCATATAAATCAACAATGCACGACGACAACAAAAAAGTGTCATATAAAATGGCTGGTCAATTGAAATAGTTTTCTGTTCTCCAAGTTCGAAGTTTATGCAGTACCTACTTCGAACTATTAAAAGAAACTCTCAAGTATATAATGTTGTTTACGCTGAAGTTTTCTCATCACGGAATATAGTGAATTGGATAGTTTGCAGAAAAATTATTCGTTTAAAAAAAAGTAGGTCACCAAGACAGTGTAGATCGGAAAACTTTGTTTCCGCCTGAACTTTTTTATTAGAAGCGTGATTGCCTAGCCAACATAGATTCATCTCAAAAACAACTGCTCAATCAATATTATTTTCTTATGGACAAATTGGAAATCGGATCACTGATTATTTTGTTCAAAAGGGTATACCACATATTCCAGCTCTATTTCATAGACTTTGCTGAGTGAATATAAAAAAAACTGTATATTTTCATTAAATGGATCATAAAAAATCGTTTGGAAGTAAATAATTAAGAAGTTGCAAAATGGAAAATATGACATTTTGGATTTCAGCTATTAACGAAATACCCTGATAACGAAGTCATAACATTTGTTTTTTTCAAAATATTTGGATATTTCACAAAGTGGACAATTTTCAATATTAGTCTGAGATTTTGTGCTTCTCCCATTTTATTTTAACCTCTGAACAATATTATTTTGCAAAAAAAGTAAGTTATATTTCAGTCAACCTATTTCGAAAGTATTATTACTTTTTATTAATCGCCCACCTTATGCGATGGCACACTTTTCAAAATAAATACATCATAAATTGTTGAAAATATGCCTCGATCATTCGACCTATCCGGTCATCGTTATAAACACAATGTAAATTCATTGAAATTTAAAGGCTTTCGAGCGACAAACGACCTTCTGCAAACCGATCGAAAAGGACACATAATGGGTATTCGGCCTCTGAATCCGATATGATGTCGTTTTACAAGATTATTTCGTAGCGTTCCTACATTCGTTTAGAAGGCACGGTCAATTAAAAACATATTATCTCATACTATAAAAGTAATCAGTCGGGAGAAAGTTGTCGAATTTTAGACAGAATTTGGTCTGGCTCGATCTACGATTCGCAAACGCGGCAACAGCGAAATTATAACGAAAGAGCCGTCAAGTGCATCAACATTTTTTTTAGTATTAGGGTATATTTGCGCGCCAATTTCAACTGTATACGTCATACAGTATCTGAGCAAAATATCCGTGACAAACGAACACGTCAGTATTCTTATAACGGATCTTTTTTTTTTTTCATTTTGATATTAAGAAACCCCAAAAAGGAACCAATTTCTTTTACTTCACTGGAGAGTGATGAAAGCAAATTAAATTAATGAAAATAAAAAAACTATGAAGGATGGAAAATATTAGAAATTTGAAGGAAATATTTTACGATGAATGCCTTCAAGTCAAGTGTTTTCTCTGTTTTATGCAACAGTAGTGTGTTTTGAAGAACCCATTCAATAGACAACACAAATTTTTATTGTTGAACCGTTATATACCGAAAAGGGAAACATTCTCATTTGAATATTGAATAGAAAGATTTTTCTGAAAATTGAAAAATCTACTACAATAATGAAGTCTTAATTAGGAACTCATAGATGAATGAGGTGGGATTCATTTTTACTGAAACCTATAGCGTATTTTACTCTGAAAATCATAACAAACCTTTTGTCCATATGTTCGGCCGATCGATAGGGAAAATAAAAAAAATTGGAGGAATAAGAGGAATATAGAGAATTGGATACATAAATGAATGCTGAAAATATTACACTACTTTGTATGTAATATTAAATAATTGAAATAAGCATAATCTGCATAATGCACATTCACTCGATCTTTGCGAATAATATACATTTTTAACATAATTTCGTAAACATACCGAAAACATGAGGATAAATCCATGCGAATTGCAGTACCCTTTTGCTCCGAGAAAATTGTTCGTGTTATTGTAATTAGCATTTGAATGGAAGGAAATAATGTCCATTTTTAGCAGTCGAAGTCAGTTTAATTTTTGTTCAGACACACAAGTTTAATGAACAACTGGCGTTTTTGAAGAAACAATTGCAAATGAGGAAAGATTCCAACATTAGCTGCTTGATCATTTTTTTAATCAGGGAAGTTGATGATAAATATTAGGTATTTTTCTCCCGAATTTTATCAGTTGACGGTATGTATGTGTTTTTTATTGTACTGGTACAAATACAGTTACTTACTTTTCCATTCTCATGATGTTTCCAGATTTCGAGACGAATTTTGAATAAAGCCAAAATACCAAATGCAATTTTTGTTTAATGAGTTTCAGTGCCACATCAATTTGTGAGTGCCTCAATACTCGTTTGTTTATGGCTTTGTAATGAAAGGTTATCTGTTAGGGTACAACCTCTGGTAATTATTTCAAAACTGACACATTTTCAGATGGACTATAAAAATCTATTTTGTATGTTTACTTTTTGGAAATTCGATATGTAAATGCTTTCGCTCAAATCAGTTGAAAGTTGAAAAAATAATTATATTGTTACAGGCTTTTATTTAACCTCACATTTGTATGTATTTATGTATGTATGTTTAGTTCAAATCTTGCAAGTGAATTTTGACCCACTTCTAGTTGTTCGATTAACGTGAAATTTGGCAGGTGTTCATAATTCCGGTGACAATGCATTATGGAATTTTTGCTATAGAAAAAACAAAATCGCGGACGAGTTCTGTAATTATGGTTCGATTCTATTCAAAAGTGGTATGTGGGGGTTTTCGGGGTCGGAGATCATGATTTTTTGTCAAAATCCAAGAATTCAAGATGGCGACTAGTTTTGTGATTATAGCCCGATTCCTTTCAAAATTGGTGTGTGGGGGTTTTTGGGGTCGGACATAATGATGTTTCTGTCAAAATTCATGAATTCAAGATTGCAGCACCAACATGTCGACGTGTTTTGTTATTATGGCCCGATTCCATTCAAAATTGGTATGTGGGTTTTTTGGGGACGGAGATTATAAATTTTTGTCAGAATTGAATGAGATGATGGATTTCACGAATGACTAAAAATAATACAAGCTTTTTCACAAATGCACTAAAAAGGAAAAAAAATCTTTAATTGTTTGACCTGTGTGGCAGATTTAAAAGCTTGCCGCGAATATAAAATTGGTATTCAATCAATTAAAGAAATAATTTTTTCATTTTTAATGCATTTGTGTAAAAGCTTGTCCTAATTTTTTTAAAATCATTTTTATTAAGTGCAGTATACAGAATCAATCTAAAATTTGGTACGATCATAATATGAAATGTTTGTTTCTATTAGGAACAAATCATTGATGGACATTCGAGGTTCACAATCTCTCTGAAAGTAGCGTATCTGGCTTTGAATCTAACTAATCGTTATCGCAATTTCTGATAAGCGTTTGAAATAACGAATTGTTGATGCAATTCATGAAAATGATGAACACAGTTTCAACTTTTCAGGACACAGTGTAATACACGAAATCTATATAATAAAAATTAATCTAAATTGTATGTAAGCGCAAAACGTGAGAACGGCTGGTTGGTTGGTTGAAAGCTGACGAGCCAGAATTCTAGAACGGCTGGACCGATTTGGTTAATTTTTAAAAACATGTTCGTAATAGCCCGAAAATGGTTGATACGGGAAAAAAATTGGAAAGTTGCCCGGAAATTGTAAAATTCGGGCATACAAGAAATTTGGCGAAGAAAAAGACTATCGAGTCATTTATTACCAAAGAGGAAATAACTCAGCGGTTATACTGTCGCCTACCAAGCAGAAGGTCACAGGAACGAATCCCGCTCAGGATATTTTATTTTTATTTTATAAAAACACGGCTGGACCGATTTGGCTAATGGTTTTTTTTTAATGTTCTTAGTAAGGTTTTTAGGGAAAGAAAGGATTTTTAGGAAAGTTATTGGACATTTCTTTGACCTGGAAAAGTTTTCAGGAATATAAAATAAAAATGAATGTCTGTTTGTGTTGGTAAGCTGATAAACTTGAGAACGGCTGGACCGATTTGGCAAATTTTTTTCGGGAAAACGGGATAACGAACGAAAAAACAGGATAACGAGATAATGGAAAAATGAGATAACAGGAAAACGTAATAACGGGATAAAGGAAACGGGAAACGGAAAAGGGAAAGGGAAATGGAAAATGGGATAACGGGTAACTCGGTAACGGAATATGGGATAATGGGAAGCGGGCAGAGTCAAAGGCAAACCTAGATGGAACAACACAAAAAAAAATAGGAAAAAAAAATTCTCCCGGACGAGTGTTTTCAAGAAAAAAAAATTAGGGAATATAGAAATTTGGACAGGACAACGTCTGCCGGGTCAGCTAGTGGAAGATAAAACAGGTTTAATATATTACAACTTTTTTTGGAGTTATAAATGCAGGTATAACATTGTTTATGCTTTTCAGAATTTATCTTCTCGAATATAGTTGCATTTACCAGATATTATCAAGCCATTTGCGATATTAAACCACGAACAACGTACATTTGAATCATAGGTTTTTCTTTGCGTTTGACGTGGTAATGTGTAGAAATTATAATTATCAGACAACGAACTTAATATTCGAAATCTAACTTGATGGTGTAAGGAAACAACGTCAAAAAATAAGATACATCCGATTCATAGGATTTTCCCTGAAACCTTATTTCTTATTTTTATCTTTTCGATTTTTTAGGGCGATTGATTTTTTTCAAACCTCTCTAACCAAGAAAACATTTCAAGAATAATTTAAGCACCGAAATTAGATATAAAATAAAAACTGATTGAAAGTGCAAGAATCATAATTGTAAAAAATAAATATTCACATTAAAATACCAATAAAGTACAAATCACCAAATGATGTAAAGTAAGCTAGTGGCAGCCAATTTTATTGTACCAAATGCGGTATAATTGTTTATTTTTCTTCAAGTTATTGAAATAAGTATCGATAAAACATATTAGGGTTTGTTCAGTTTGACATACCTGACAGCTTGATTGATTTCTACTGTGATTCTGTTGAATTGGCATTCAATTTACTGATAAGTCTTGTCACCCTTTTCCATAGAGTGTTCAACTTAAGCAGTATATTTTTTTGTATCTCTTTCGTGTTCTAATACCCTTCTTTTCAAATAATGTTCTGTTTGATCTATATAGCATTTTGTGCAATCTCATATAATACTTTCCAATTGAATCTCTTAAGGAGTTTTCCGTTTTTTAGTGAAAAACCGTATCAATGGTTGAGTGGGTGAGTTGAGTATTGATGATGATTTCGATTATATTCGAAACGTTGGCGGGAAAACAATAGTTACCTATTCTTTAATATTATATTGAACCTTATCCCAACCGACTAATTTGAAAGAATTGTTAGTGGACCGTCAAATTCAACAGATATATCTTGAATCATTATAAAACAAAAAAATATCCCATGGATGATAGGTGAATGAATCTCTTTCCGAAGAGAGTAGTTTTTGCATTCTTTCAGAGGCTGTCTTCTGATATGTTTTTAATTTTTGAAAGATTAGCCAATGAAGTGAACAAATTATCGATGTCCTTGTGAGAAAATCGCTTTCTCGATTTCGACCAAAATAAGATGTCGAAATAATGACTTGATCGTTTTTCGAAGCCAAATCCATTCACGGACGTTATCTACACAAATTAGAAATGGCCGATAACGATAACGAACGGCACTAAGGTTTCTTTTGTCAATAACGAAATCTAATCGTCTATTTCAAGACATTTGGAAGTCGATCTGATCGTTTCACGAGAAGAGTATTCATTGGATTTTATCAATCTTATCAATTTTATTTCCTTTATGAACGTACCACTTGCGGTTTTTATTTATACCATATTTCCACCAAAAAATAGTAACAATTTACTTTTTTTTTGTAGTTGACACAATTTTTTTTTTCCATTTTGTTTTTACGATTATCAATTAGAACTTCCTCAAGATTGTAATTGTTTAACAGGTCTCCAAAACATGTCAGATTTTGCAAATGAAACGTTAACCTCAGGAGAGAACAGTTCAAACTCAATGGTTAAATGAATAATTTTGTAGAGAAAAAATCATTTGGTGAACACAGTAACATCCGGACAGACATTGCCCTTTACATTAATCTACAATTTTCATTATAAGTATTGAATTATTATTTCAGAAAATCCATGTTAAAATTTTTATCGAACAGCTGGGAAGGAATCTTCTTTCTTTCCATTTGAAAAAAAATATGTTATTGCTTTGCTGGTTTTGCTCGATTGAAGAAGGAATTGAAGGTTCATATTATCTGCCATTGAATCATCTGTGAGATTGGAAAATAAAAAATTAAATACGCCTTCAAAATTTGGAGGAAGTTCCAGAATTTTTAATATAAGTCTGTTTGAAACTATCAGAAGTGAATGTTTTCAAGTTGAAAACAATTAACAATGTATTTTTTCAATATAATTCAAAAACAGTGAGGGTTAGAGAAAAAACTTTCGAATGAAAATGGTCTCCCGACTTTTTCTGCTACTCTCAAAGTTCGGGATGCTTTAAGTTGAGGGAATAAAAAAATAAGAAATAATAGTCAAAAAAAATAAAAAAATTACCAAAAAAAATATACACAAATTATCTAATTTTTATTTGTCAATAAAAAAGTTAGTAATAATAACAATTCTGTTTTTATTGTCGATTGTAATGATTAAGTACGTTAAAAATAATATATTTTTCATTATTCAAAATAATGAATCGAATAGTGATGATTTTTTCATCATGTAAATCGACAATTGAAAAATTAAAATTATTATAAAATTAAATATAAAATATATTTCTCTAGAATCAAAGTCTAGATTTTCAAAAGTAGATATAAAAAAAGTTTAAAATTCATAAATGTTTTTTCTTTTTATGATTTTTTTTATCTCAGAGTAGCCGAAACAGCCAGGAGACCATTTTTATGTTAACATTTTATGCTCTACAATTTGTTTTGGAATTATATTAAAAATCACTTTTTTTTAACTCTTGCCAGCCTAAAATTTCCGTTTAAAGGTGTGTTTAATTGGACTATATAATTACCATTTCCATCCATTACCTTCTGGTGGGAAATTCAAATTTTGTTAGAAAAAAGAGCATTTTTCAAGCTAGGTATTTTCAATAAAAAAAACATATTTTCTAGCACATTCTCCTCAAATCCAGGAGCTTGGATTGTGAATTATTAACGAAAACAACCCATGAGTCCTCCAAATAACATTTCTCATTCGACAATTTCAACAAATAGAGAAATCTTTTTTTTCAGCATAGGCTTTGAGAAACTCAAACTGTTGATGTTTCAGTAGAGACTCATTTAAATATTTTTATCTTCAAGATGTGACTAACCTTCTTGTTCGATTACCTTTAATGATTCCTTATTTCATCTAAGAAAAATTGCAAATTTTATTGGTTTGAAATCAAATCGATTGGTAACATGTTTCCTTGGACTTTTGGTTCTTGGACAATAATATTAAGTTTGGTTTAGGAAAACTGGTTCCAACTGAAATAGGAAAAACATATCTTCCCCATATTACTGATAATGTTACTTAGCCATGATGATATAAAATTGTTGGTTCCTTTTTTTTTGGTGTATGCGATGATAATACATTTGTGTCTAATTCATGATATGTAGCAGGGATGTCCCGAATGACTGGTCTTTCTGAGAAAAACTATTGAAGTTAAAATTTTCATACTAAAAGGAAGTTGTTTTTTTTTTAATTTTGCGTTATCTCGGGATTTAGTTGAATTATTACTTTGGTTTTGGTTTGGAAATGTGACTGAAAGTTGGCCGTTAATGGCGAAAAAAGTGATAAACCCTAGAAATGGCAAAAATATGACTGATACGTTTCAAAAAGTGACAAAATAGAAAAATAGATATGGTTATAACAAAAATGGATAAATATAGAAATTCCCAATATTACCGGCAGTTAAATTAAAACTTTGTTCGGAAGACCATAAAAAGGGACAATATATACATTTATATAATTCATAAACTAAGTTTTTTTTATGAACTTCCATGTTTTTTTTTAATTGGAATTTTCATGTGTGCTATGGTTATAAATATTTTGGATAAGAGCCATGCTAGAATGTCCAATTCTGTTATGGACATGAACATGCAAACTTTCAATTTATGCAAATCATCAATATTTAATGTACCGTTTGGTTTATACAAATTCTGTGTGCCAAAAAAGGTAATTTTATTGTCTAGAAAAATTCGACGAAGGCAGGAACATTTATGGATTAACAAAACCGATTCGCCTTTCTAAATAACCCCAGTCTACGTCATTGATTTTTAAAATTAGAACCGCTTAAAAATTAGTGAAACTTGTCCGTTTTCCTTCGATTTACGGTTTTATGTAGTCGTTCGTAAAAACGACCTGAGCGTGACAATGGTTTTGTGGCTTTGTGAAACGAAAAGAGGTCAATCTCAATGATATCCGATATAACTACTAACTACTCTACATTCCGAATAGATCGATAATTCCATTGTCAGAAAAGTCATTTAGATGTATTTCCCACACGTCGTACAAATGACATTTAAATTACGGAAGATGAATACTGGGTTGCCATAACGACGACAAATTATTAGAGGTCATGTGGGCAATATTAAGCAATGCATAGTACTGCCGAATCATCTACTTTACTCTATTCATATTATTCAAATTTGTGTTTGATACATAAATAATTTTGAAAGGGGAAACATGAATACCTCCCAAGAGGTTATCTCGAACGATGGATGGAAGAAGTTTATCTTTCAGTCCCATATGATTCCACATGAACACCCTGTTCATATTTTCAAACAAATAATTTTGTTTCATTAGTTCTCGAATTATTCCTTTTCCAGGGTTCTATACATAAAAAACACTCAGATGTTTCCGCCAAGTTGGGTACACGATATTTTTTTGTAATCGGTCATTTGAAAGATCCAATTTTAATAATAAAAAAATAACAGAATTTTGCGTTTGATGAAAATGTGCCGAAATATCTCCAAAACTACCAGAGCCAAAATGATAAAAATCAGAATTACTGGAAGTTTAGAGAATTTTTCTGGTTTGTGTAGAAAAAAAAAACAATTTTTTGGTGTCAAAAATGTTCTTCGAATCCATCCAACATACCTACTATACTCTCCATAAAAATAGAATTTCACTGAACCCCAATTTAAATCTCCATTCTGAAAATAATTCTAGAAATTGAAATACAATATATATTATGGCAAAAAACAGGGGTACCATGAAATGAAATGGAACCTAGATGGATTTTTTTTTATTTCACCGAATTAAGTACTATTAATGTTTCAATGTTATAACTTGCAATGCTTTTTTTTTCAAAAGAAGGGAGAATTTTCAACGTAAGAAATAATTTGCCTTGTTCTAACCAACCTTCTTTGGTTGCATAAAACTGCTTACAAAGAAAATTATGCAGGTTCTTTGAAAGCGCCAATTAATAAAATATATTATGGTTTAATGTTACCTCGGATTTAATGCAACAGGTGCAAGGTTCGAATGTTCTTTTTGCGCTGTGAGTCATTTGATCGCGGCCTTTATCTGATTTTTTTGGATCTAAAATGAAATCCCAGCCCAGGTATTAAGTTTTCCGGGATATGGAACAATGATAATGAAAAGTGTCTTTTTTTCTAAATGAAATGTTTTACGTGATGAATAGCAGGTCTCCCATCAAACCCCTATAAGTAAACTATATTTTTTTAAGTTACCAGGCCGATTTAAATTTCCAAGAGACACTTAAAATATCAAAAAATGTAATGCCCCTTTTACATTTTATATTTCCATTTTACTATAACCGTTTTTATTTTTTTTAATAGGTAAAAGTACTCCATTGTTTTTCAACAACTTAACCAAAAACATCCTAAATTGAAAATAGGATAGGACGATTTTTATTTTCAGGATTAACTTATTTTTATATAAAAAATAATATTCCCCTCTTCTGTCTTCATCATATTTTTGACAAGGGAATCGTTTTGATTTTATAAATTGGTTCATTAGTTTTCGAAATAATTGACTTTGAAAAGACAAAATTCCTTTGAATGAGGTATGTTCAGATCTTTGGTACCTTGGCGGCAATTTTTTTTTTCGTATATGAAAATATATTTTTCCTAAAAAGTTCAATGTTAAAGTTATTTTTATTTTTCAAATGAAGTAACATTTGACCTATTGTTCTACAAAAAATACGATGTGGCCCGTAGGGGCACATTGGCAGAAAAGCATTGATTTTTGTAGATTCAAAAGATGTCCTACTGGATTTTTTTTTAAATCACGTTTTTTAAGTTATTCCGGCTGTTTTCCATGGAACACCCGCTATTCTGATTATGTCCCTGTTTTAGTCCTAGACTAACAACCATTAATTTGTACAAATTATATTTCAGACTAAAAAATTATTGAAATTTTTCGATATCGGGGTTGTAGAAATTCCTGTTATTTAGGAAGATTTATAAGCCGCTATTGCAAATTTTCTGTTATTTTTTGTATGTTTTTAGTAAAAATTTTTTTTTAATTTTTTGTTAAAAAAAAACATTTCTTCTAAAAACAAGAACAAAAATTTGGAGAAGGAATCGAATTCCAGAATTAAATTATTTTTTAATGAATGGAATTATGACTTTGGTGTTTCAATTTCTAAAACAAAATGTCGCATTTCAGTCGCATTTTCGAATGAAAATTAATTCATTATTTTGTGGTCCGATCTTGATTTAGGAATTATACCTACCTAACTAATTCTTTGTAAATATTATGAACTGGATGATTTGGCATGTGAAATTATTTTAAGTAGGTAACTATGCAAAAACAAAAAGTATGCATAGTCGTTAGAAATAATTAATGGCAGTCGAGAACAAAAACCACAAGAAAGTATGTCTGAAAAAAAGTTTTGTTGCAATTTCCCGAGCTTCAGGAATCCCCAATGTTATCCCATACGCGATTGAAGAATGGTCGCCGTGACGTCACGGCATTTTAAAAATCCCCACACGAGGCGCGAATCCAAACACACAAACACTTGTAGTGTTTTCAAACGTCAATAGATAAATTGCATTACATATTTCAAATTAAAACAAACGAAAGGAATACGGCCCGTTCCGACGAGATAAAAATCCAGATACATGCGCTTCGTTATCACATCGCGCATAATTTCAAGAATGACCAAAGTGCGCGACACGTAAAATTTCCATGATTCCGCAATTACATTACGAACCTGTTATAAAAATTGTTACACGTGCCCTAGCGACAAGGCCACCAGTTCCTTCCCAATAAATCGAATGACCTAGATGCAGAAGGTCGCAAAAGGTGCCGAAACTTTTTGTTTTTCGAGATTTGACGATGTAACCATAATTATTCTCGTATATCGCTACTGACATGATTATTAGGATCACTCGGTGGGTTTTTATGGGTAGAGATAAAATGTGGTAAAACGGCGTAATATATCGCATGATTCAGCGACGTGACGTATTAGAAATACGGGCACAAAATACACTTTTGTTATACGGCACCAAATGTAAACACTCGAAAATCATCTTGTACTCACTTGCCACCGTCTTTGCAGGGATGAGTTTTCCCGTGCGGGATATGTAGGCTAGTCCTGCGCTGCGTAGGTGTTTCTGGAGTTTTCTTTTCGATTTGGGAATGCCCTGTTTGTCGAGACGGTCCATCAGTGCACTCGATGGTGTCGCCATGTTTACTGTGTTGTGTATACTCACTCGCCTGTGGCGCTCCGCCTGCTTCGCGATCTGTGTCACACGACGACGGGCACTCGTTGTTTCGCGGTCTCGGCCGGCAGATCGCGGTAGCGGTGACGCGATACGGTGAATCTTGATAGTCCAGTCGATCGGTCAGAAATGAAATGCAACAATGTGCTGAAATACGGAATACTTTCGCGTGACGTAATTGCAACACGAATTATTTGGTGTACGCTGACAGCATACCCCAACCCAAAAAAATTAAATCCTGTCATAAAAAAAAAAAAATGAATTTTTGTAAATGGTCATAAAAAAAAATGAATTGTTGTAAATCCATTATTTTCACGACGGTAAACATTCAATTTTTAGACCCTTTAAAAAAATACCACATACACCCTTATTCACGGGTTCTTAGTTATTTTTTGTTCGAAAAACTGCTGTTATCTAAAATATCCATTTTCTTCAGAATATACCAAGATTCTTACTTTTACCTACCAAAAGCGTTTTCTCGTTTTTTTACGAATTATTATTGAGGCACAATAGCTAGATGTGACATCACCTACATCAACTAATTGAAACCACATGATTGGCTGTTTCTTCTTCCACATACATATACATTCAATCAAAAGGGGACATTTTAAAATTGAATAATTTCTTCAAAATACCAAGTTTTTTTCATTTTCAAGCTTTTAGAGAAATTAACTATCACATAAACCAAACATTTTGGTGATACGCGAATATTCCGTAAACTGAATTTTTACCCAGATGGAGGGTTGTCAATTCTTTAAAATTCATAATATATACAAAAAACAGTGTTTTTTTTTAAATCCATCTTTTTATTTACAAAAATTAATGCCTTCCTGCCACCCTGTCTTTTTATAGAACAATAGGTCAAATGTCAAAGATGTTTCGAATTTGATTTATAACTTTTCAAAAGTTCTCTGTTGTTATTCAACAACTCACCCAAAAACGTCCAAAATAACTTTAAATTGAATAGTTTAGGAAAAATCCTCGGACTGTTCCACTTTAATTTTCAGACTAACTTCTTTCATATACACGAAAAAATGTATGCTGCCAAGGGTACCAAGACTAAAAACCTCATTTAAAGGCATTTTGCCTTTGAAAATTTCAAATATCTCGAAAACTAATTATTCGATTAAAAATCAAAACAGGGGAATATTATTTTTTATATAAAAATATGTTACCCATAAAATTTACTTCAGGATCAGGTGGTATTTAGAAAATAATGCATTTATTCCCTATCAATTCCCTCTTTTCAACTATTCAATCTATCTTTGAATACTGGAATATCCCCTGACAAATGGAAATATAGTTTAGAGTACTTATGTTCAAATGAGGTAAGAAAGGAAGGGGATATTAAGTATCATAGGAGCGTGTACCATCAATCAGCATATACAAAACTATTTCATAGACATTTCTCAGATTGAGACCACCCCCACTTTTTCAATTTTATAAAAACATCAACCAATCAGAGCGCGCCATCATGGCCATCGCATTGCAGCGCGAAATTTAAATTGCACTGAACTGCTTTACCGAGAAAAAAAATGCGTATCAGCTTAATATACCTATTTATTCATACAAAGTAAATATATAATTTATTAACTCAGCTTGAAGAATAGTCACATTTACTTTGCTACTAAATCCAACAATTATGGTTTCAAAAAGGTATTTTCAAAGGGAATGTTATTGTTCGACAACTATTCTTGATACGAATAAATCCGGTACTGCAGGCAGCATGAAGTACAGTATACCTTGAAATAAAAAAAAGGTCTGGCGTATTTTGCGTTGTATTTACCTTGCACCACCAACCTTAGTCTTTTTAACACCTTTTACATTGGAATCTTCCCAGGATTGCCCAATGGTACCATCTTTAAATACCCAAGTTTCATCCTAGAATACAAACTGACGTAAACCTCCTCTCTTAGGATCTGAGATTTTCAGTACTCTTAATTTGATTTGTTTAAAACATTTGTTTCAAAACATTGGTTTGAAACATGTTTTAAACATGAGCCTCTGTTTAAAATATATTCGTTTTAAAACAATTGTTTTAAATCAGTTTTTTATGAAAAAAAACAATAGATAATTCAAAAACTATTCTTCACTGGGTAACAAATACACCCCAAAAAGTGAAAATATACCAAAGTTTTATCGTTCGAATCAATATTATAAATGTGATTCTTTGACGCAGACACATATAACATGAGTAAAAAATTTCACGAGCTTTGTTTTTATGAAAATGATTTTTATTATCTTGACAGGAACAAAACAATTGTTTTTCTATCACAATTATATTTAATACCTTTTAAATAAGCACCGAAGATGGCCGCTGGCTTTGCTTTAATATACAAAAAATGTACACGAAATACATAATTTTAAATTTTTCGATTTGTAATCGTCGGGTAATCAGCAGTATTGAATATAAAATTAATAATAATTTGTGCAACAACAGCACCACCATTATTTGTTCTCTAATTTTATTTACAACTTTTTCTACGTACTCAAAATTGTTTTTAAAGGAAAACCACTTTTTGATTATATCGATGAAATTAAGATATTTTTTTTTACTATAATGATTAGTTGACATAATAATTATAAATAGTTGGTTGATATTTGCTTGCACCTATAGATACCTATTCTATAATTTGTAATATTTGAATTTTCGAATTAATCCTCATAATTATTATTAGGCAATTATTGAAAAAAATGCATTTTTATTGCTGGTTTCGGGTCGATATCTTGTAGAATTGTCGGGGGTAATACCACAAGAGCTCAGATTTAGCAGGATATTTTTTGCGGTTGTTTTCGAATACTTACTTTCATTGGCAATTTAACGAGAGCAGTTCTGACAAAATCACGAGAGCGTAGCTCGAGTGATTTTGTCAGAACAGATCGAGTTCAATTACATATATGAAAGTAAGTATGAGAAAACCATTTTAATTTAATTTAACAAACTAAAAGAACAATAAGTAGAAGAATACTGTTTAGAAAGAACAATTGTTGAAAATACAATTATTATATACAATTGGTCCAGTAGACATTTGCTCCTTTACTGACGCAGATTTTGTTGTTGACATTGACAAGGATGTTGTTGACACTGTGGCTAATTCATTATCCGAAGCTTTATCTCGGAAATTTGTTACAAGAGGAGAATGATGCTCATTATCAAGTTGTAAATAAGGCTTTATAGACTTGGAAGAGGAATGTCCAGTTATTTTAATTAATTCTTGTTCATTTATACCTGCTTTAGCTAACGTTGACACGGCGCTTGGGCGTATTTTCTGTAGTTGATTTTTCAATCTCCCTTATTATTTCTGCCTCGCAAATATTTCCAAATCTCGACTTACTTACTGGAATAATTATTTGCGGTTTAATTCTGTTTTTGACATTTACAATAATTGTCAAAATGATGAGACGCGCAACGCTTGATAAACGAACAATAAATGCTAGCGTCGCTACGGTAACGTAATTTATCCGATTTTTTTATCCACTTGCATTTCTGTTCCTTTCCCATTTAGCCGATAGTAAACTACGATTTTTGTACTAACAAATGGGAATTATTATACGCGAGTGGAATTGTCAACGTAACTTCTGCCGCTGCACCACCTATTTTCAATGCTAACAGATTGTTTCCATTATCAACGAGAAATGTAAACGATAACCTGAAGCAATTGCTTCGATTTTGTTAAATCGGTGTTGTATTTTGCCTCATCGCTGTCTGGTCTATACATTGGTAGCCTTCTCATATCTTCATTTTTGGTAGAATCGCAACGATGAACATACATCACCTCTATTTCAACCACTCTCCAACATAAATTGATTTTATCGATTTTCGTGAAATCTTGACTTTGGCAATGCTTCATTCACTGGGTCATTTTAATTCTATTTCAATGTACTCTAAAAATTTATAGCAGATAATTAAGAAATTTAAGCAATTTTCATGAAAGCTACACTGAATATCCAACAGTTCTTTGGGGGTGCACGTTGTCGATGCATATTCCAATGTTTACTGATAAGGTAGGCGCATGAAAGACTGAATATCAGAATGTTCCTGGATGCAAAAATTGGATGATTCCAAATGTCAAACCATAAATTTTTTGCAATAAAATGAAAATCATTCAAAATACGAACAAAAAATAACCGAGAAAAATGAATCGTAGATTCTCTACGAGAACCGATTTGTGCAATATCAATTTTCGTTCGTATAGTTTTGAACAATACCGATTGCATATATTTATCGAGTTCCATCGAATCATAAATCATCATACCATAACTTCAAGAGTTTTAATTTTTTTGTGGTTTCCATTTGTATAATGAAATGTTTATTCAAAACATAAATTTTTTGGTTCTTTTCGGTCTTCAATAAGCTTAATGAAAATGTATTCAAAATCCCAATTTATTTACTTTTAAGCTAGACATACCTTCTAGCCATGAATTATTTCTGATTAAACGCGTCCATATCTTTTCGGTAGTGGCAAGTGCTAACCCAACGAATAGTTTGTATTTTCAACAATCCATATCAATTGTCCAAATTACAATTAATTCAATCTATTTATATAAAAAAACTTTATACCAACAATTATTTAAACTTTTATATATGTTCGCTTATTTCATCTCTAGAACCGGATGTTTTGTGTATCTACTATATTAAGCACTAGGTGTTTGTTTATCCATCAGAAGAAAGTTTTCTTAGGTTTTTGAAAAATGTAAAATTATTAATGTTGATATATAGTCCCAATGTTAAAATCAAAGATCATTCTCATCACACGTTAACGGTCACGTGGCACATGGTGTGTCTAATTTTTTGCTTCGTTCATGCCTTGTGGCAGTGTGTTCGTACTTCATTCAAGGCTGGAGAACCTAATAATAATTTTTTTCTAAAAATAAGAAATAAAAATGGCAAATTCAAACAGCAAATGTATCTCACGCCATGGAACACTAAAAGAAAACGAGTGTGCTTTAGACCACACGACTGAAGTAAAACTTCTTTAGCTCCATCTATATGTATATATATATATATATATATATATATATATATATATGTTTATATATGTATATATGTATAATATATACATGTATATACATATACATATATTAATTTTCTAATTACCTATAATTTCATCATTTTAGTTTGGTAAATTTAGTAAATTGTTATTAGAGTCATAAATGATTATAAAAATAAATTAAAAATTAATTTTCCAACTCCAATAATTTGTCTCGGTTTTTGTACATGATATATAGTGGGATTTTCATCATCAACTTCCATTTGTTATTGTCATGTTCAATCACGATGTCACCAATTATTTGTAATGGTGAACCTCTACAATTAATAAGTATTTTATTATTTACGTATTAGTTAAATTTTATGTTATCCTATTTTAAAAATTTGCCGAAGTAAATTGTAGAAACGCGAGGCTGAAATACGGAAGAGTAACAAGGAGAAAAGGACAGAGAATCAAACGCGCCCCAATGTCGAGAGTAGAATGCCGCGTATTAGTAGAGGGAGAAAATAGACAAGGAAAAAGGAACACTGCATATGACACTACGACGCCAGCAACTAGTATGAGATACGCACTCACCTTTGTCGAGACCGTTCGCTTCGCCCGATCACACTTTTCGTAACGCTCTCGTCACGCATTCACCAGCTTACTCCCCAAGTCAACCGTGCGTAAAGAAGTTTTACTTCAAAAATCATAAGAAAAGGAATAAATGTGAGAAGCAATCATACTAATATAATTTTCCATTTTTATACACGCTTTATTAGCTTCACCTGTATGTATGTTTGTATCAATGTATGTAATGGAATCTCTGAAATGAATTTTCACTCACTTCCAGACATCGGAATTATTTGAAATTTTGCACACAATACCATAATTTCATAGCTATGACCTGCTATTCTCTCCTAGATTGTCAGAAAAAAATTACTTCAAAGATATGGCGACTAAAAAGCTAAAAATAAAATTATAATTTAAAAAACTAAAAAACACGCTTATAAAGCAATAAGGACTAAAATGTTGAAAATAATAGGAATAAAGTCTCTTCTACAGGGTGTTCCACGACGGTTAAGACAGGGAATATCTCGGAACTCGAGAGTAGTACAGAATTGTAATTTTGGGTTGAAAAGGGAAACATTCTCAATTGAATAATGATAGAAAGATTTTTCTGTGAATTGAAAAATCCACGATTGAAATGAAGTTATTTTTTGTGAATGTCTAACAGAAAACAACTACTTCCCCGGCTAAAGCCACGCTGGACATTGAACTACATCTGATAGATATTCTGAAAAGGCCCTAACTCAAAAGGAAAAATCTGAAATTGAAAATTTGCATTTTCATTCAGCTAGTTATTTGATTTTCTATTCCAGTCTTGATTAAGAACTCATAAAGATGAATGAGGCAAAGAAGAATGTTTTCCAAAAGAGAGTAATCACCAGAAATCATTCGTAACATTGACGCAGGAGAGACATCGCATTCACTAGGTCTTCAATAAATTTTTGTCGACGAAAATCTATTTCACGCTTCTACGATCATCAGGAAGACCGGAAGAAATGGGAAACACATTTTCAAGAAGCAATCTCACTTTGCAAAGATGGAAAAAGTTAGAATCATTTCTTTTGGAGAGACACTTCGAAATTAGTGTTTTCTGACATTAAAACCTGTCATGGGATATGATAGATTGATTTGTTGAAAATATAAACAGGATGTTCATAAAATCAGATGTGAAATAGATTTTCGTCGACAAAAATTTATTGAAGACCTAGTGAATGCGATGTCTCTCCTGCGTCAATGTTACGAATGATTTCTGGTGAGTACTCTCTTTTGGAAAACATTCTTCTTTGCCTCATTCATCTTTATGAGTTCTTAATCAAGACTGGAATAGAAAATCAAATAACTATCTGAAAGAAAATGCAAATTTTCAATTTCAGATTTTCCTTTGAGTGGCCTTTCAGAATATCTATCAGATGTAGTTCAATGTCCACGTGGTTAGCCGGGAATAGTGTTTATGTTAGACATTCACAAAAAATAACTTCATTTCAATCGTGGATTTTTCAATTCACAGAAAAATCTTTCTATCAATATTCAATTGAGAATGTTTCCCTTTTCAACATGAATACCCCACAAGAGGTTATCTTGACGATGGAAGATAGTGACTAAAGTTTATCTTTCAGTCGCAGATGATTCCACATCTGATTTTATGAACATCCTGTTTATATTTTCAACAAATCAATGTAATTTTGGGGTTGTGAATTAAAGCAATTGGTGCAGCTGTTTTTGATATTATGTTACCCAATGAGCTTTTTGTTTTCGGTCACGTGACATCAGATTCACAATTATTGATGGGTCAACCTGTATATTTTGGCATTTCTATGTTCCTCCCAATAAAACGATTCCAACAAACTATCACACTTGTGGTCTAAAACGATTAATTTAAGAACTACAGGTACTTCAATATCCTTGGGCCCACGACGATTTGTTAATAAAATATGAATGATTACTATACTTTTACCTTGTTTTACTCATCACAAAAAATATAGGACTGCCCAAATATACAGGGTGACCCTAAACTTAAATAATTTGGCAATTGCTCGTTTCAGACGTTTGTCGTAATCGTGGGCCCAAGGATATTGAAGTACCCGTAGTTCTTGAATTAATCGTTTTAGACCACAAGTGTGATAGTTTGTTGGAATCGTTTTATCGGGAGGAACATAGAAATGCCAAAATATACAGGTTGTCCCATTAATAATTTTGAATCTGGTGTCACGTGACCGAAAACAAATAGCTCATTGGATAACATAATATCAAAAACAGCTACACCAATTGCTTTAATTTACAACCCCAAAATTACAATTCTCTACTACTCTCGAGTTCCGAGATATTCCCTGTCTTAATCTTCGTGGGACACCCATTATATATAAAAACGTGGGGTGGTGTTTATTTACTTTTCACAATGATTAAGATAACTGATATTAAGCACCCCACGCTTTTTTTACATAAGGGAACATTTTTCGGTCAATGATTTTATTCTTATTATTTTCAACATTTTAGTCCTCATTGCTTTATAAGCGTGTTTTTTAGTTTTTTTAAACTATAATTTTTTCCATATGAAATGGAGAAGTGAAAAGTCAAAAGATTCCTTTTTTTCAGTGTATATTTCCAAAAATTTCCCATTTTGTTCCTTGTTACCTGAACTATCATTAATTCATTCGCGCTTCGGCATTCCACTTAACAGTTATCTGTATGTTGGGTTGCCTACGCTTTGCTTGGTCTGGCCAAACCAAAATAATTTGCTTGCTCTCGCCAAACCAAAATAATTCATCACGTGGATCACGGCGCACCAAATAAGTAATGGGTGAGAGATATTTCGAAAAAATATCACAAATATGTTCATTGATATTTATACTCTGAAAGTTTAAATGTTTGCGATGAATGATCGAGTTGAGAATATTGACGAATTATAGAACAGAAACATAATTTAATTGAAATTTCTGAGTATTGCTCCTTATAAGCTCCCTTATCTATCGCAGGATTCTAATGGAATGGTGAAAATAGCCATTCAACTAAAGCATTCTTTAGAAAATGTTCGTGTTTAGTTTAGATATTGTTTTATTATTGTATTACCGTTTCATTTTTTCAGCGCTCTTGCATATTACTGTATATCTAACAATAACAATCACACAATCACAGGTTGTGTGTGACTTCAGCAAGGCCTTTGACTGTGGTTCTCACGATGTGTTTATTGAAAAATTTGATTTTTATAGAATTCGTTGACCACCACTTTTAGTAATTGTATCTTATTTGAAAGATTGGCAAGTATGTGTTTCTATCAAAAACAGTATAGATCGGTCACAAGTGCAGTACCCCAAGGCTCTGTTGAGGGCCATCTGCTCTTTATATATAATAAAATTATGGTTTAAAAAACTAAAAAACATGCTTATGAAGCAATAAGGACTAAAATGTTGAAAATAAGAATAAAGTCATTGACCAAAAAAAATTATCTCATGTGAGGTGCTTGATATCAGTTATCTTATAATATATATAATATAATTATGAAAAGTAAGTAAAGAGCACCTCACGCTTTTTTACATAAGAGAACATTTTTTGGTCAATGACTTTATTCTTATTATTTTCAACATTTTAGTCCTTAAAGGTATTTTTTAGTTTTTCAAACTATAATTTTATTTTTAACTTTTTAGTCCATATTGCTACAAAAGACTAAAAAATATTATGGGAGAAAAACTCTTTGATTGATTCCTCCACCATAATTTGGCAAAGATGAATTCGCCATATTTTGAAATGAAAATTAAACTGAAAAACTTGTGGTTTCGCCATATTTTTTAAATGAAATTTTTTTTTTCTGACGATCTAGGTTAGAATACAGGTCATAGCAAGAAATTATTGTATTGTCATCGGTTCTCAATATGTATGCAAAATTTAAAATACTTCGGACATCTGGAAGTAGGTGAAAATTAATTTCAAAGATTCTATCACCTACATACATACATTGATACATACAGGTGAAGTTAATAAAGCGTGTATGAAAAAGAGGTTTATTGTCCAAATAGGGTCAAGCCCCAATTACAGGACAGCAATACATAATAGTTAGTTTGTGGTTGTGAGCTATAGTTTAGGAATTTAAAAATACATACAATGTAATTATGTTATAATAAACAAGAAAAAAATAGATTAATGTGTATAAACGGCTAAGGGTGAATTATATTACGTACTTATCCAAGAAATAACAATATAAATACAAATGGTTTGAGTGTACTTTACTCACTGTTTATAGTTCATTTGAATGATTTGTTCTACACTCTATTCCATATTAAGCAACTTTGTGTTCATCTGATGATAAAAATTGCAAAAAAGAATATTGTGGAAATAGCAATTCGTACCGAAAACTGGTTCAATGCTACATGCTGAACTTAAACGGGGAAAATCTCAAGAATCATTTTGCAGTTCAACAAACTACAAATTTGTGAAATTGTTTGGCATACATCTTGCTGACTCTTTGAATTGGAATTCACACATATGTGCTTTTAGCCAAAATCTCTGTTCATACACATTAGTCCTTCGTCAACTCAGAAAGACCCCAAATCACAAAACACTTATCACTATACATTTTTCCCTAATCCACTAAACTATCAGCTATGGAATTGTTTTATGGGGTAATTCATGTAACATTAATTTTCAGCTTACAAAAAAGTCGATGAGATTAATAGGATTAAGCCTTTTGCCATCGATCTATATTTATTACATATTACTAGAAATATTCAAAAAAATAAGTGTCAGTTTGAAACTTCGTCTGCGTATCTGTTAGAAATACACCCAGTATTTCATATCGACAATGGACGAGGAAAGTGTATCGTCACAAATGTCATTCTTGTCAAAAACTGATTTTAAACAAAGATATCATAAATGTATTATTGTAAATGCAGTAGGTTTGCAATGAGACTTATACATACTTTTTCCTTTTTTTAATTTGCGTATGTGCTTTCCTTATCAATAACTCTGGTTTTTTAGGAAACCTGAAGAATCTGCAGTTCGTCTTTCACTATAGTGGTTGTAATCTGGAGCGAAGCACATTCCCATCTAAAGAATCATTGATTTTACTAAAGATACAAATTAATTTTAATACCTTTAACACAGTCTTTAATGGAGTTATAAAATCAAAGATAACACGATGAACACTATCTTCTACCAATATCTGACAAGCTGATTTAAATTTGACAGAGGTTTGTTTGTAATCAGTTTTTGACAAGAATGACATTTGTGAGGTCATGACTTTCCCCATCCATTGCAAAATCAAAAAATGAAATCGGAGATGTCATAATTAATATTGAAAGATACATCAAGCACTAACGTTGTATTCAATTTGTGTTGTTTGTACGTTCATCAAAGTAATATATATCTAATAGTCTTCCTGCCAAGCTCTAACAGTATCACATTTATTCTACTAGATACGCAAATCTTTTGAGAAAAACAAGATTCAGACTGACTATAACTCCCTCATTATTTTTGAACCAGTCAAATGACCGAAATTTCAAACAGAGAACCAATCAGATCAGTTTTATAGTGATAAATGTCTCCTAGCTGTTTTATCCTGCTAAAACCACAGTAGATTCGAGATTGTTTTGCGATAAATCCCCACTAGGTCCTGTCAAAATTATATGTCAACGCATTCAATTCCTATATTGGAAAACAGGAAATGCGAAATTTATTAAATAAGTTATTCTGAACTCATTACATACAATGATATGATATTTGAATTCAAATATACCTTTTTCAGCATGTTAAAAGCCTAAGGTTTTCAAGTAAGGCAATGAATAATTGAACTCCATTATTTTCATAATATCAATAATAGTTCTCGTGGAGTAGTGGTTATCATGTCAGTCTCTCACCCGAGAGGCTCGGGTTCGATTGCAATTCAAGGAGCTTTTTTTAATCGGTTTCAGATACAAACATATTTGATTTTATAGTGAAAAATTTATATATATTTTAGGTTTTTGAGCGAGTTCAAGAGCAGTGAATGATCATTGTGAATGAATAAATCTGATACACGAAGCATTTAGAAACTACGTTTGATGCAGTACTGACGACAAATTAATCTTTATTGAATGTTTCGTAATGCCAGCTCAATTATAACACCCAGGCAACAGATGTCACAATAAAATTCTCTGAATCTGCACCTCTATAACAAGATACCTTCAAGTGTGAGGTGTTTAAACTTTCATCAGTTTAAACATGAAATTATAGATTTTTTATACGATTTATAGGATTTTGATCTGAGCATGAAAGAACTCGAACTCAAGTGATAGGCACTCTCCTAGCTTTACTTTTCTCTATTATTTATTCAGTTTTGTGATTATATACACGTGTGTTTTGTATTGTACTATTTTTTGACGAACTACTAATTCAAGTTTATTAGTATGGAAATAAATATTTATCTATTTCTACAGTTTGTTGGAAATCAGTTGTTCTATGAAAGAATCTAGGCAGTTTCTTTCAAATTTCCGCTTTCTTAGTTCGATTCTTCCATCAAAATTTCTGCATAATTTCATTCTATCATATGGTCGCCATTAGATGTAGGGATGTGTTCTGATATTTTCGAACCAGTTATCTCTCGATATCTATGTTCTTCCTGACGTACTGTCAATGGTCTCGATGTTTCACTTATTATACAGTGCGTTCATAAAGTGTGGAAACGCTCCATTATCTTACGAGTTAATCATTTTCGAAGGTAAAGCTCGGACAGGTCGATTTTGTTAGTTTTCCACCTTAAAAAAAATACTCCACCACCTTACAAGATATGACGTAATCGCTATATTTTTTAAATTAAAAGGGTATATTTTTATATCAAAAGTTGAAAGCCTATATTTTTCTGATTTCAACCATACCACATGTCATATGTAACACTTCAAGTTACAGTATACTGAGTATAAAGGAAACCATTGTTCATATTTCTCAACATTTTTTTCATTTATTTTGCAATGAAAACCTGAGAATTACTCAGTAGTTAGTACGAGTATATTGCCAAACTTGAGTAGGCTATGAAAACATCTGAAAGCCCTTAGCAACCAGACAATAAGTTCTTAGTTACCATTGCTTATGTCAGTTTTAAATTGATTTGTTGTGTAGCATATCGATTTATAAGTCTTCGATAATACCATCCTGAAAAATATTCCCCTTAAAGAAATTATTTGAAATCACGAGGTGCTGTCAGAAAAACAGCGAATAGAAGTTTTGATGATCTTAGGTTACGGCGATTGTAAAAGAAGTATGTGACATCTATAATGAAAAATATCCTGATCGAGAACTAATAAGCAAATCGACGGTAAGCAAAATATTACATAAATTTAATGAGATTGGGAATGTGGGGGATAAGCCTGAGAGTGGCAGGCCTAAGCCACTCAATTGCACTTGGACTTGGACACTTGGAATTGAAGAAAATCCTCATTGTTCAATTACAATGAGATCTGTCGTGGTGCTGTGCAGAAAATTCTAAGAAAAGCCAAATTACATCCATATAAAGTTAATTTATACATGAACTTAATGAAAACGACTTCGAGAGACGCATGGAGTTTTGTGAAATTATGCAACAAGTGCAGAGATTCATCAAGTCAAGTAGCTTGATATTTTAACAAACTACTTGAGTTGACTTGAAAATCAAGCTCGTGACAATTTACATACTTGACTTGACTTGATTTGAGATATTTATTACTTGACTTGAAATCAAGCTACTTGATATTACTTGATCGTGATACGCACGTGTCGCACGCCGTATATTTCTGCAAGCTCGCTCGCGCTTGGACAAAATACGGGGGTTCCTCGAGCTCCGAGCTGACTGAATCAATCGCGCAGTCTTGCTCATTATGCATACATACACGCCCTAGGTGAATGGTAGTTTTGTCCAAGTGTGTGACTTGTTACATCACAAAATTACATAAGTGTTTAAACCTGTGCCCTGAAGAAAAAAAATGAGTAATTCATCGGAAATAATGAAATCAGAGACCAGCGAGAATATGTATTAGAGGAAAATATTTCTCAAACCGAAGATCGTGAACTTGTGCAAGAGCCGGCACACAAAAAAACTAAGACTAATGGAAAGAAAAAAGTCACGGATTATTTCACCGTTGACCGAAGAGTACGAAAAAGACTGATAAGCAAGGAAAATGCACGCTTTGCACAACGGAACCCACCGTACCAAAAATGAAAAATTGTGGAACATCTGCATTAAAAAGGCATTTGCAATCCAAACATACTAAAATCTATGAACAAACTTTTGGGAAATTAGAACATTCGACTTCCCGTGCAAGTTCCTCTGCAAGCACCAATACCAATAAGGAAAGTACGATTTTAAGTTGGCTAAGTGGTAGTGGCAGTACTACAAATGAAAGGGTAAGTTATTTTATATTATCTATTATCTACAAAAACAGGTATAGAAAATATTGAATATATTAAGATTGCATAGACTGCGCTGCTGCTTATATGCCACCCATTGTGTAACGGAATTTGCAACCAAACAATCCCTCAATAATCAGCCTTTAGCCAGGTTATCGCTGAACGCTGAGATAGGGTTTCACAGAATAGTATATTACACAACTAGTGTAGAAGGTGATACATTTCACACGAGTGAGAATGTTGTTGAACGTGGCGATAGCCGAGTGAGAAAATCTCACGAGTGTAAAAAAGTCACTTTCTTACTAGTTGTGTACACTATTTTTCCTACGAACACAATACATTTTCTTCGAGATTTGTATTGAATTTTGTAATTATTACTCTTTATTTTCCGCACGTCTGTGGAAAATATTTACCACACATGTGTGGAAAATATTTTGATGTCAACATTACTTTCTACACATGTGCGAACATGGTTTTTCCCCCACATGTGTGAAAATATTTCTGCGCACGTGTGAAATTTAGTAGTTCATAAACAACCAAAGAGTGCGAATTTTGTTATTTTCGGATGATGTGGTCTTAAAAAAAGAATATTACCTTCTTAAAACAAAAACTACTTATTACTACTTCTTAAAACTTATAATTCGTAAACACATTAATATATTTATATATTAATGTGATTTTTCCTACATTTTCAGGATTTCCAGCAAGATAAGTTTCAAAAGCTACTTGTGGAGTATATGGTGAAAAGTACCTACCGTTCAATTTTTTCGAGGACGAAATAAGTTCACAAGTTTATAAGTACTTAAATCCTAACGCAATTTTGCCTGGTAGGAATAAAATAATTCTTTGGCAATGGAAATGTTCGGGTCAGCACAGAATACCCTCAAAAGTTTACTAAAGAAATATAAATCAAGAATCTCATTCACAATAGATGGTTGGTATTCTTTTAGTATGAAAGGATACAATGGAATTAGTGCTCATTTCATTGATAATAATTGGAAACTGCATGCCATCCTTTTGGATTTTGTTTCGGCGCATGGACAACATACTGGCAGATGGATAGCAAACTTTTTGCTGATACATTGGAATTCTACGATTTAACAAATTCTGTGCAAGGAATTACAACCGACAATACAAACAGCAATTTCACATTTATGAATGAGCTTACAGGCTTTATTTCCGACATTGACCCTAAAAATAGTCACTTCGTATGTTTTGCGCATATTTTAAATTTGGGGGCAAGAGATTTTATAAAAATACTTGATTGAATTTGAGTTTCAAGAGACAGAACAGATGCTACCCTATCGGACAGTGATGAAATAACTGGAGATCTAAATTCGCTATCTCCAATAAAAAAAAAACATTGTTTGGAAAAAAGTTAAAAAATTCTGAAAATCTGCGCAACGATTTCGAAAAATTTTGCACTACTCTGAATTAACAATGGCTATGCCAAAATTAGATGTCATAACAAGATGAAATTAACTTTGGATATGCTGCGATGGGGCCTCAATATGAAAAAGTCTATAAACATTATTTGTGATAACACAGAAAATATGAAAACTTTGAGGCCTACAGACACGGAGTGGTCGATAATAGATCGAGTTTGTAAATATCTGAACAGTTTCAAGACAATTTCCAAAACATTAGAGGGTAAAGCATATTGCACACTTTGAGGTGATAATTGGTATAAATATGCTCCTGGATAAGCTAGAACAATGGGCTATTGAACTCGATAATAATCCAAGTAGAAATGAGACTGATGAAAAATTCATTTACAGTATTCAAGCGGCTAAAGATAAAATCATCAAACATTACTAAAGAACCAACTGGATGTACTGTGTTGTATTAATCTCAGATCCCCGGCATAAAGTGGAAACATTCTCCAATACAAGTTGGGGAAAAGACTTGAAAAAGGAAGCAGTCAAACACTTTGAAGAAATTTTGAAAACAAAATATTTTCAGCCAGGTCTACAGACCACAACAGCATCATCTTCATCTTCAAAGGATAAATACAGTGAGTTTGACATCGATCTCCTAAGTTTATTCAAGAAATCTCCTGTGAATCGAGCAAATGGAATGGCTTGGCGTTATGAAATAGACAAATTCCTGTCTGAACCACGTGCTAACAGTTCTGAATATATATTAGAATGGTGGAAGAGGCACGAAAACATTTTTCCAAACTTGGCCAAAATGGCCAAAGATTTCTTATCAACGCCAGCATCTTCAGCTCCTGTTGAAAGACAGTTCTCCAGAGCGGCTCTGACTGTTACAAAAACCCGCAATAGATTAGGCGACAAATCCATAAGATGCCTCATGTGCCTTAAATCCTGGATGGAAAATGAATAAATCAAACAGTGCTTGGAGGTTTCTCAATATTAGGAATTTTTTTTAATATTTTGTATTTTGTTATGTTTTATAGCGATTTAATTTGTGTTTCCATTTTAAAATAGTTTATATTTTTGGTTCTTTTATACAATAAGTTTCATAAATAAAAGTGTTTTTCGCAACGTTCATTCTCATTATTTTCATCATTTATCAAACTGCTAAAAATCAAGTAGCTTGATAGAAGTACCTGATTTTTCAAGTACTTGATAAATAAATACTTGGCTTGACTTGACATCAAAAACTACTACTTGACTTGAACTTGACTTGATTTCAAGTCAAGTAATATCAAGTCAAGCCGTGAATCTCTGAACAAGTGTGTAATCAAAATAATGGCTATGAATTTAATGTCTTATTTTCCGACGAATCAACTTTTTGTATAAACGGTACCGAGAATACACAAAATTGTTGTTATTGGGCAACAGAAAATCCCAATTGGACGATGGAAGCTTATACCCAATATTCACAAAAAGTAACTGTGTGGGCTGGGATCCTCCGGAATACTATTGTAGGACCGTATTTTTTTACGGTTCTGTGACGGGTAAAAATTATTTGGAAATATTACAAACTTATGTAGTTCCATATTTAACTGTAACATTTCCAGACATTAATCAACCTGGTCGAATAGTTTCCACTATTTGGTTCCATCAGGATGGATCAGGTCCACATTATGCTCGAGTGGTTAGAGATTTTCTCAATGAAACCTTTCCCAATCGCTGGATTGCACGACGCGGTCAGATTGAATGGCCTGCTAGGTCCCCAGATTTAACTCCCATGAACTCTTTTCTCCAGGGTTACTCAAAAAGTAAAGTGTACCTATATAAATCGACCTACCAATTTGGAAAACCTTAAAGAGAGAATTCGAATTGAAATTCAACGAATTACACCAGAGATGTTGTTAAACGTAACCCAAAAATTAATCAGACGTCTTGGATATTGTTAACTAACCCAAGGAGCTCAGTTCGAGCATTTGTTATTTGTTCATTTTTACTGCTTACTTATGATATTTTCATTGCAAAATAAATAATTAAATGAATGTTAAGAAATATGAACACTGGTGGTTTCCTTTATACTCAGTATACTGTAACTTGAAGTGTTACACATGACGTATGTCAGAAAAATATAAGCGTTCATTTTTTGATATAAAAATATACCCTTTCGATTTAAAAAAATTATCGATGACGTCATATCTTGTAAGGTGGTGGTGAAAAAAATATTTTTTTTAAAGGTGGAAAACTAAAATACAAAATCGTCCTGTCTAAGCTTTACCTCCTAAAATGATTAACTCGTAAGATAATGGAGCGTTTCCACACTTTATGAACGCACACGAACAAAGTTTGTTATGAACACAGTTTTGTATACCTACTTCCTGCGGCATTTTCGGTTTCAGTTTTGAGCTCAATGTTTGTCCTGGATGTTATTTCCACACATGTCCCATGCGTTCGATATTCCAGATAATCCGGAAAATGAGGTAATATGTTTGTTGCGAGATGTGTTGTTCATAAATCGATCCGGATACGCATTATTCATGAGAATAGCTATAAGATTCATTTCTTTGTCCAGATTCAGGTTTGAATTGCTCGATTGTGTGAAGACATTTTACAAATTCCCTTTGTGGTCCCCATGACGAAAAAAACGGAACTAATTAATTTTTTTTGCTCAATCGCCTCTTTGGCTGTCAAAAATCATGAAAAAAATATGAAAAATGTTTTTGTCACAAAGGGGTAGTTTTTAGGAGGGCTTGCGGAATTGCTCTGAAGGCTGACGAGAATCATGGTAATAATAAAAAAAATTGTCACAAAGGGGTGGTTTTTAAAAGGGGTGGTTGGACAAAAAACAGGTTCATGCCTTTTTTTTCGCGGAATTGCTTTCAAGGCTGGCGAGAATCATGGGAAAATATTTTAAAAAATCTTGTCACAAAGGGGTAGTTTTTAGAAGGGGTGGTTCGAAAAATAATCAGATTTGAGCCTTTTTTTTGCGCGCAGAATTGCTTCTAAGGCTGACGAGAATCATGGGAAAATATTTTAAAAAATCTTGTCACAAAGGGGTGTTTTTAGAAGGGGTGGTTCGAAGAAAAATCAGATTCGTGCCTTTTTTCGCGAAATTGCTTCTAAGACTGACGAGAATCATGGGAGAAATATTTAAAAATCTTGTCACAAAGGGGTGGTTTTTAGAAGGGGTGGTTCGAAAAATAATCAGATTTGAGCCTTTTTTTTGCGCGCAGAATTGCTTCTAAGGCTGACGAGAATCATAGGAAAAATATAAAAAACGTGTCGTAAAGGGGTGGTATTTAGAAGGGGGGTTAAACAATAAAATCAGATTTAAGCCTTCTTTTTGCTGAATTGTTTTAAAAGCTCAAGAGAACCATATGAAAATTTGTCGCAAAGGGGTTGGTTTCAAAAGGGGTAATTTGGTATTAGATCGAATGTTTTAAATGATGACTTTTTGAATGTTTTACTTTAATTAGCAAAATCAGTACCGAAAATCTTCTTAAAATATTGTTTATAATATAGACAGTCACATTCTAGCAAAAAAGTCGATTTTTTTACAAAATAATGGGGTGTTAATTCATTTGATGCGTTTTTTATACACTCTTGCTCACAATTAACCAAATATATAAAAAAGTGCAAGTATGAGCAAGCAAATGTTTTATATGTTTTTATAGCGACTTCAGGCTATCCATTAGATATTTTTTTTCAGAGCGGGGAGTCGTGGGGCATTTTTTGTAAGTCTAACGAACGTTAAAAATTTACCTTATCAAACATGAAATAAAAACTACATACCTTGATTGACTTCTCGCCTGAGTTTCTCAGGAATTATTCACAAGATGTTGTTCCTGGAGCTAATTGAACTCGGAAGAAAAAGGTACACGTATGACGCCGAGAAACGAACACGATATAATGTCGTCTTTGAGCGGCTGAAGAGCGCAAATGTTTCGCAATAGTTACCCGCTATTCTGAGAAAAGGTTATCTTGTCTTTTGTTTACCTTCTCACAAAGTTGGGAGCGTATACGAAAACTTTACCAAAATTTGAATTAGTTCCGCTTTTTCGTTATTTTGGATCACTGTGCGATAGTGTGAGTTACAATAGAGTGTACTAATTGATACGTTAATGCGCCACTGGCCTTTTTAATAGAAATAATTACTTTTTGAACTCCGAGCGGGTGCGAAATTATAATCAACTCTATAAACATTCTTATACAACTTGCGTGGACTTCCGAAATGCGGGAAGAAGAATTGTCGCAGAGAATCACCAAAATATTTTCCACTTACCGGAGATTACTGACTTTGAAGTCTTAGGACCATCTCGTAACTGAAAGAAATCTGAATACTGGTTTTAGGATCTCAATTACAAAAAACTTATTAATTCCTAGAAATCGGTAACTTTTTATACTCATAATTCATTTCAGTATTCTCTCTCATTCATTTATAAAAAAACACATGTTTGAGCTTGAAACAGATATTAACTTCATTAGCTCAGCTCAATGAATTATTCTGTGGCTGTAGGTCCCTGAAGTGATAAATTTCCAGAAAAAAAATAATCAAAAATTAACTTTTACTAATTGGATTTTTATGAAAACTAATCGAAATTGAACGTAATTTTCAACTGTACTATGACTTAAATGAATGATGAAAAATATAAATAACTGAGAGAACTCAGGTCGGCAAAAACTGTCTGTTTGAGAGAGACATCTGACTGTCACGAGATTTCTCACACGACTGATCTTCAGAACTATCTCGTTACCTTCCGTTCTGTTCGTCAATCTCCAGAACATCTGCTCCTATTTTTTGTGGAGGAATAATGTTTCTTGACATGGTTTTATGGGTAAACTTCCACAGACTGTGGAAGGTTACCCAAAAATCTGCTCCTAAATATCTTGCTTTACAACATTACCCAAGAAATTCCCAATTCAGGCTACTGACTTAAACTGTCATTTTCGATAATACCTATCTAGACAATTTTTTTCTCCTAAGCCACGGAATATATTCATTTCTCGAAAAATACCACATTTTAATGCTTACGAGTGGGGAGATCAAAAAAACCCTGGGAGCGAAAAAACTAATCGCCCATCTAATTACTTATTATAACAATAATTCCCTTTATGTAACTATTCTCTGCAGAAAATATTTCGTAACCATACACGAAATGGCATTTTATGACGATAAATGAACTTTATTCTCTTATATCTACCAGTGGACGTAATCGAACTCTTCGTGAATTATTTTAGCCTATTTCTACCGTACTATTGAACAATCGAAACCATTTGAGCAAAACAATATCTTGGAAATTTCATCCTATATTGGGCCATTTGAATGAAACAAAAGTGAAGTGTGAATTTCGCCGAAGTATTGGAAAAAATAGATAATATGCGTTTTGTTACAATGTATGCCTTTTCTTTTGATAAACAGTCGTATTGACTGTAAACTTTGATTTTTCTGTAGATATATCTCAAACGATAATTTTTTCATATTCAGATTGTGAAATGTTTACCAAACACAAAAGAAAAACATGTCCAAAAACGTAACTCTTTCTCTCCAAGGAGAGAGTGAGGAGTACTCCATAAGAATTTACACTTCGCTTAAAAAATAGTGTTCTGAAATTCTGCGTTTAATAGTATTTTTAAATAAAATAACTTGTGATGTTTTATAGACATGTTTTTCCATGATGAGTTTTGATCTAATATGTTTTTCTTTTCTATTCCAGGTATGTAGTACAAAAGTTTTTCACCGTCCATGATATCGAAATTAGTTAGTAACAAATGATTTGGTAAGTAACAATCTATAACTCGCGATAGTGAGCCAATCCATAAAGAAATCAAAATGTCTTGATTTTCTATGGGGAGTACCCCGGCTCCTGCTGCTTCTGATGATTTTGTAGTGGATGCAGAGCATATCCTGATGCACATTTTGCACTTTTACTCCCAGTTATTTGATTGCTCTCTTCCGAATTCAGAATTAAAAAAAAATATATCTTGTTTTTTGTAATTATTTTATGTCACTGGCATTGTAATGTGGAATCGATGAACGTCATAGTCCTCACGCACACTTTGAGTTATTACTTAACTAATGAAAAATGAAGGAATAAGGATTTGTCAAATAACTTTTTTTTTAGACAGAAATGCTTATTATTTTATCTGAGTTTGTTATTTTTGTCATTTCGTACATCGTCTCAGTAGGAATTGAAGAGATTTCATTTATTATTCGAGGGTATTATGATATATTTTTTGAAAATTCCATGAAAAACGAACACCTCACGAAAACTCAAAGATTCAAACAATTTTTCTTATTTTCAGCAAAACCATTTCTTTTTTCATATAGATTAGTGAAATTTCACAACTTTCCGCATTTAATCGTACTCTCTTTTCCGAATTGTCAAGTCTCACGATCAAAATAGAATAAAATATATATCCGTTTTTGTTTCACATTATATACGTTGTTGCTTCGACCAAATCTCATTCATCCACGAAGTAAAATAAAAAAACGATTTTAATTTCAATTGTTTAAAAAAAATGACATTTGACATAAGGTTTGGACTTGTATTGACCTGTTGAACTTGAATATGTAAAAATATACAGGGTGTTCCATTTGAAAAAACAAAGTTACTGGCAGTTCCAGAAAAACCGGAAGTCCTCCATATTGGATTGCAATGTGATCAAATCCGAAATGGTTGCTTATATAACTGTACCAAATTTCAGAAAAATCCGTTCACGAATGCAGAAGTTACATCCTGTGTGTTATATCCTGTGGCACCCGGTAGATTGGCGAGTTCAGGATGTTGAATGGATGAAATTCCACCACTTTCTCGCATCTTACTCCATTTTACGAATTTTCATGTCTCTCCCTCAGAATAGATTTTTTTTAAATATGGTTTTTTTTGTACATATTTTCTCTCGCTGGCATTGTATTCGTTGTAGTGGAGTCGATGAACGGCATAGTTTTCACGACGCACACTTTGAGTTATTTAAATAAAATCCGAGGCATATACAATCTAGGGCCTGGTGAATCCTATAGACAAACTTAAAAAAAATATCATTTTGACCACAAGTATTTATCTTTTTAAAATACTAATTTTTATACACAACAATATTGTAACGTAAATAAACTTAACTTGGTTTTACTAATTTATTTAACACTTAAATATACAACTTAATTTATATTACTAACTACGCCACTGTATAGCTCGATCGTATGGGCTCGTTCAGACCGTCCGACTCCACTTGAGGGTTGCCTATTTATCTCCGATACAGCATTCTCGATGTTTCGAATTCTGGTAGTTGGCGACCGGCATGTTCCAATTGTTTCCAATATTGACCGTTGTTTTCCGCGGCAGAGCGTCTGGATGGTTCTCGAATATCTCCGGGGATGATCTCATCGTTGTCGATGGCAACGCGTGAGGCGACAGGTCCGGCCTAGGTTCGTTACATTGCCCCCTTTTTAAAGACATTTCGTCCCGAAATTTCATCCTTGGAGTGTGACGATATCTGCATGACTCCCCATATCTGCACCGTGAAGTTCGATGGAAGTAACACTCCACGGTCTTCATGATCGGTCGTGGAAGAGGGTTACAGCAAACCAAAATCTTGACGCCGCTGGATCTGAATATCGCCTCCAGCATACTTCTTATGACTCTCCAGTCCAACCCATCAATACCACAGGATAATTTTGGAATTGCTAGATCCACCAGATTCTGGTCCACCATAGTATCTCTTAATTTGGTGAGACTCTTCCAGACATCTTCATAGGACGGTTTATCTTGGGAATGCCTCTTGGTAACTAGGTAGTAGATGTTTCTCTGGCCTTTCTTCAACTGTAGCACCCCACCAACTTCTGGATTCTGCTCCCGCAGTGTTTGGAGTTGACCAAATCTCTTGGAGAACACTACGGCGATGCCCCTGGACATTCGAAGATCTTCTGCCACACAGTGCGCTAGTGCGTAGTCAGCAGGCACCTCGAAAGGGTCTCGTGACTCCCCTCTAGTAACCCCATGTAGAACTTTCTGCCCGTTTGAATACAAGGACATAAACTTCTCGAACGTCATATCATCCTCCGGTGGCTTGAGGGTGCGAACTTGGTCATGGTTTCCAGCGTAAGGGGCCAACCTGTTGAAATGGACGACCCTTGGTTTCCCTCGGGGTGGCTTATGGATTCGGTACACAAGGTCGTTTATCCTTTTCACGATTTTATACGGGCCTTCCACGAGTTCCGCAACTTTGGTGATAGTCCACGACGACGTTTGGGGTTGTACAGCCAAACCAGGTCATCAACCTTAAATCCTCCAGCGTCGGCCTTGATGTCATAGGTCTTCTTCATTTTATCGCTGGCACTCTGGATGTTCAGCCGGACTCGTTCGTGGATGTCGTCCATTCTCTGCCGAAGTTTGCTGACGTAGTCCTCTCCCGCAGTGTCTTGTCCCGGCGGTATCCCAAACTTCAGGTCACAAGGCAGGTCGCAGTTCTCGGCCCATTATAATACTAGCAGGAGTTTGACCGGTTGACTCGTGTACTGCGGATCGATAGGCCATCAGGAACAAATAAAGATACTGGTCCCAGTCTCTTTGATGGTCAGAACAACCTTGGACAAGTGGCGGTTGATCGTCCTGTCATCCGTTCCACCATTCCATCGGACTGCGGATGTAGGGCCGTGGTTCTTGTCTTGCGGATGTTCAGCAGTAGACATATTTCTTGGAAAAAGGGTTTGGGTTCGAATTTCTGCCTTGATCGGTGCAGCTCCATTGGAATACCGAATCGACATATCCATTCTTTCACCAAGACGTCGGCGACGGTGATGGCTTCCTGGTTGGGCGGGGCAAGGCTTCCGCCCACTTACTGAAGTAGTCCATTGCCACAAGGATGTATTTATTCCGTGGTCGGATACGGAAACGGGCCGGCGATGTCAATGGCGATTCTCTCGAACGGGCTGCCTACGTTGTACTGACGCATCGGGGCCTTGGGTCGTATTCGAGGTCCATTGCTGCAGCGCATACAGCGCACTTTCTGCACCAGTCCTGGACGTCAGCTTGACAATTGGCCCAATAAAACCGTTGCCTCACTTTCTGCAGGGTCTTCGTCACTCCCAGATGTCCTCCGGCGACTCCATCATGGATTTCCCGCAGCACTTCCTCTCTTCTGTTCCTGGGAACAATTATTTGGCGTCTGTCTTCCCCACCAATATCGGCCTCCAACACACGTTTCAGGATCCCATTGTCCAGAATAAGAGAGTTCCATTGTGCCCAATAGGACTCAACAGCCGGCGAGTAACCTGCGACTTCCTGCCATGATGGTCTTCGATTGCCCTTCTTCCAGCTGACAATTCAGCAAGGTCGGGGTCTCTCTCTTGGTCTTTCTGGATCTTGCTGTCATTCAGTTGTCATCCATTGCCGCGGTTCTACAAAGTGTTGCTTCTTTCTCTTCTGCTCGTCGGCAATGCTGAGCAATCATCTGGACATGGTCTTCGCGACAAGGCATCTGCATTCTTATGGCTAGTTCCGGCTCGTTGTTCGATCTCGAAATCGAATTCTTGGAGTCTCTCGATCCAACGTGCTACTTGACCCTCAGGATTTTTGAACTGTAAGAGCCATTTGAGAGCTGCATGGTCGTTCTCAACAGGAATCTTCTTCCATACACGTACTTGCTAGAAGTGTTCCACTCCCTTTACAACAGCTAACAGCTCGCCTGGTGACACAGTAATTGCGCTCTGGTTTGCTAAGCGTCTTGCTGGAAATAACCAACGACCTTCTCCTGCCCTCCTGGATCTGAATGGACGGCTCCAAGTCCCACGTTGCTGGCGTCCGTATCCAAAATGAATTTCCTTTTGGGTGGGGATAGCTCAGTATAGGTGCGTTGATCAAAGCTCCTTTCAGCTTCCTGAATGAGTCTTGACATTCTTCGGACCACTGGAACTTTGTTTGGCCTTCCGTGAGCTTGGTCGGTGGTTTAGCGATGTTGGCGAATCCCAGCACATATCGGCGATAGTATGTGCATAAACCAGAAACTTCGAAGTTGGTGAATGTCTTTTGGGATGGGCCAATCCTTAACAGCTTTGATCTTCTGGTCGTCCACTGCTCTCCTTCCCCAGAGACAACGTGGCCGAGGTATCGTACTTCTTTTGGAATAGATGGCATTTCTTAGGGCTCAGCTTCAATCGGAGTTCCTCAATCGCGGAATACTTCCTCCAAGTTTTCACGTGGTCCTCGAACGATCTGCCGACCACAATTATGTCGTCGAGATACACTAGACACGTGTTCCATGAGAGTCCCTTCAGCACTATCTCCATCAATCTTTCGAATGTGGCGGGAGCATTACAGGCCAGAATGGCATAACGGTGAACTGCCACAATCTGAGCCGATGGTAAAGCAGTCTTTTCTCGATCTTTCTGAGCAGGTTCTGCTTCCAGTATCCACTCTTCAGATCAAGGGTCAGAAAATCGTGGAACCAGCCAACGTGTCTAGGGTGTCATCTATTCTCGAGAGGGTAACTGTCCTTCTTCGTGACATTATTAAGTTGGCGATAGTCTACACAAAGCGTGTCGATCCATCCTTTTTCTTCACCAGTACGACTGGAGAGGACCAGGGACTGTCAGATGGTTCGATAACTCCTTCTTTCCCATATCGCTGACTATTTTGTCAGCCTCTTCCTTCTTGGCAAGAGGAAGTCTTCTTGCTGATTGCCGGATCGGTCGGGCACCCCAATTATCAATCTTGTGCTGGACCCATTAGTTCGACCCCCTTTTCTGTCCGGTATCGAAGATGTCTTGGTACTTTTGACTAAATCTCTTAGTTTGGGCTGTTGAGCTGGTTTTATGTCTTTGGAAGAGATGGCAACTAATTTTTCTAGTTCTGTGGGCAAGTTGTTGGGTTGGCTAATCGTACCTCGTACGCCCGGATCACAGATGAAACTGACGAGCAGTGCCCCAAAATTGTTCCTTTTTCAAGGTCACTGGGAAATAATTGACATTCATGACCCTTACCGGCACAAATTTGTCAGCACGCAACAAGGTCTTCCCTAGTGCAATCCCTCGTCAATTTTCTCATCATGAAGTTTGGGCTCGAACATCACCACGTCTCCACTGCTCGCACTCCCGTCAGGCGAGCCTCCAGAATGGTTTCAGCCCTCTCAGGTACGCTTACATCTTCAGCCAACAGCACACGGATCAACTCCTAACTTCTCCCATGAAGCACCAGCTCTTCTCCGTTGACACGTAGGACGCCGTCTTTGAAATCAATTCAAACCCTCTGGAATTCATGATGTCCATTCCGATGATTGCATCGTCTTCGATGTCCGCTACAAGTGCCTGATGTTTCACTTTAGTGCTGCCCAAATTATTTCAATCGGTAGCTCGCCATATACAGTAGCTGGCTCCCTGTTGCTGTGCGTAGCTTCCAAGTTGTCGGTTCAATCCGTTCCGGTGTTCTGGCAAAAAAAGGCCCGAGAATTGTCCTAGTCGCACCTGTATCTAGCAGCATGGTGCAAGGCTCGTTATTGATGAGACCGTCTACGAAGACACCTTTGTTCTGTCGTTGAAGGATAGCGACATATGCGTTGTTAACCGGGGCTTGCCGGACACATGCCGACGATTGCCCCTTCTCGTCGACCTTCTTTAGTTTTCCTGCATCGGAGTCGATGAATGTTGGACATTTGCTACGCACGTGTCCAATTTTGCCAAAATTCCAGCATCTTATCTGTCTTTTCTCAGGCAACACTTCCTTAATCACTTTTCTTATGGCAGCTTCCAAGTTAGCAGGCTCCTGTGAGTCTTCCTCAATCGTTCGAACTTTATTTTGGCTTTCGCAGCATTGTTTTGCTGCTTCGAATTCCAAAGCGCGTGCCAGTGCGTCTACGAGATGTGTTGGACGAGCTAATATCAACGCTTGTCTGGTTTCTTGGTCACGGAGTCCATCCAAGAATGCCTGAACCTAATCGCTCCATTACATTTTCCGGTATGGCTGGATATGCGAGGCGAACCAAGCGTGCAATGTCAGTTTCAAATTCTTGTAAGGATTCGCCCGATTTCTGACAGCGATTTTCAGCTGGGAGTGGTATACGTGTTCCAAATGGGCCTGACCATATCGTAATTCTAGATGTTCAATCAGCTGATCATAGTCCTCCTGTTCTTGGGCGGTGAGGTTTGTAGAATATTCGTCCTTCTCCACGTAATGCAAGTGTCAGTGCTACAGCTCTTTCCCTGCATTCCATCCGTTTGCTTTGGCCGCTGCTTCAAACTGCCGGCGGTAATTTGCCATGGAGTTTTTCCGTCTAACTGAGGCGGCTTCATGGAAAGCTTCCCTATTTCTGAAATGACCTTGACATCTTTTATACCCTCTTGAACTTTATCCAAGTTCAAACTCAAGTCCAGCATTGCATTTTCGTTAACCATCTCTGTGGAGGGCGCACTATTAATTCGTTTTTCCAGCTTACTGATCGTTTCCTTTATTTTATCTACCTCCGTGTTCATTTGCTCCCTAATTTTATCTATCTCTGTCTCCGGTTCCCATTCTTTCTTCTAGAAAATCAGCCACACCACACAATTCTTTTTTTAGGCCTTCTGTGTTTTCCAGGAACTTCTCTTCCAGGCTTCTTGCATTTTTTCCAGGCTTCTTTTTTAAGCTTCTCTTCTTTTTTTTTGCTTCTCTTCCATTTCTAGCATTCTCTTCCAGGCTTCTTGAATTTTCTCGAAGCTTCTCTTCCAGATTTCTAGAAAGCTTCTCTTCCAGATTTATAGAATTTTCTTGAAGCTTCTCTTCCAGATTTCTAGAATTTTCTTCTAGCTTCTCTTCCAGATTTCTAGCATTTTCTTCCAGTTTATTCATTACCAAACTTAAATCACCTCCGAGAACTTCGAATAAAAATGTTTCGGGGTCCTCACCTTCTTGTATAAGTCCTTCTGCAAGTCTTTCCTGGAGTACTTGCTTTTTACCTGTTGTTTCCAGTTCCCTTTCCTCCAATTCCTGTTTCAATTCCGCTACCTTCAAATCCGCAAGGACGGGCCACCAGTCTATTGTCTGTTTCACGCGAATTTTTCCGTACAAAAAGGTCTATCAATTTATTTTTCTGACTATCCACTCCACGATCACTTGTTTATTTTCAAAATCTCACTTCCGACACCAATTGTAATGTAAATAAACTTAACTTGGTTTTACTAATTTATTTAACACTTAAATATACAACTTAATTTATATTACTAACTACGCCACTGTATAGCTCGATCGTATGGGCTCGTTCAGACCGTCCGATTCCACTTGAGGGTTGCCTATTTATCTCCGATACAGCATTCTCGATGTTTCGAATTCTGGTAGTTGGCGACCGGCATGTTCCAATTGTTTCCAATATTGACGGTTGTTTTCCGCGACAGAGCGTCTGGATGGTTCTCGAATATCTCCGGGGATGATCTCATCGTTGTCGATGGCAACGCGTGAGGCGACAGGTCCGGCCTAGGTTCGTTACAATATCAAAAAATACAAAAAACACTCATAAATACATCAGTATCATACACGCAATCAACAACAGATATATCACTTACTTCAATCACGTTTTATAAAAAGTCGCCAGAATGGACTGGTATTCACCTCTATAACTTGCTTCCTGCCTTTCTCAGGACACTTGCACCAAACTATTTCAAGAAAAGAAATTTCTTATAGAAAACTGTTTTTATGACTTGAAGGAGTACTGCAACCTGTAATGATAAATTCTCCTCTTTGTTTTTTTATTAGTTTTTTTTTAGTGGGTTTTTTCCTTTTGTCTATATAAATTATGTGTTGTACTATAAATATAAGAATCCTGGAATGTAAAGACGAACCGACACATTGTACTTCAATGACAAAAACGCTAATAATAAATGGTATTTAGCATTTAGATAAACAGAGAATTTGCGAAACAACATATTATTTTTTCAGTACAATCGCGACCTACCTATCATTTTTCGCAGTCTCCACATAATTGGAATTCAAGAAATGTGAACTTTTGAATCCCTCAGAAAATATCATGTATAGTAAAGGAACGTGATTGTTTCATAGACTTTTACAAATATTTTTTTTGCATTTTTCTACCAATAATATAATGTATTACTTATTTTATTTTGTGTATGCTATACAGGAAAATATAAGTTCTGAATGTTTTTTGGTCATTCAATTTATACACAAATGTGTGAGCTGGGACAATGATGTTTCAGGCTACGAGAGTTCGAGATTAGAACAAACGTCCTTATATGTGTACAAATTATACCTACTACACCTAGTAGTCCAAAATTAAAACAAGTCACTGGTTATAGTTTAGGGGATCCCAATAGATGCCACCACATACCTCGTTTCGGAATTGTACGCGTTTGTGCTGCCTGGGTCTGAAGAGGATATACATATATCACGATGGGTGCATATGAAATTTTCTTGTTGCTTCTAAAATATTATCATATTTTACGAATTCGACACAGCTAAGAACTTTCAGCTATGTAACAATGTTATGACTTGGATTTGGAAGACATTCCCAAAGTATGAAAATTCTTTATTTTTCCAATGTTTTTGATGATATCTGTACATGAAAATATTCAAGATATTCCAGTCAAAAATCGGGTGGTAGAGCTAATTTTTACTTTTTGCCGAAGGCGCGGGTGGTTTTTGTGAGTTTATTTAACCACTAATAAATAACTTGTAGTTGGAGTCAAAATATGACTCAACTAAAAATATACGGTAGCTTAATATTTTGGCTGAATCGTAAAGTGCATAAAAAACTATTGATTTGTGCCGATCCGGTAAGCACCGGAACATATATATGTAAAGAAATGAAATTTTTTACGTTAGATTTTTGCTAATATCTCTGTTTGTAAAGGTCGAACTGTATGGAATGTGGAAATGCTCGCAATGAAATTTCCCAAAAATCCATTCAGACAAGAATTTGCTCATATTCAAATCATCAATTGGAAAATTGCAAGAGTACAGCCAGTCCCTAAAAAAGGCAAAAAGGCCCTACCTAGCAACTACAGACCTATCGCACTGCTATCTATTATTTCAAAGGTCATGGAAAAAGCCATCAACATCGAGCTCATGAAATATCTGGAAGACTCAGGAATTGTCAACGATAGGCAATATGGCTTCCGCCATCAGAGATCAACTGGTGACCTGCTCGCTTACGTCTCACATATATGGCAGCTATCTATTGAAAAGTATGGAGAAACTTTAGCTGTGGCATTAGATATCTCCAAGGCGTTCGATCGAGTTTGGCACCAGGGACTCCTCGCCAAGCTTCCGTCTTATGGCTTGCCCCCTCAGCTGTGTTCTCTGCTTGCTAGTTTTCTCTCAAACAGGTCTCTCCATGTAGTGGTCGATGGAGTTTCATCTGACACTCTACTCATAAATGCTGGTGTTCCGCAAGGATCTATTCTCGCACCAACACTATTTCTACTTCACATCAACGACCTGTTGAAAGCAACTTCATGTCCAGTACACAGCTTTGCCGATGATAGTACCCTCCATACCGCTTTCTCTTCCAAGGCCCCTATATCAGCCCGTGAAACCAGAAATGAACGAGGAAGAAATGTTAATAATATAAATATGGACTTAGCAACAATTCTCGAGTGGGGATCTAATAACTTGGTAGAATTCAATGCAAACAAAACACAAGCATGTCTTTTCTCTAGAAAAGCCGATCTCACTGTGCCTAACATAACTTTGTCAGGAGTAACCATACCACTGAAGTCATCCATATCGATGCTTGGTATTACTATCAGCAATAACCTTTCCTGGGAAAATCACGTGAGGTCCATTGCCAAAAGTGCATCCCAAAAACTTGATTTTTTGTTTCGTGCCAAGAGCTATTTCACCCCCACTCAGCTGCTTATGATCTATAAGGCACAGATCCGACCTGTCCTGGAATACTGTTCCCATATTTGGAGCGCGGCACCTAAACATATCCTGAGGCTATTGGATTCTGTCCAAAAAAGAGCAATTCGTCTCGTCGGTGATGCCTCGCTCACTTGTCTGGAACACCGTAGAAAAGTTGGCGATTTGTCTCTATTTTATAGATATTTTCATAGGCGATGCTCTTCTGAAATATCAACAATCGTTCCTGCTTTGGCAGTCTCTTCGAGATTAACCCGTCAAGTTCAGTCATCACACCCCTTCGTGGTCACTTTGGAGACCTGCAGAACATCACTTTCCAAAGACTCGTTCATCCAACGAACAGCGAGGCTTTGGAACTCATTGCCTAGGGAGGTGTTCCCCGAGGCATACAACCTCCAGAAATTTAAGAAGAACACCAACTCCTACCTTCTTTCCCTTGGTTCCCACGATGTTCTCTGAACATTACAGGATATCCCTTTTCGTGGGAACCAGAACATAAAAAAAAAAAAAAACAATACAAGTTTTACTGAGAGAAAAGTGCCATGTGAAGTGGAATGAATAGAAAAATCGAATTTATGTGAAGAAAACCGTTTAAATTCGATTTTTCTATACATTTTTTACTGTTTCAACCAACTGTATCTCCAGATGCAGTTGGCCTATTCTGTTAAAACTTTCATCGTTGATGCTCTGAATGGCGGTGAATATCTATGGAAAGGTCTGGAGCACAGTTTGATTGAACAACATTTATTATATCATTTGATTTTTTTTTAAATCGGGTTTTGTTTCCTTCGATAGACTGGATCAGCTTTTACTAACCGTTGCTGATGCGAAAACTTATATTACTTTCCATTTATATGATTTTTCTGCATTTTGTTTTCGTTGAATTGAACAAACACATGTAATTTAATCAATTTTTCATTTCTGGTTTTACGTAATGGTCTCAAATCTCTTCTTTCGCAAAAACATTTGCTGTGGAATCATTCAATAGGCTATCAAATATCGAATTTCTCATAAAAAGAAAAGACAATGGATACTAACATTCATTGAGTCGAATTTTGTTCGTTTCAACTTCATCATACGAAGCATTGATCCTTAAAAGTTTCAACAGGAGTGTCTACTAGATATAGAAATACATTTGATTGAACAAAACAGCATTTTTTATTTCGAATTTATTGCGATCAGATTTTTATCTATATTGGTTATTTTATTTTTAAAATTTTCGTATTGTTTCATTTAATTCGATTTATATTGAAGAAGATATTATCAAAACCGTCTTTAAAAAAATGTTATTAGTTCGAATAAATATGTTCGGGTGAATACTTTTTATGTATATTCCAAGATCTAGAAAAAATCATACTTACGGGATTCCCTACGTTCAATATAGGTGTCGTACTAAAACTAGAACATTGTCTAATAGAGACTTTCTGCTCTATTGATTCTGTGACAAAAATACTACCAGGAAACCGACTGTGTCATCATACGAAAGACGGTTCGTAGTTATAACCTGTTATGTTTCCTACTCCCAACTGTCATTGCTTAATTTGTTATAAACATTTAAAAGCATTTTTTTAATTTTTTTCTCGTTTTTGAAAACTAATGAAGCAATCTTGATACTCTCAATGGACGAATTGTAGAGAATTGAAATGCAAAAAAATGAGCCCTGACGCGACTTGATCGGATTATTAATAACGGAGAAAAACCGGAAAAAATCAGCTATTTTAAAAATATTATAACTCGGCCACTTTCTAAGATGTATTGCGGGCTTTTCACGACGAAGCCAAATCCAACAAAAACGCAGGTATGCGCCTTCCACCTTAAGAACAAGCAGGCCGACAAAAAACTACAGATCGAATGGAAGGGAGTACCATTGGAGCACTGCCCTAACCCTAAAAACCTGGGCGTAACACTGGACAGGGCCTTAACATTCAAGCACCAAACTTAAAGTTAACGGAAGAAACAATATAGTCCGCAAGCTGACAAGCTCTAATTGGGGAGCCCAACCCAGGGTTCTCAAAACCTCAGCACTCGCCCTTTGTCACTTCGCCGGCGAGTATGCATGCCCGGTTTGGTATAGCTCAGCGCACGCAAATCAAGTTGATGTCGCCCTCAACGAGATAAGCAGACTCATCACCGGATGCTTGAAGCCAACACCCCTCAATAAGATGCACCACCTAGCTGGCATCGTCCTGCATCCTCCTGCCATCCGTAGGGAAGCAGCTGCACTCAAAGAACGATCCAAAGCAGCAGTATCTGAACGCCACCCCCTCTACGGTCTCCAACCAGCCCATCAGCGACTAAAATCAAGGCGAAGCTTCCTGAGATCGACAGAAGATTACGAGGAACCAAAAACCAGAGTGGACCTTTGGGGGAAGACCTCAAACCAACATTGGATGAAGTAGAATGAAGAACTGGCACCAGGAGGCGGCGAAAACAGACTGCAGACGGACACGGCGAGATCGAGAGATACCCTAAATAAGTGGGGCTAACCTGTGGACTCCAATCTCTGCGACTGTGGAGAACTGCAAATCACGCAACACATGAACACTTGCCCGCTGTGCCCAGCTAGATGTACCATAGAAGACCTTATAGCAGGAAGCCGAAGCAATTGACGTCGCCCGCTTCTGGGCAAAAAATGTTTAGCTTAGCATTTTTTTTTCTTTATATTTATTAACTGACACGAATAAATAAAAATAACGACATAGTGGTGATTAATATGTACTTTATGTGTGAAAAACTCAGGCACTGTCGCATTATTAGTTTTGGCATAATTGCAATCTGAATTTTTCAATGCACTTTATTGCAGCAGACCTGGATGAGTCATAGGTGGTCCGATTCCAATTTTTCAAAAAGATTTCGAAAGTAGAAGTATAGTACTACAAAACGTATATTGCGTTAAATTCCTGCAAAATAGGTGAAAAATACTTGCAAACATGACCGGGAATGGGCGGAAGCGTGAAAGCGGCTGAGTAGTGGGAGTAAAGCAGCGGACGCGGGGAAGCGCATGCGTATGTATATTAACACAATCGCGCTGCGCCCGTTATGAATCTGCTGCTCTACCCCCACTCCTGAGCTGCTTTCATGCACTCGCCGGTTTTCGGTCATGTTTGCCAGTATTTCTCACCTATTTCGCAGCATTTCAATGCAAAATGAGATTAGTCATTTTGTAGTAGTATACTTGAACTCTCAAAATCTTTTAGAACTATTGAAATCGGACCACCTGTGACGCATCCAGGTCTGCTGCAATAAAGTCCACTAAAAAAATCAAATTGCATTTGGCCGAAACTAGTTATCCAACAGTGCCTGAGTTTCCACACATAAAGTACATATCAATCACTACTATGTCGTCGAGAGCCTGCTTCAAAACTTGAAAAATGGCGTTTATGAATTTAAAAAAAAACAGATTTTTTTCGGGTTTTCTGGTTTTTCTCCGTTACTAATGCATCATTGCTTTTGATTTTCTACAATTCGTCCATCGAGAGTATCGAGATTGCTTCATTAGTTTTCAAGTTACAAGTCAAAAACGATAAAAAATAAAACTTTTAAATGTTTATAATAAATTAAGCAATGACAGTTGGGAGTAGGAACAGGATATAACTGCAGACCGTCTTTCCGTATGATGGCACAGTCGGTTTCCCTGGTAGTAATTTTTCTCACGAAAAAATCTCTATAAAGATATACAGTGCGGAAACCACTAATGGAATAAAATTATCTTAGTCGATATTCGAAAAAAATATGAGAAATGCTCGGCATGTCAATTATTGTTTTGAAAGTGACGTCATTTGAACTACAATTGAAACAGGGTGACGCAGTTGTGCGCAGTACTGAAATGGTGTGTTTTTTAATATTTTTGGATTCTACCTGATGAGCTGATTTCAACGATCCATAACACTTGTGGGGTGAATCAATTATTTAATGAATTATAAGGGCTAAACTTCGAAATTATTTAAAGGACTTGAGGAAAAATTTATAGGTACGTAATACGCTTAGACAAGTCAACAAACCAATTCAATTTCAAGACAAAAACATGGTTAATGACAACCCAAAACTATAAAATTGGAAAAGTAATTTTATTTCAATATATATGTATGTATTCCGTTACTTATATGTTATTTGATATATGTATATATTTTAGTTGTTATGTCAACATGTAATCAAATGTAATGTTGCCCTAAATCTAATACTATTTTAACTACTGTGCATGGTTTTTATGTTAATATAATTTTAACTTGTTATACGAACACCTTCCATATTTTTCACTGAATACATTGTTAGCATACCACATACAGCCATAGGCTTGTGGTTTCTTCAGTTTATTTTGACCTAACGCGAGCATTCGACACGGTAAATCGTAATTTCGTATCGGAAAAAATCAACAACCTAGGTCTACGTGGCCCAATGAATGATTCGATAACGTCCTTTTTTGAAGATAGGAAAATTATCGTGAGAATCGGTGAAACCAAATCGAAGGAATACGATTTAGATCTAGAAACACCACAAGGGAGTGTCCTAGGTCCCTTGATTTTCCTAACCTATGTCAATGACTTGCCTCATAACATAAAAAATTGTAGAGTCTTCATGTATGCTGATGACACCTCCATTGTGGTATCGGATCCTGATCGCCAAAGACCACAGCAAAAAACAGACTCAGCTCTGAAAGATTTTGCGGATTACTGCATGCAAAATACAATTGTAATGAATCATAGTAAAACAGTAATAACAGTTTTACACAAAACATAGAACACTGTCTAATTTCACTTTCGAAATCAATAATAATATCGTTGAAACCTCCACTTCATCTTAAATTCTTAGGAACGCTAATAGATTGCAACTTAACATGGGAGGAACAAATACAAATGGTTTGTAAAAAAATCATCAAAAGCTTCTACGTTTTGACAACACTAAGAAATATTTAAACACAGATTCATTATTGCAGGTTTACTATGCATTTGTGTATTCCACAATTTCATATAACATTATAGTATGGGGTCAGGTATCAGATATTACAAGAATTTTTGTTGCTCAAAAACGAGTCATAAGGCTTATTTTTAACATTAGTAGTCGCTAATCATGCAGACAGTTCTTCAAATCAAAACGGATCCTCACGGTTACATCAATTTATTTGATGAAACTTCTAACATACATTTTCAATAACAAACATTCATTTCCCATTAACACTGATTCACATTCTTACAACACCAGAAATAAAAATATTATCAAACTGAACAAGCCCAAACACTCCTATTACAAAAAATCTCCCATCAATGCAGATAAAAAACTCGGGATCCCTGGCTGTTTTTAAGTGTAGACTTAAGGAACTCCTTGTCAGAGAATGCTTTTATACTGTTGAGGAATTCGAATCCTACTTTTCAGTCTTGAAATAAAGAAGTATTTCACAGTTTATTTAGTCATCATTGTAATTGTTTCGTCTTGTTTTTATTATTTCTTTTCGTTTTTGTTTGTCACCTAAACCTTAATAACACTGTCCTTGTTCTTTTATCTATTGTTATTGATAGTTGGAAGGATTAATTAAAAAAAAATATTATTATTTTTTATTTGTCAATGAATCAAATAATTTTGTGTCGCAACATATATTTGTACTTATTATTTGTACTTTTCAATTATTTCAATTGTTTCTTTCATTCTTCCAAATATTATTATTAATATAGTACTCTTTAACTAGTATTGTGATATACTATAGGGCGATTCATTCAGGTGCAATACTGAAAGGGTGATTATATTTTTATTTTCAACAACTTTCATTAAGCCGATATCAATGAACTATAAAATTCGTAAACTAAATTCTCAACTAGCTAATAAAAACTTTATGATATTGAAACAATTAATTTGAACGTTACTTTTTATTTTATCTTACCAATTGTTCAAAATGTTCCCCATGTACTTGTTGGCAGTAACCAAATCTATAGTAAAACTCCTATTTAACATTTACTATTTTGTATTTCTGTTCGTATTCCATCTTTGAGATTTTCAATATTATCTGGCTTAAGGCCCGGTATTTTCACCTCCGGTTATACTAGGAATAAATTAACCAACGGTTAGAATATGCTTTTGTTTAACGTTTATTGATAACAAAAGCACATTCTATCCATTGGTTAATTTATTCCTAGTATAACTAGAGGTGAAAATACCGGGCCTTAGGGTATGTCCACATTGGCGCACCGCACCTAGCTTGGCTTGGTTTTTACTTCGCCCCGAGCTTGGCCCATAGCATGGTACAAAGTGTCCACAGTAGCGCCTCGATTTTTCATTCAATTTTGGTGTGTTAGCGGATATCTGCTACTTCATCTGATGAAGAAGATATTCTGTTAAATCAATAATGAAGCGAAAAATATAAGGGAATATTTCAAAACATACTTTTGTGATCAGCCCATTCATTAAGAAAAAAAATTACCGTGAGTGAAAATAATTTTTCTAGGTTACTTACATTTTTTGAGCTGAACTTTTTTTTTCACAAATATCGTACGAGTTATATATTTTGGTTTTATGTGTTTGTTTTAGTCCATTCGAACTAAGTTATTAACTGTTGTCCCGCATTCCCCCGGTATTTATTTCCAAAGTTTTACAAAATTTGGCTATTGTGGTGGCTTTTAATACCTTTATTACAAATTGGTTCACGTACGAAAACACAGCTGATCAATTTTTCCTTATAGGTAGCCAAGATGAGCAATGTTCGCACGGTGTATCGTCTCATATGATCAAGGTCATACACTATGTAGTGTTGACTACAAACCGTATGGGGGTGCTGAGATCGACTGAAATGACCAACACGCAATCGCGGGGTAGGGGGGTGGGGGTGTCCTTACTGTCATTCACGATTTGTCATCATAAACATAAACAACTTATATTTTTCTGTTTGTTTTGGTGTTTGAAGAAGTATTCAATAAAAATGGTATTTCAATGTTGCGTGCATTCATGTGATAACAATGGAAATAATGTCAATATGCATAGCTTTCCTGTTAATTGTATAAAATTATTATTTCACTCCTTAATTAACATTTTGATGGGTGCTGCACTAATTATATGTAATAATACATTAATGTAGTTCACACATTGAGATGGTAACTTATCATCAAATGGTGCATTTAGGGGTGTTAGTGATAAGCGTACGATAAAGTGATCATATCTACAATTTTCATACAATTGCTATCTTTTTCAAACAATTTTTTAAAATATTTCCATTACCAAGCACACCGGATATAATGAGGAGGGATTTTTCAGCTTATCACGTTCAATATTCTTTTTTCAGAGAAATCCTAAGTGTTGAGGAATCCTCAATACCACATAAAGAACGGGGTCGAGGGTTCTCGGCAGAAAGGTTTCCTTGGCTGAGTACGGTGGTCACGTAATTTCTTTTCATGAGTCGAATTCAAAAATTGCCGCCTATTGATTAGTTCATGACTCCAATGACGTAGATGGCGCTGAAATCAATCGGGAAATTTTGACATTGAGTTTGCGGTCTATATCAGTATAGAACTATTGTCTATCGAGGGTCGAAAAAATACTAAGCTCTATTCCTTGGTGCGGTGCGGTGCAAGGGAACCATGTTATGCGCGAGGCTAGGATAGGTGCGCCGTTGTGGTCGCGTCTAATCATTTCAATGAATATATTTATTACTTAGGAAAGGCTATGTACCATGCTAGTTGCGCTGCGATGTGCGGTGCGCCAATGTGGACACACACTTAGTAACAACACTTTATTTTCGAAATAGCCCCACAGAAAGAAATCTTACGGCGTTAGGTCTGGCAACCTAGCTGGCCACTCCAGAGCACCTCTCACAGGTACAGCATAATGGGGTGTCACCCCATATTGTTGAAACCAAATATTTTCACTCAGTAGGGCCGGATCTACTTCATTGAAATAAATGCTGAACAGTCAGGGAACAACTTGATTCCTGAGTAACTTCAAATATGTTTTACCTGTCATATTCCTTTCAATAAAAATTGGTCCATATGGTTACCGATGATACCTGCGCAAGCGTTAACCTTTTGAGGATGTTTTGTGTGTGTGTGTGTGTCTCGCGCAACCAGTGAGGGTTTTTCTGCGACCAATAGCTATAGTTCTGCCTGTTCACTTCTCTATTTAGCGTGAAAGTTGATTGAGACTGAAGAGCTATCTCATTTCTGTCTAACTTGTTCATTATTTCTTCGCAGAACCGCACTCTACGGTCTGGACCGTCTTCGGTTAATTCCTGGGTGAATAGATTTTATAGGGATGAAGTTTTTCTTTACGGAATGTTTCCAGGGCAGTTGTAAGGCAGACATTATTTTCTAACGCAATTTGGCGTGAACTTGACGTCGGATTCTCTTGGACACTCAACAGAATATTTAATTTCACATTGTCCACTACAAAATGAGCGGTTTAACATGTCCAAATTATCTGTACTGTGCATGAATTTTGGACACAGTTCCTTGTGAGATATTCGGCAAATCAGGTCTTTTGTGAAAATAATTTTTGTTATAAAACAACTTTTTCTTACTTTTCAATACGAACAAAGATGCAAATATTTCAGCTGAGGATAAAGAAAAAGTTGGGAAGGAATTTCACTAGAGATTAGGTTACTGTCAACAAGTATACATGGAGAACATTTTGAACAACACGAAAAAATAAAAAGTAACGTTCGAATAAATTGTTTCAACATCATAAAGTTTTCATTAGCTAGTTAAGAATTCAGTCTACTAATTTCATAGGTCGTTGAAGTCGACTCATTGAATGAAATTAATAACAAATTATACAAGGTGATCTATTAAAAAAACCTTTTCAGTTTTGCACCTGAATGAATCACCTGTATTATATTTCGATACTAGTTAAAGAGGTTACTAGATTGACTCTTGTCAAGAATTTCAAAGTTTAGCCCCTATAATTCATTAAATAATTGATTCACCCCACACGTGTTCAAAAGGTATAATCCAAAAATATGAAAAAACTCATGGTGATCCATTTGAGAAAACACACTTTTTTTGCTGCACACAAGGTCACCCTGTACATTTCAATTGTAGTTCAAATGGCGTTACTTTCAAAACAAGAATTGACCTTCTGTCAATTCTCATGCGAATTGATGACAGACGTCAAATTCAAAATATAGATTGTCAGACAATAAAAATAAATTTGATATAATAATAAACTGTGGAATATTTCTAGATATAGATTCGCATTACAAGAGATCAAAGTTTTTATTTATATTACAGATAACTGGAGATTCCATAGTAGTTCAAAAGTCAAGGCTAATTTACGTTTTGAAAAAAAAAATATGAATTGCCATACTCAAATAAGTAAATTACAATTTCATATAAAACATTTTCACTTTGGATAGAGATTTCGTAGAAAATCAAAAAAATCCATCCAGTTTAATAATAGTTGGAAAAGATTCAATATGCCGAGTTACAACAAACAACAAATTATAGCACACCAAGTTGGAAAAGATTCAATATGCCGAATTACAACAAACAACAAATTATAGCTTACCAATTTGTCACTGTTACAGTTGATGGTTCACCACACACACACAATTTCAATCGGATTCGAAATTTCTGATTATAATTATCAATTTCTTTTCTGTCTTCTTAGTTATATTAATTTATTATTTTTAGTAATTAAATACCGACTGTTCTCTAACGCGCACTTGATTCTAGATGAAATATTTTTCTCGTTCCCATAATTGTTTAAAACTGTCAAGTAAACATTTTAATTATTTCTATGTTAACTGAACTTTTAATCTGACTACATACTCAATTGACAGACTGTCGTAGGTGACTGAGCTTGGTTGCGGGAATGAGAGATTGATAAATTTCTGGCCTTTTATATTTTTCTCATTGATGACGCCCCACGCGTCATTTACTATTTGTGGTCCCACACGATGCCATTTTTCTACCGACATAATAGTTCGTGATGACAGTTTTTATTATTATTTATGAGATTCAATTTTAGATAAGGGTAAAAAACCAAGAGTTGTTTTTGTTTGGGTTATTTTATCTCCTAATTTATTATTTGTTACTCAGCTGGGGTGTTTAGAGAACATTTTGTAATTAATGATGCAATAAATCGCGTTTTTTCCAATTCTTAGCGGTTTTTTAATGGCTATAATAAATCTGAGATATTTATGGTGTATTCGAAGACTAGATGACTTTCACACGCATTGGTATCACCACGTGGGGAAATTCCTAAAGAATATTATTTATCAAGTCTGTTTTTATCTCTTGCCATGTTTATTACTTAAAAGGATTTTTTTTACAACCCATATGCTAGCTATTTCCGTCTGTATTTTTGACGTCTTAAAATGGATTATTCGTTAAAATGATTTTTCATATTTGTGGTTGCCACTTCTTTTTATATAAATGCGTTGTTTCTATATTCTCAGGTCATAACAATTGTAATTCTCATTTGAACGAAATACCATGTTTTGCCGAGCGATTAATTGCGTGCCAAGTTAAATTTAATTCCGATACTTTTATTAAATGTTTATGCTATTTAAACATTTTTTTTTTCATCCATTTGTGGGTCCAATGTTACAACTAATTAGAAATAATATTATTTTTATGGGAATCGGTTGGTCTATTGTGAATGTTGGCTTAGTGAATTTTAGAATTTTAACTCGCCATTACTTTTCTAGTAATGAATATATTTTTATGAATTTTCAGCTATTTGAAAGCATTCTGAGTCCATTGGCGTAGTTAGTTTTCAAATAAATAAATCGGTAATAAAAATTATCAATTTTCGACTAAGAAAAATCATCATAGTATGCCCTGAAAATTGGAATAAGATTTAAAATTCTGCCCATCAGTAGATTTCTTGTTTCTTTATATTTTCAAAAAAATTGGTTGGAATCGGTTGATTACTTCAAATTGGACAGGGGTGTTTCCAATATAAATGGGCCACACTGTATATACATTTTCTGGTTTGTGTCTCTCCTGGAAGTAAGATTTTTTTTATTCATGAATTACTTGCAAAATCTTATCATACAATACGTTACTGACAAATTGAAAAATCCTCCATACTTTCTCAGGATTCATGTTAAAGTTCCTTGCAACAAAAATTCTGTATCACACTCGTGAGATCAGTTTAACTAGGCCACTACGTTTCAATGTTACTGAATATTTCTTTTGCGTCTTACGAATATTTGAAATTCTGATATTATGGATTCTGTTAGTTTTGCCATTTTCCCGATATTCTCGAAGAGTCATATAAATGGAGATTCTACTTCTGGATTTCCAGTTCGCATCAGCTAAATCCGAGTTGAGCGAGAGTTATTCTAAGAGAAATGAAGGGTCTGTGCCAAATGTAGCCTTAGCAGAGGACCGCGTTTGCGGAAAATTGCTTTTGGTAATGCCTGATCTTTCATACATATTGTCCCGTAATTATGTAGTTCAGTTATAGATCGCTGGCTTAGTGAAAGATAAAATTTCATGAAGAATTTAAAGCTACACTAATTTTCGGTTTTCACTTAGATCAGTTAATTCATGAATCCTTATCACACTGTGCTAATTGGAATAATCTAGACAACATTATTCCTATTTATTCAATACATTAGAAAACGGTGTGGCATCACTTCTCATTGTTTTAATAATTCAAATTACTAGTAATTTGAAGATCTTTTCGAGTGGGGCGGTAGCCGCCCCTTTCACTGCGACCTTTTCAGATCTCTCTTCTGAAGAAGTCAATAATGAAGTTCGGTGATACCTTTTCCATGTCTTTGGGCTCCAATTGCCCGTGATCTAAACGATGGAATCTTGAATTTCGGAAGTTGGATAAAAATTCATAATCCCGACCCCCGCCTCGCATACCAATTTTGAATAGAATCGGACCATAAACGCAGAGATCATCTTGAACCGTCATTTTGATTTTATGAATTTCGGAGAACAATTCATAATCATCGACCCTGAAAACCCCCACATACCAATTTTGAATGGAATCGGACCATAAACCTAAATCTCTTCCGCCATTTTGAAGCGCCGTTTTGTTTTTTCCCTAACAAAAATTCCATGAGCCGCCATTTCAATTTCATAAATTTTGACAAAAAATTCATAATCTCCGACTCCGAAAACCCCCATATACAAATTTTGAATAAAATCGGATCATAATCACAAAACTCCTTCGCCATTTTAGAGCCGCCATCTTGAATTTATACATTTTGACAAAAAAATCATAATATCCGCTCCAAAACCCCCACATACCAATTTTGAATAGAATCGGACCATAATCACAAAACTCGTTCGCCATATTTGAGCCGCCAACTTTGAATTTATAAATTTTGACAAAAAATTCATAATCTCCGACCCGAAAACCCCCACATACCAATTTTGAATCGAATCGTACCATAATCACAGAACTTGTCCGCCATCTTGAATTTATGAATTTTGACACAAAATCATAATCTCCGACCCTGAAAACTAAATACCAATTTTGAATCAAACCGGACCATAATTACAAATTTTGTCCGACATTTTTGAGCCGCCATTTTGTTTTTTTCTCTAACAAAAATTCCATAATGCTTTGTCAACGGAATTATGAACACCTGCCAAATTTCAGCTCAATCGGATGTCGGCAAGTTCTCCAAAAATAGATTAAAAATTTTGAACCGGAAAGAATGACAGAACGAACGAATGACAGAATGACATATGAACGAAGCAAGTTAAATAAAAACTTGTAATAAAAAGAATGCTTGTAAACTCAACCTTATTATTTGTTTCACCGAAGATTGAACAGTAGAAGTGAATGTCTTTTGTTTTTTCTACACGAAAACTAAGAAACTAAGAAAAAGTAGTCCAATCAACTCTCATTGATTTGAGAAAAAATATTTCTATAATTCGATTTTCTGTGACATGAAATTTTAATTCAAAAAAATGTGGAAATCACAAAAGCGTTGGGTTGCAAAAGCATCATATTCTGTTTTTCAACACAAGCAAATGTTTCAGCTACACTGGGAAGTTTACACAATTCATAGAAAAGGGGTTTCCACTCAACGGAAAGATCTTCTAAATATGAAGCCATACCTCGGTTTCACGGCTAAGAAACCATTTCAGCGGACTTCAGTAGCAATTAGCAACTGTTTCATGGATTCATTCTTGAATGTGAAACTGCGGTATGGCTATGGATTTGAAAGTAATTTACTTTGGAATTGTGGAAAATTCAAAAGAAACAATAAATTGGTAAAACTTAAAAAAACAAAAAATTAATTCCACATCTGGAAGTTTTTCGTCGAATTCAAAATTTTATTTTTTATGCAAAACGGAGAAGCGGGAATCTTAAATTATCCTTCAAATCCAACACAGTCTCCATAAAAAACAATTATACATATGTTCGAACAGATTTAGGAAGACGAAATCTAATTGTTCATCAAGACAAAAAAAATCTTGAGAAAATAAGGATATGTCGTAGATCATTATCTGGAAAGAAAACGAAAAGATCGAAAATTTTAAAAAGTTGATGAGGCCAGTAGAGTAGTGCCCACCTTGGGCTCAATTACCAAGAAATTATCCGACTAACCTGAATATACCTTATAAGCCCAGGGTAATATCAAAAAACGGTTAAAATATTTTTGCTTAGATACAAAAAAATATAATTATTATTAAATTTCGGACCGTTTCTTATTATAGACCGAACAAAAAATGTTGTTAGTGAAAATATCTCTCAAATCCTTCAATAATCTCCTTTCCCAAATAGTTTACTGAAATTTGTGTTAACAAAATATAGGCAAAGTTACATTTGAAGTAAAATAATAAATCTAAATATAAATAAAATATAGTCGGCATTTTCGATCAAAGTGCAAATGCTATTATGTTTTATCAGGAGTAGATGATAAACCCCATCCTCATCCAACTGAGAATGCATATACTATACCGTCGAAAACAAAAATTAAAACACTATTTGTTGAAAGTGTTTCTTCTAATCCTAATAATGTAGCACTATAAACAAAATTCTCAAGGAAATGTGTTTAATTTCTGTTTATTTTTGCTACCCTGCTCCGACTAGTCATTTGTAAGATAAAGCTTCAATGGATATGGGTAAGGAATTTTGTTGATGGTGTTTTTATTTTTTTAAATTTATTATTCAATACGAATTTCTTAGTTTATATAGCAATTTGGATATAATTCAGATGTTATGTGGGCGCCACTGAAAGTTAAATTAAATTACAAATTGAAGTGAAACTTCCTCTTCAGTAGGATATTGATGTTTCTCAAACAGGATGGGTGATTTTATTTGAATATAATGACCCAATAGAACAACATTTGGAAGGTTTGTATAGAAATTTAATATATAAAAATTCAATCAACGTTCACAAATTCGAATGTCACAGGGCTTTGAGTTTGTTATTTTAAAAAGAAATGAACAAAGGTTGAAAAGCTATTTATGCTGATATTTTAGGCTGATAAATTCAAAATACTGTTAGGACAATGCATTGCTCGAACATTACAGAGATTATGAGCTAACTAACTCAATAAGTAATTATATAAAAATCTGACGGTGATTTCAGATTAGATACCCTTTTTCGTATGTCGCCAAAATGAATATATGCATCAATTTTTCATCGTACGTTACCAATTCGAAGGTTTTTCAATAACTGTTATTTTTCACGTCGTCGGGATCTACTACACTTTTGTTCTTGGGTATGTGTCCTTCTGGAGGTATACCTGTTGGAAGTGGTATAGCGTGCTGATTAATAATGGTAGGAGAATCCAAATACGATATACTCCGAAGCAGAAAGTCTTATTTTCCTTTCTTTATTTATTTCTATTGACTTCTTCAATGCGTTGTGTCTGAACGTCAATGATACGAAATTTGATTTACTGCAAGGTGAATCGTTTTCTAACAACGGGGCTCAATAAAAAAACCAGCAGGCGTGTGAATGTTGGATTTTTGCTCTGAATCTTCAGATCCTCTATTAAAGCATAAATTCACATTATGTGCCTCTGATTTCGGCTGATTATATATATTTTTTCGATAAAATTATCTCAATGAATAATTTTTTTGTTGCTATCAACAAATCCTTCCAGTTTCTGGAAAAGGTGGCGTATATGGAGACAACGAGTATTTCGATGAAACTTTCACAGATGCTTCAAAACATGATAAAATCACTACAGCAATTGAAAATTTGGCGCGGAAAGCCCTTTTTTAATTTTTTTTTCAATAAAATGTCATAGGATGAACTTACCCAATTTAGGGATAAAATCCTTTAGATTCGGCATTTTGCGTATTACTTCGATTCAAATGCACTGTTTCCAAATGTAAACACTGAAAATTATGTATTTGTAACACTTCATTCACTGAAATTACTAATAAATATTTTAAAAAATCAAGTAAAAAGCATGAATTTCAAACTAAATAACCAGTTTTGAACTGACAGAATTAATAAAAAGTTTGAAAAAAGACAGCCAGCTCGAGCTGACAAATACTTTGGAAATTGGTAATGCGACGTTGCCAATTTTTTTCTAGAATAAGGAGATTTACTTTAAATATAAATCTTTTTACAAACTCAATCTCGAAGGAAAAAAAGTTTTACATTTTTGTGTGCATATATGAACAGGTTGACGTTTATCAGTTGACAAATTGATGTAAAAAAGTGTTGAAATGAGTTAATATCACAACTAATTGACTGCGTTCGATTTTATGGTGAACGGTGTTTCTAGTATTTGACACGTGAAAGACGGGAACACAATCTAACCTAACTTTGCTAACATTGCTTTCCACACGATTCAATAGATGGCCGTGTCATATGCTAAATAAACCTTAAAAATGCGTAAGTAATTTCTATTAGATGTACAAAAATCGGAAATGATCTTTTTTTAATTTTATATGGGTGGTTATTTTAATTTTGACATATTATTCTGAATAATGTCAGTATCTTTCTGACCTAATTCCTTCCTTTTTTTACAAGCTTTGATTTAGTTTCACCTGTCCCGATGTTTGTCATCAAATCTTGCAAGTTGAATTTGACCCACTTCTAGTTGTTCGATTAACGTGAAATTTGGCAGGTGTTCATAGTTCCCGTGACAATGCATTATGAATTTGTTAGAGAGAAAAAAAATGGCGGCTTCAAGATATCCGACGATTTCTGTGATCATGGTCCGATTCTATTCAAAATTGGTATGTGGGGGTTTTTGGGGTCTGAGATTATGAATTTTCACAAATTCAAGATGGCGGCTCCAAGATGGCGAACGAGTTTTGTAATTATGGTCCGATTCGATTCAAAATTGGTATGTGGGTGTTAGGGGTACTTACTAAAAAGCACAAAATAAAATAATGAATAAAAACTTTAAAAACAAGCTTTTATTCAATACCTAAAAGTTCAAAATATGTTTGATGTGACGTAGATTCCGGAGTTATAGATTCAAAAGCTTGTCGCATCTGTATTCGAAATGAAAACTTTGCGCGACAAGCTCTTGAATCTATAACTCACGGAATAACCTACGTCACACATCCAAAACAATTATTTTGTACTTTTTAGGGTATTTGAATAAAAGCTTGTTTTTAAAAAGGTTTTTTTCATTAATTATGTTATTGAACAGTCAAGTACAAATAAACTAGGTGGACTCTGAGATATTCATGTCACAGTGACATTCGAAAGTTCTTAATTGTGAAAACATGCCACCTGGGCTTGCACCAAATCCAAAATCTTACATGGATTGGTTACAGAAATGTAGCGGGACGAACGAAACGCTACAATAATACAGGAGTTTCAGGTGGCATGCATGATACCATCTGATATTCGCCGTTTTTTAAATTGATCTGAATTTTCTTCTATTGTTATTATCGATAATTTGTATTTCAATACATGCCAGTTACTCCAGTTGTGCATCGTCGGGATAACCATATTATGAATGAAAAATGACAAATATTTCGCTAAACTCGCGCTGCTTCATTCAGTTCACGTTGTTCGAATACCAAACAAACACCGCAATTCGAATTGGAATTAATTGAGTCGGGTGGATCAGAGAGCGGACGATGGCAGCGGTCATCAGTCTTGCATTTGACGACGGTGCCGGTGGCTTCGTGCGCTGCCTCTCGACGTCGACGACGACATTGACGACGCCTGATCGTGGGACTGTCATGCGGCGTCGCGACACACTTTTCAGGAATAAGAAAAGTTCCTGCTGGTGCTGCTGTTGAAGTGCGTACGCTCGTTGAGTCAGTCGAGTCAGCTGTGGCCGACTTTCGATCAAACGATACACGGAACCGGTGTTTTTTTTTCGTGTCAAAGTGCGCCTTTTCGTCGATTCCTGTCGGAAGTCGAGTGTCTAGAAAGAGGGTGTTTTTGTTCTGCCGAAATAATGCCGCAGGTACGGTGAATGGATTTTTTCTTCAAATATTTTTTTTTCAACGGAAGTTTGTCATTCAATTTGTCGATGGACAATAGTCGAAGCAATGAACTAGTAGAGTAAAACTGGTTTTTCCAGCCGAAATTATTTACCATTTCTGAAAAATATCGGTTTGGTCAGTATGATTCAACGAGATATCAAGTGGAAGAGAGTTAGCAAATCACGAGGGAAGTTCTTGCCACTCGAAACTGCAGACATTCGTCAAAATTCGAAATATCGTAACTTTTTTATTAATTTCTTTTAATTTTGAACTGATTTGACCGATACTTGATAAAAATCCTTTTCTAAGCTAACAAAAGACACTCACTTCACTGAATGATTTTCACTAAACTGGGTTCACAAAACCACGATACGTGTTTCGCTATACAATAGCTTTTTCAAGTGGAGATAATGCTATTATTACTTGATTTGAAAATTGATCATTTTGAACGAACAGAGCTTGAAATTACAAAATACAGATTGACTTGATGTCGACTTGAAATTTGGTGTTATAGACAACTAATCCTGATCATGAATGTTTTGTTGTTATATCTTTTTGCGGATAAAATAATGGTATCAAAAGTCGCAGTAGTACAAAAGGAATTCATTGAATTGTTTTTGGTATTGATATCGGATATATTGTCGATATGTTGGAGAGGTATCAATAATACCTTTTATCTCATTTTCTCTCCGTTTGGAAAATATAAGTTAGTTGGCCTTGACATGTAAATTATATGTTTGTTTAAATATTCCTCATTTTGAAGAAGAACATGATTTCTATCTAGGTATGGAATAAATTCATTTTTAGCGTTATTAGGTATTTGTTTAAAAAAACCTGAAACAGATCGATTTCTATTGTCAATTTACACTATGAAAATATTACCCCCTTCTTGCACACCCTCTGAATTATGAGCATCCCCTAAAAAAATTAAAATGAGAAGGGGGGGGGTCGTGTGGTAACTCGTTCGAAAGGGATTTTTATTCTCTGATCAGCAATATTAAGCTTATCAAATTCGGTGCAATCATAAGTGAGAAAATTTATTTTGAAAATGTTAAATTTTGATACTTTACGTAGAATGAAGGAAATCGTGTCACATAATGTTTAGGAAGTATTTTTCAATTTATTTTACAACTAAATTAAATGTTCAAAATGACCACCATTCACTTCTTGGAATTCTCGTACAACATTGTGTAGAAACTTTTAAATCTGCAATATTGTCTGGGGGTCTATTCTCAAACGGTGACATATTGTGTCGCATGCGAGATTTCTACATTGTCGAACGAAAAACGCAATATATTATTCTCAAATGTCGCATTCGAAAATTTTCGATAGACAAATTGTAGAGTGGTCTAGAGCAGTCGACAATTCCATGTCGAATGCGAGATGATATATCTGACAGATTTTCTTTATCAATTTCATAGGTTAGAAAAGGCAGCTTTATTTATAGTGATTGAAAATTTAGAAAATCAAGAAAACTATCAACGGCCTCGAGACAGACAAGGTATATATAGGAATGCGTTCAGGCTTTTATCAAAACATTCAGATTAACCAAGGAATTGGCTAGAGAGTTGATTGATATCCCGGAACCATTTGTGGAACAGGGACATCGGCCTTCCTCAATACCTTTTGAAGAAAATGTGAGTTATCAAACACTTTTATAAGTACCTCTCAACCAGGTTAAGTTGAGGTACTTATAATTAAAATATTTAAACCAAAATGTTTGCGTAAAACTGTATAGCGAAACTTCTAACCGTGTTCAAACTGAAACCAAAACCACATAGGCACAGAACACATTCGAGAATCGTTAATTCGGTGTTGCCAGCTCATGCTATTTGACAATTTTTGTCTCATACGACTTGGATGTCGAAACCAATAGAGAATACTACAATTTCAAATTGTGCGACAATTTCCATTGATAAATGTCGAATTCAACATATTTTGGCCGACATTCGTGAATAGACCCCCTGGTCTATTGGAATATCATTTTGATTTCCAATAACCCCATAAGAAATAATCAGGTATTTTCTTATCTGTTTTGCTAAACGTCAGGAAAAAGTCGTTTAAGACACCAAAAAATTATTTACAAAACCCACATAAATAACCTAATGTCAATCTAGTAGACTACTGTTATTTTGATACTTAAAAGTTGCTGAGCTACGTCAGTGTATTGAAAAATATTTGTGTGTGTATTCGATCTAACTATGGCTCATTTATCCGAAACTCAAAGAATAGACATTTTAATTATGATTGGATACGGTAATAAAATAGGAACTCAAAAGGAAGTTTGTGAAATGTTTAATTATAACAGGGTATTTATTATCAAATATTTCAACACGTCTCACAGTCTACAGTTAGCAAAATAAAAACAAAATTTCGTGAATCTGGACGTGTAAAAACTATTCAAAAACCAGGTCCAAAAGTTAGATGTACTGTTGGCGATTGAGGAAAATCCGCATATGACAAGTAGACAACTTGCCGCCGACAATGATGTAAGTAAATCATCGATATTGAGAGCTTTACATAAAGAAAAATCCATCCTTATGAAGTTCAGTTGGTTCAGGAGTTAAATGAGGATAATCCTGATAGAAGGCAACAATTCTGTGAACTGATGATGGACAGAATGGAAGCAGATTTGCAGTTCATAAACAAAATTGTTTTCTCTGATGAAGCTACTTTTCATCTAAATGGAACGGTTAATAGACAAAACTGTAGATATTGGAGCAGAGAAAATCCTCATTGGATGTGTGAGGCTCACACACAATATCCTAAAAAAGTTAACGTTTGGGCTGGTATCATTAACAACAAAATTATTGGCCCTTATTTTTTTGAAGGCACAGTTAACATCAGGTTTATCTAGATTTTTTTATGAACTTTTCACAGCCTACATTTTTCGTGATTTTAATGATCCAAATGCAATCGATAGATCAATTTGAAAGAAGTTTTTTCCCAATAGGTAGATTGGAAGACGTGGAACGATTGAATGGCCGCCTAGATCCCCCGATTTGACTCCTCTCGATTACTTCTTATGGGGTTATTTAAAATCAAAAGTATATTTCAATAGACCAGACAATAGTGCAGATTTAAAAGTTAGGATAACGGAAGAAATTAATAACATAACCCCTGAGGTCCTACAACATGTTGTACGAGAATTCCAAGATCGACTTGCTTATGGTCAAGAAGTGAATGGTGGCCATTTTAAACATATAATTTAATTGTAAAATAAATTGAGAAATGCTTCCTAAACATCATGTGACATTATTTCCTTCATTCTACGTAAAGTATCAAAATTTAACTTTTTCAAAATAAATTCTCTCAGTTATGATTGCACCAAATTTGAAAAACTTAATATCGCTGAACAGAGAATAAAAATCCATTTCGAACAAAGTGCCATACGACCCCCCTTCTCATTTAAAATTTTTGAGGGGGTGCTCATAATTCAGAGGGGGTGCAAGAAGGGGAAAATATTTTCTCATATTGTAAATTGTCAAATTGACCTGTTTCAGGTTTTTCCAAACAAATACATAATAACGCTAAAAATGAATTTATTCCATACCCATACCGCACGCACTGTATAACTTTGGCATGGAAAACTTTATAATAGGTTGAAAAAAAAGGTACCAAAAGAAGTATCATTAAAATTCGTTTTGACAGAGCCAATGATTATTTATTATATGAGTGCCTTATTTTTTCCACAGCTGGTTTGTTATAACCACTTTCCCTAATTCAAGCGCTTATTTGATGTTTATGACAGTTGCTGAAAATTTATTAAATATGTTGTTTGAGAAGGTTATGATGTGGTTTCTATGACAACAGGTTTGTTTTAAATGTGAGTTCAGATTGTCTTAGACTGTGTCTTATGATCATAAGACACTGGTGTTTTATTGTCTCATAAGATGTTTGTAACAGAAGAATTAGACTTTGTATCATACCAGCTGTAGATAAATTAATATCATGAAAGTTATGTTGATGGAAGAATCTAAAAACTTTTAAATAAAAGTCAACAACTCGACAAACCCATATACAAAAAACTAGAAGCAAATTTTCCAAATCCGGTTTATGAAAATTTAAAGAATCGGCAAAATAATCGTATGAACAGTTTTGGAAAATTCCGGGAGAGTGGGAAAATTTGAACACAAAAATAGCTGAACATATACTAAAAGACAAAATGGCGCATACATGTCGGATTGGGGAAACATGAAAATTCTCATGAACAAACCAATTGACAAAAATAGCTGAACATATACTAAAAGACAAAATGGCGCATACATATCGGATTGGGGAAACATGAAAATTCTCATGAACAAACCAATTGATAAAAGAAGAAAATTGAAAGAAGCTACCTGCTTTTTTTAAAGAAACGGGAATATAGCATCATGTATTTCACAATAAATCAACCCTGTATATCCTTACTGAAAAAAGAAATGGTCTCGATGGGCCCTTTTCGCAAACCCCAAAATTCATTTGTGTTATGAGTGATTTGGTTCACTTGAGAGAACCAACTACTACTTTTTCCAGGTATCATTCAGCAGATCTCGCTAACCTTGTCCACTGGCCTACCTGATTCATCACGATTCTTCTTCAATGTCCCCATCCACATTCAGTCCCTTCTGTGTAGGCCCTGTTACTAACTCCATATGCCACCTCAGGAGCAGCACTGCTAATTTGTACACAGGTGAATCCCTAGTCGAGCACTGAATTTTGTAATGTAATATGTTTAAATTAAATTAAAAATATCCGCACTAACTGGGGATCGAACCCGGGAGCTCTGGCCCCCAATATTTACATAGGGTGCCCACCAACCTGGTAAACTTAAAACTCCTGGGAAAGTCAGGGAATCCAATATTTGATTTTCCAAGCCGTATCTAGAGAAAAATAAAAACTTTTTAACAAAAAATGATACCGACGAAAAAAGAAATTGAAAAGCAAAAACAAATTAAACTTAGTTAGTTTTAATTATAACTGAGCTCCTAAACTAATGTGAGTAACTAATTTTGAGTCGGCGCCAAACAAACTAGCAATTGAATTAGGTCAAGCGTACTGATGGCAGCGGGATGCACGGCGGCATTTTGATCTTTTTTTTAAAGAAATTTATTGATCTCCGTTGATTGTTACTCATATTAGTTTAGGAGCTCTGTTATTATTAAATCTAAGAAAGTTTATTTTATTTTTTGCTTTTAAGTTTCTTTTTTCGTCGGTTTAATTTTGGGTTAAAAAGTTTTTATTTTTTGTGTAAAATCAACTAATAACTACCTACATCATGATGTAGTGTCATCAGAACTACTTACATATGTGTGCCGAGTTTCAACAGAATCGGTTCAGTAAAACATCCCCTATTTTTCTACCCTTAGGGGTAGATTATTCCTTCTCAAATTCAAATATGACCAACTCTGAAGTATACCCTATCCAATAAAGAAAGAATCATCTGAATATAGGATAACCCAACAAAGTTATGAGTGGTAGAATCGGTTAACGGGTAAAAATTCAGTGGGTGAACGATAAATGTCCCCTATTTTTCTACTCTTTGGGAAGACATTTTTCCTTCAAATCAAAATGGGACCAACTCGAGTTATAGCCTAACCAATGAAAAAAAAAATCATCGAAATCGAAAATTTCTGTGAAAAGTAATGCGTGGTCATACGTGAAATATACGCGTCGAGAGAACCTCCTTCTTTTTTTCGTCGGTTAATAATAAACATCGCTGTCCGGCGAATATCCCAATTTCTGTAGTTCGAATTACAGCCACCAACAGGCGATACTAAAGTGTTTTAAGATTCGTTGATCTACTGCCAAGTGCCAATTCGACCGATTCTAGAGGAAAATACAAAAAAAACATGAGATTTTATATACAGATTGAGCGGCGACCGTAGCATAGATATCCTTTGTCAAAGGGTACATCGAAAGGTTAGGATTTTTGCGAATCTCTCAAAGTACCAAGTAGTAGTACATTCTATATGAAAATTGTAACGTGTAATTTTTTCCTGAATAATGGGTTATCCAAAGATCGATACAAAGCGAAACGTGACTATGTAGAAGAGTTCGAGAAATGGACACATATGCTCTAGCTTTTTTGAAAATGGGATATAGAATTCAGTGTCACGCAATATTGCATGAATACTTTATTTCTGCGAATACAACCTATGACTTAGCACTTTCGGTTCCACAAAACAACGATTAAGGACTTATTATTCCATTCCTGCATCGGAGATATTTAGAGCTTTTTATAGCTCCCCCCTGTTAACTTTTGAACGGTTCGACGTAGAACAATGAAAAAAAAGGTATTGAATGATATCACCGATACTACTTTTTGAAATAAAAGACATTGGGATTGCCCGATAGATGGCGCGGGGGGCACATCAAAATTTTAAATAGAAGGAGGGGTCATGTGGCACATCGTTGAAAAGATAACTCAATTCTCTTTCCAAACATCTAATTTTTTTTTCATTTCGTTGATATGTGACTTTGCGGCTTTTTATGGTCCCCCCTTATAACTTTTGAACGGTTCGACGTAGAACAATGAAAAAAAGATATTGTATGATTCTGAAATCGAGCGTCGAAGTGCAAACATCGAAAGCGAGAGCAGAGTATACAAGTGTGAAGACAAGAGCTGAGATATAGAAACCAGGTGTGCGAAACCTTTTGCTAACAATCTATTCTATTTTTCATTCTTTGCCTAATTGATTGTTTAAAAAATATTTCATCTGATTAAAATATTATGGATAGGGAAACGGGAGGGGGTTCACCTCCTCCCAAGAAAAGTTTTAAGGATAAATTCAAAGACAAGGGAATGTTTGATGAAAATTTAAGTGAGGACAGCAATGATTCAGAGGTAGAAAAAATATTAAATTCAAGTAATTCATTCAATAGTGACAGTAATGAACAAATCATACGAAATTTGGAAAGTCAGAGAGCTTCAAGGCCACCAGTAGAGTCACAAAAAAGGATAAAAATGTAAATGATAAAAAGAAAAACAGACGAAAAGAGAAGTAGTTCTCTACAAAGAAAGAACTTTAGGTCCATTTGTCGTGATTATTGAGGCGACTGAAAACTCGGGAATATAGGAAGATATAACCACCTTAGTATTGCCAAAGAAATTTTTGATCTGAAGTTAGAGAATATTATCAGAATAAAAAACAGGGTAGAAACAAAATTGGTGTAGAATTCAATAATTGGAATAGTGCAAATCAATTTCTCGTTAATGAACAATTAAGAAATAGGGGATATAAAGCATATATACCTTTCAATTACGTGACCAGTAAAGGAATAGTCAGAGGAATCGATAAGATATTTACGGAAAATGAAATTAAAGATATGATTAAAAGTCCATACAGAGTATTAAGTGTTAAAAGGATGAATAGAAGAATTAGAGAAGATGGCGAAACCAAATACGTTCCGACGACAACTTTGCTTGTCACGTTTGAAGGGGTGACTTTACCAAAATTTATAACTATATACCGCCTGTTACACAGTGTTACCAATGTCTGATGTTTGGTCACACGAAAAAACAGTGTAAAAGTAAAAAACGTTGTTTTAACTGTTCGGGAATACACGAGGAGGAAGATTTATATGATAAGTGTGATAAAATTAAATGCCATAATTGCCAAAGTAATGAACATAAATCAATCAGTAGAGATTGCCAGGAATACAATAGACAAAAAAAAATTCGGGAGAAGATGAGTTTTGATAATAAATCATTTTTTGAGGTAGCCAAGGAATTTCCTAAAAATCAGGAAACCGCAAATAGAAATCCTAGAGATTTCCCAACAATTAATAATGTACAGAGAGAAGAAATCAATAGAATTGATGTTTCTCAAAGACAGATATATCATAAAGACTATTTACACAATAACAATAATAACAATAATAAAAGAACATATTGAGATTTTAATTAAAAAATATTCACAAATTTTAAACAAAAAACGTACAGGGGTAGAATAGGGTATGACAAAACATCACATAATGAGATTTTAATTAATCCAAACGGACAAATTTCACAGCCCAAACAAGGGACAATGATAGGAAAGATTAATAATAATGATAGTAGGACAAAGCAAACTGCAGATCCACAAACATCAAGTCAATTAAATAATTATAGAATAGTAAGACCAAATAGTTTAAATAAACAAAATAGTGAGGAAAGGGATATTAGTGATATTATTTATGAATTATTTCTAGAAGTACCGGAGTATGAAAAAACTAAAGTTGCAGAACTTATAAATACTGCTATGAACTTAATAAAATAAGGGATAGAGATGCGGTTTCCTCGAGGGGGAATATTGATTGGGTAAAATGGTAAGGATTATTCAGTGGAACATCAGAAGTATAGATTCAAATAGGTACAATTTAATAAGGTTAATTAATGAACATGATCCAGACATAATTTTTTTAAATGAAACGTGGCTAAAGCCTGAAAAAGTTTTTCAAATTAAAGGATACAACATCATTAGACAAGATAGGGAAGATGGGTACGGAGGAATAGCTACAGGAATTAAAAAAAATATCAAATATAACATTGTGAACTTGAACACAGATATCCAAAGCGAAGAATGTCAGATAATAATAATAAAAACTCACAATGTGAACCTAATAAACATTTACAATACTGCAAATAATATACCAAGTCAAAAATTATTTAGTGAGTGTTTTCGGAGCTAGAGGGGATATAATGTTGATGGGGATATGAACGCTCACCACTCACTGTGGGGAAGCGCAATCAGTAATTTGAATGGCAGAATACTTATGGAAACTATAGACGAAAATAATATGGTTATACTAAATGATGGATCAACAACAAGATTATGTAATCCTGAGGGAAATTCAAGCCCGATAGATTTAACAATTGTTACTAGTAATTTGTCAAGAAATTGCTCATGGAAAGTATTGGGAGATTGCGCAAATAGTGATCATTATCCTACTATGTGTACAGTTGATATAAATCACTTAGGGTATAGTGGAAATAGGAGATGGGTAGGTAGGAATTATAAGAAAGTTAACTGGACAGAATATCACAATCAATTATTAAATCGGTATGAAAGTAACATAAAACATAGTTATGAGGAGATGACAAAAATAATGAAAGAGACAGTAGATATACAAGTTCAAGAGGGGAAAATCAGTAATGGTAGGCCAGGAAATCCATGGTGGGATGAAGAATGTGAGGAAAAAATTAATGAAAGAAAAAGTGCTTTAAATATTTTTAAAAATTCCAAATATAATAATATATAAAAAAAAAATATAGAGAGTCGAATCCTACATTATAGGAATATATAGAAAGTTTTCTAACAGGAATAATAATACATACAATAATAATATGCCCAAGAGTCATATAGCTGAAGCTTTATTAGACAAGGTTTCTAGAGTCGATATAGACCCGAATTTTTCCATGAATATGTCATCTGAAGAAACGAAACTATTTACATTAAATGAACTAAATGAAGCTTTCAGAATCAAAAAAATCACGAAACCTGGGAAAGATGATATTCCATATCAAATGTTTATTTACTTACCCACAGTTATTGGAAATATTTAATAATATTCTAGGAAATGCAAATATACCGAATGATTGGAAGGAATATATCATAGTAGGAATTGCGAAAAATAAAAAAATCTTAGATGAAGTTAGTAATTTAAGACCAATTGCAATGGAATCATGTGGTCTAAAAATATTGGAAAAGATGATTAAATTCAGGCTAGATTGGCATGTGGAAAATAACCAAATATTATCCAAGTATCAGACGGGGTTTAGGAAGGGAAAGAGTACGATAGACAATATTGCATATCTATCTGTATATGTACAAATGGCTTTTGGATTAAAGCAACAGGTAATTGCGGTATTCCTAGATATTAAGGGGGCGTACGACAATGTTAACTTATACACCTTGTATAAATATTTAATCCAATATCAAATTCAAATAAATTTAGCTAATCTAATATTTAGGCTCTTAGATAATAGGAAAAATTTTGTCATGGATGATAATGGGGAATTACATGGTCCAAGATTAGCTACAAAGGGTTTGGCGCAGGGGTCTCCCTTGAGTCCAATATTATTCAATATATATATATATATGTCGTCCTTATTTAATATAATACCCAGTCATAGTAAAATCACTGCATATGCAGATGATATTGTAGTATTAGTAAAGGGAGGGGACATTGAAGAAATAAATAAAAAAATCAATCAAACGTTGCATATAATCAATGAATGGATGGTAGATCATGATTTAGAATTGGCTACAAAGAAATGTATGGCGATTCATTTTCGAACAAATAACATAAAAAGAATTATTCCACAAATATACATTGGTAATGAAAATATAAAAGTTATGAACGAGATACAATATTTGGGGGTTTTTTTTACGTATAACTTGAAAAGGGACAAACATATAGAAAAAATCTGTCAAAAAGCAAATCAAGGATTAAATACAATAAAGACATTTTGTAGGGTATGGTGGGGAGCAGATCCAAAAACAATGAGTATGGCATTTACGGGTATAGTTAAGTCTCATTTGGACTATGGGAGTATTCTTTTCAGACCTAGTGCAAAGAAATCGTTAGAAAAATTGAATAAGATACATAATCAAGGGATGAGAATTATAACAGGATCAATGAGGTCCACACCAATAAATGCCCTATTGGGGGAAACCGGAGAGATAAGCCTGGAGTTTAGGAGGAAATGCTTAGCAATCAATTATATAACTAAAAGAATAGATCACAAACCTCCAATTATTTACATCATAGAAATTTTGAAAACATATGCGAATATAAAGTAGGGTATTGGAGGAATAGAGAGGTTCCGTTACTGGTGGAAGCACTAAATAAAATATCCCTTTCAACAAGATATATATAAAAATGATATTCCACCATGTTATAGTTATGATCTGGACATTTTATATATATCAACCAGAAATTGTGCAGACGGGAATACATAAGTATGAAAATAGTGTAAAAGAAAAGTTTCAATTTTTTGAAGAACAAAACAAAGAATTATTTAATATGGTATATACAGATGCGTCTAAAATAGGGGAAAGGGTTGGTTATGGTATTTATATGCCGCAGCTAAATTTTTGCTACTCAGCTAGACTCAAAGATAACACTAATGTTTGTGAGGCGGAGACAATTGCAGTACACGAGGCAATGAGGGTGTGTTTAGAAAGGAATTTGACAAGTAACTATATAATTACAGATTCACAATCTGCTTTGGATAAAATATCAAGACAAGGGAATGCATATAATACTGATTATATAACCATGAATATAAAACAAATGGCATATTTGGCTTCGTTAAATGATACTGTGTTCAGGTTCACATGGATACCAGGGCATTCAAAGATAGAAGGGAATGAAAAAGCGGATCAATTAGCCAAAATAGGAACTGTACTAAATGTTCCACTGAATATAAAGAGGGATAAATTTGGAATGATACAGATATTACGTAGTGACATATTGCAGGAATTTTACAGTAAATGGAAACAAGATATTAAGATAAAAGGCAAAAGTTATTCTAAGATACAACCAATGTACCCCATCGAAAGGTAGTATTGCTCGATTCCATTTATGAGTAGAAGACATATAACAATTATTATTAGAATGAGGACAGGACATTGCTTAACAAAAGAACACTTATGCAGAATTGGTGTTAAGAATAATCCATATTGTGAATGTGGGGGTCTCGAAGATTTAAACCATATTTTTTTAGAATGCCCAATCAATGCTGTTCCTAATGAAGATTTCTATTTCACGTTAGTCAAAAAAGGTATGAAGACACCATACATGTTCATAGAAGTTCTAAAAAATTTAAATATTTCAATAATAAAATCTTTAGTAAATTTTTTAGATTATAGTCAAATAAAATTATAATAAAAAGGGAAATGGGGTCGAATATTCTCTTTAAAAAAAAAAAATAAAAAAATCAGATCCATACGTATGTAATATTCCTATCCCAAAATTATGTCCCAGCCTAATGTCTGTGTTGTTTGTCCTACTAACTAATTTTAGCACAAGAAGAGATAAACGCACTAGTAGAAATTATGTAATGATGAAAATAGAGATAAAAAAATAGAACAAAGACGAAAACTCATAATTTGAATACAGTATTGCCGAGAGCAAGATTTCTGTATTCAGAGGACGAAGCCTTTATTACAAGGGTAATAAGGGGAGAGCTGGATAATAGCGCCGATGGGAAGCTACATCCAAGAAGGAGTAGAGAGAGAGAGAGAGAGAAGATATTGTATGATATCACCGATACTACTTTTCGAAATAAAAGACATTGTGATTGCCCGATAGATGGCGAGGGGAGGCACAACAACATCAACGTTTTAAATAGCATGGGGAGTCATGTGGCACATCGTTGAAAAGATAGTTCAATTCTCTTTCCAACATTCTAATTGTTTTTATCATTTCGTTGGTTTGTTTTTTCACAATGTGCATTTGAAATGTCAAGCATAAGTGCGGCTTTTTATCGCCCCCCCCCCCTGTTAACCTTTGAATGGTTCGACGAAGAATAATGAAAAAAAAAGGTATTTAATGATATCACCGATGCTACTTTTTGAAATGAAAGACATCGTGATTGCCCGATAGATGGCGCGGGGGGGCATCAACTTGAAAATTTCAAATATCATGGGGGGTTATGTGGCTCATCGTCGAAAAGACAATTAAATTTCCTTTCCAACTATCTTTTTTTTTATTTCGTTCTTACGTTTTTTCACAAATTTGACATTTGAAATGTCAAGTATAACAGAAAACACAACTGTTATGTAGAATTTTTATTTATTGAGAATAAGAAGCAAAACTGGGTCGTGTGAGTTGGTGAAACATCACCAACTTGTAGGGATGGAATTGGTGTTTCTTCAAATATTTTTTTACTGTCGATGTTGATACATCAATCGTATTTGCTACAAGTGAGGTACTTTGTTGAGGATTAACCACCATTTCGGCAATTACCGAAACATACGTCTCTTCCGAAATTGATTTTCGGCCATCTCCACTGGCCCTATGAACAGTGCCAGTTCTGCTGAATTTTTCAACTAGTTCCCTCAAATACTTTCGAGTTATTGGATGATCAGGGAATTTTTCATTACAAATTATCTCTGCTGCATGGAAGTTACCACGGGCCTCACCAAAAATGTAGATGGCTTCAGTTTTCTCTTCGATAGGACGTACAAGAACCATGATAATGTTTCAAATTCAAAATAATATTAGTCGAAGTAGAATGAAACTCTTCTTTAAATTCAAATGCGATAATATAAAGAGCAGTTAAGCAATGATATAATCATTGTTCCATTAGAAATTATTAAACATCGACAAAATAATCCAATTTCATAATGGGCATTTCTAGGTTACTGCTTGATTATCAGTTTACTGAATCCGATACCCTTTATAATTACGTTCATTATAAATAAATAAGTTGGGTATTATTTGGATATAATATCTAGAAAAGGCTATAAAAGGCTATTGTATAGCGAAACACGTGTCGTGGTTTTGTAAACCCAGTTTAGTGAAAATCATTTAGTGAATTGAGTGTCTTTTGTTTACTTCAATATGGATTTTCCTCAACTATCGGCCGCATCAATTCAAAAAATTGGATTACTGTATGGATTCAAAATTTCTACCTAATTAAGCTTTGAAACGAATTCGAAAATGAAAAATCATTTAAGTAATTAATCTTCCTCTATTGATCGTATTCAGTGTTACTCATCGCAATTGTGATTCTTTAGAACAACCATGGTTGAAACTATAATTGAATTACCTTTTCAACGGTGTGCAACTCGACCTTTATGCCTTTCGAAATTTTCAACTTGTTATTATGCCTCCCCAGCGCCCTCTGTCGAGTAATTGTAATGTTTTTTATCTCGTAAAGTAGGATCGGTAATACCATTCAAAATATTTGTTGTCCCATTGTTTCAAATGAAACCGTTCAAAAATTATCGAGATAAGGAAACTATTGGAGACATTCAAAATTATGCTGATGATACTCTCATAACCTACCAGGCAGAAACATGGAAGTTTCTCAAAATATCTGTTGAGGAAGAATTCCAATCAATAAAAAATTGGTTTGATGCTAATTTATTAACAATAAACTTTAAGAAAACAAAATATATCCCGTTCACTTCTCAAATATGTTCAATTTCAAATTTAGGGCCAATTAAAGTAGATAATGTAAACGAAATTCTGCAAACAAACAATATTAATATCTAGGTATAGTAATTGACAAAAATCTCAAATGAATTTACAAATAAATCATATAAAAAAAAATTGAGGAGCTTGATCAAAATTTAAGTTTCTCAAACAATTTCTAAAACTACCTCAATTGGAAATGCTTTATTATTCACTTATTCAAACACAACTGAACTATGGAATTCTTGGATGGGGGAGTGTGAATGATAATTATTTGAAACAATAGAAATTCTCAAAAATGGTTTAAAATTACAAAAAAATAAATTTTTTATTCAAAGAAAGCCAAAAGATGGACATCAGACAATTATACTGCTATAACATATTAATCTAGCTTTTCAAAAACAAAAATAAAATAATGTACACAAATCACATTTATAATACCAGGTTTAAAAATGAAATAACAGCGAAAATTAGAGTAAATAAAACAATTGGACAAAAAAATTACATTATCATTTCGCCTTACGTTTATGATATAGTACCCGAAAAAATAAAGACTATCACATCGATTTTCTCATATAAAAAAAATCTGAAAAATTGGATATTGGAAAGTGCCAGGATAACTTTTCATGAAATACTGAAAATATAAAATCCTATGTTTCAATACTAACTGGTAGAAATACCACAAAAACGTTGAAAATATAATTAAATTAAAATAAATCTAATGAATATCCCACAACAAGTTTACTTCGTGGGATTGTTTTAGTTTATTTCCATGTAATGTATTTAAAAATTGTAATAACTTTCTTTGAATTGAAATATACTTATTATTATTATTCAGATCCAAACACATGCTTGACATTTCAAATGCACATTGTTGAAAAACAAATCAACGAAATGATAAAAACAATCAGATGGTTGGAAAGGGAATTAAACTATCTTTTCAACGATGTGACACACTACCTCCCCCCATACAATTGAAAATTTTGAAGTTGATGTGCTGGTAAAAACAATTTTACAAATAATTGTATTTCTTTTTCAAAGCTGACCTATAATGACATATTGTAGAGGAAAACACGGAACATATCTACAACCTACCTTCAAAAATAAGTGTTTTCCTATTTCATGGATTTAAATTAAGATAGTTGTTGACAAATGGTCGATAGCTTGATAAAAATAATTGACAAAAAACATTTTTGAAGACAAGTTTTCGCTCAAATGCGTTAAAAAGTACAAAATAATTGCTTCGGATGTGTGACGTAGGTTATTCCGTGAGTTATACATTCAAGAGCTTGTGGCGCAAAGTTTTCAGTTCGAATACAAAAGCAACAAGCTTTTGAATCTATTACTCACGGAATAACCTACGTCACACATCCGGAGCAATTATTTTTTTACTTATTCGCACATTGAATAAAAACTTGCCTTTAAAAAGGTTTTCAATTAATTATTTTATTTTCTTCTTTTTAGTAAGTACGCCTCAATCTATGCATTTTTGTTAAAGCATCGTTATCATGAGACCTTCTTCTTGTAAGTTCAGAGCTATCTAGTTCTTCAATGAGGAGACCAACTAAAGATTAACTCGTCCGCCATTCTGGAGCTGCCATCTTCAATTTATGAATTTTGACAAAAAATCAATAATCTTCGTCTAAATGCACAATCTCCGACCCCAAAAACACCAACGTACCAATTTTGAATAGAAACGTTCCGTAATCACAAAACTCGTCCACCATCTTGAAGCCGCCATTTTTATTTTATTAATTTTGATAAAAAAATCATAATCTTCCAACCCGAAAACATCCCCATACCAATTTTGAATCGAATCGGACCATAAACACAAATCTCGTCCGCCATATTGGAGCCGCCATTTTGTTTTTTTCTCTAACAAATTCCATAATGCATTATCACGGGAACTATGAACACCTGTCAAATTTCACGTTACTCGGACAACTAGAAGGGGTCAAATTTAACTTCTAAGATTTAATTACACACATCGGGACCAGTAAATAAAAGCTTGTAAAAAACATTGGCGTATAGGCCAGTAGAGATAGACATGATTTTCTCAAAATTCAATAATAATTACAAAAGTTTCAAAACTTCACTGGAGTGAAGAGGACTTTCATATGATATTTGGTCTGATTTTGCAACCCTTTTTTCTGAAGGGAAGATGTTGAAAATGAGGATTTAATAAATTTTCACATTATTAACGCGGAAACATTTGCAAAAATTCTGCAAACTTTCGAAGTTTTGAAAAATAGCAATTTACATCCTCTGAAAAATTTGCAACCATTCAAACATAACGGAAATGTTTGTTTTATCGAAAAAAAAATTTTGTTGGTCCTAATTTTTCGATGAAATTTCCAAAAGTTCTGCAAACTCAAAAAATAACTAAAATCATGTTCTTGAGAAGAGTTTTACTTTGCAACCTGTTGCGTCAAACGGAAAATTTATTTTTTCATGAAATTGACTTTTTTATTAAAATAAGTATCGGAATTATTACAAAAGTTTCAAATAATGGTTGCAAGTGGAGATGTTCTGACGCACAATGTTTTCATTGACTTGCAACCTCGTCTGCAACACGGAAATAAGGATAAAATCAAAAGAAAAATATTTTCGTATTCGTACTCTACCAAAAAAAGCAAAAGTTTTGCAAATCGGGCAAACAACTCGTTTCACCAATTGGTGGTATAATAATTTGCAAACTATGTTACACTGCGGAACATTAGAAATTAAAAAAAAATTATTTATTCAACACCTGTGTTATCTGCATAATAAAGATTTTTATATACCCAATAAATGACATTCATTGTTTTACCAAGTTAAATATCGACTAAGTAGCTTGTCAACGGTAGGTGAAATCATTCAATATTGAAAGCTAACGTTTTCGATATGAATTCATAACATTAGGAATTTGCATAAAAAAATCCTTCGAGTTTGTTTGATGGAGGATCAAGAATATCTCGACACGTTTTCATAATTTTCTTGATCCATTACAAAATGGAAGAAATATTGAGATTTGAAAAACACTCGTACAGTAGGCATATATTTACCAAGAGTGGGAGTGCAGATAGTGAACTGTTTGAACATTGGCAACACAGCTTCTGTCCGTTCTCGATTTATTTTGGATTTGGTTATTCATTCGAGTCGATTGCTGGATGGAAGCAGTGGCGCCGATAAAAGTTCACACAAACTAAACAGCCGATTTATTTCATTATTTGTTTTTCAATGTTATTTTTCAAGGGTGATTGTAATCATATTTTTAATGGCCATATAAATTATTTTCCAATTAATAAAAAATTAATGTCTTTCAATACTTTTTTAGCAGAATTTATCAAAATTTCGTACTTTTTCGATTGTTGCATTCGAAAATGTTGGATTCGAATTATTTCGCTGATTAGTCTAAAACAGTGATTGTTTCTAAGATTGATAATTAGTTAAACATTTTGTAGTGGTTAACTACGTAACCGTTTCGGGTGCAATCAACCAGTAGAGGTATTTCAAAACCTCATGGCATGCGACATGCGCGAAGGCATGGCAAAAGCAACAGAATAAATACCAAAATTGGCACATCCTGAAAACATTGATCTCCCAATCACTTGCAGTGAGGTGAGCGGTGTGAAATTCACTAGTAGAATCTTGCGAAAGACTATTTATTAAACAAATTACTAATGAAAATGAAACAAAACAATAATTATAACCACCTGTGCAACAGCAAATTTTCAGTGGTGCATTACTATCGGTATGTCTAGTTTGCAGAACTTTTGCAATTTTCAGTGCAAAAATAAAGCATAAAAACGTTTTTTGCAATCAAAACAATGTTCCGTTCATCGCAGAATTCTGAAAAATGTTATAGTTTGTTTTTATTAATGCACTAACATTGCACTAACCATTGAAGTTTGAAAACTTTTTAATTTAAGTAACACATCAAAAACGTTGAATAAAATTTAAAAAATTGAAATACTAACACAACACACATCTTACCTAACGGGAAATAATTCCAAATAATTTTTTTGTCTATTATTATTCAGATCTTTTTCCCTTTCAGAACCTTCCTAGAATATGTGTGAAAAAAAAATTGTTAGGATTTGTGTATCACTTCCTGTTTATTCATTTAGCGTATGGGGTTACAGTGCAATGTACATGATAGAAAAAATATAAAATACACAATACGTATAAACAGAGAAATTTTAAATATAAACAGAGAAACTTCAAATATTTAAGGACAAACATATAATTATTATGACAAACTATATATCTACATCCAAATTGCGTAGCCATTCAATTGCCTCTGGTGTGGCTTTCATAAAATATTCAAGGTCATAATCGTAGGAACGGTTAGGACATTCTGATATGATGTGGCGGATAGTTTGCCGCGGATATCCACAATCACATTGTGGGGATTCTGCCCTGCCCCATGTGTGTAAGGAATCAGCACATTTTCCGCCATTGTTCAGTTTCCTAGTACTGCTCTTAGCATCGTTGACAAAGACTTCAAAAAGTCTGTTTGTTAATAGGTTGTTAATTAAATGGCACATTTTCAGGCATGGTATGACTCTGAGTAATTTGTATAGTAGGCCTTCCCTCCATACGGTGTCATATGCTGAAGTAAGATCAATGAACGCTACGGATGTTCTCAGTCCCCTTTCAAACCCCGCTTCGATGTGGGTTGTCAGGGATAAGACTTGGTCAGTACAGCTACGGCCACTCCTAAACCCAGCCTGTTCTACGGGGATCAGTACATCAACTGCAGAACATATACGGTTATAGAGTAGTCTTTCTAACAGCTTATAGCAGCAGCTGAGGAGAGCTATAGGTCGGTAGCTCTCGGGCAGCTCCTGTGGTTTCCCAGGTTTTAGAATAGCAACAATCTTTGTTCTCTTAAATTCTGGTGGTAGGCTGCCTGTGTTAAGGATGTCATTGAAAAATTTCACAAGCCACAGTCGGGTTGCCCTACCAAAGTTAACCAGGAATTCGGGGTAGATGCCGTCGAAGCCCGCTGCTTTCCCAATTTTTGTATCCTTGAGGCCCTGTTCTAATTCCTCGGCAGAGAAGTCGTGCGAGAACTCGGACGATGAGGGGGTGGAACGTTTAAGGTCTCTTAGGGATTTCTTGACGTCTCTTGTGTGGTTTTTATCGGATGGTGCACGAGAAACGTCAACTATGCGGTTGGCTATTTGATTTGGGTTTATTGAGGCATTTCCCACGACATTTCGGTTACATCCTCCAAGCTTCCGCAGTAGACCCCATGCTTTCCTACTGGAACGTGCAAAGTTCATGCGTTCCACAGCAGAAGTCCATTTGTCCATTCTGCTGGCGTCAAGGGATCTTAGTAGATGGTCAGCAGTTTCCGGGTTTCCTGAGTCCTCGAATTCCTCGTATAGAGACTGGCTTTCCTCGCTCCATCCAGGGAAATACTCCTTGCGGAAACCTCGGGGGATATGTTTTTTGGCTACAGCTATCATTAGGCCTATAAATTTGTGGTAGTTTTTAGCCTTTGGTTGGATGAAGCGGATGCACATATCGAGTTCCGCTGCATAGGTAGTCCATTTTGCCTTGCCGAAGTTCCATCGTGGCCTGGGAACTGAATCGACCATTGGTATTTCGATTCCTACTGTAATCACAACGAGGCGATGCTGACTATGTGGGAAGTCCGCTAGTACAGTGAGATGAGAGACTGAATATGCTAATAGAGACAGGAACAAAAATCCATTTCCCGGTGGTCGTCGTCTCAAAGAGAAATTAAGAAGGTCAAGAAATATAAATCTGCGAAGAAGCTGAACCTATTTGCTCCAGAATTCTCCGGAATAATTTTTCTCAACAATTAGTAAACAATTATGGCTGAAAACTTCAAAAACTCAAGAGGGCAACTAGTTGACAATAATGTAGCTTCAATATGGATTTCATCAGGCAATTTCATTTCATAAATTCATCCAAAACTTTTTGATTCGATTAATATTTCCAATATCACTCTCTAAAACTACTAACGCGAATTTCTTCGTTGAAGCCATCTTTTCCCTGCAAAAGTATAAACGGAAGTGAATGTTATGCCAACTTTGTTGGCAAGTATAGGGCAAGAAACACGAACCATGTTGACCGACCGCGTTCGCTACCGAATGGAGCCCTTCATTGAAATAAAAAAAGACATCTTAATCTGCATGATCACCGAAGATGAAAGGAAAATGCGTAGGATTCAAATCAACAATATAAATACGTTAGTTCTGAACTACTGTTGTTCTTCCAATTGAAAATAAGATTTTCTTCGAAAGAATAATAAACATCAGTGATATATGGAGATTAGGATGTTTTGAATAATGTTCGAAATACTTATTTTTGGAAGAATAACAAGACATTGTTGAACCAATCAGAGAACAACAGATATTCTTACCGAATAAAAAAATACATTTGTATGAGGGTGTTAATGAATGGTTTTCTTGTACATGTATATATACATATATATATATATATATATATATATATATCCACAAAATGCTAACTTTGGAAACTAAAAAGAGTCCGCAAAATGGAATTTTAGCGGACTAGTAGTTGAAGTCGTCTTGGTAACATGGTAATGGGCTATTTTTGTTTACTTTATGTTTCAAGTATTTGACAAACGCGTCATTGATAAACACCGCTTAGTACATTTTTGCAAAGCTTTAAGAACCGATGACAATACAATCATAGCTATAAAGTGGTACTCTCACCAAGATCGTCTGAAAAAAATAATTTTTATTTCAAAGATATGGCGAATGCACTGGTTGTTCTCAGTACATTCGCCAAAATTTACTAATAACTTCCATCTCATGTGGATGAATCAATCGAAGAGTTTTTCTCCCTATTTTTTTCTAGTCTTTTGTAGCAATATGGACTTAAAAGTTAAAATTAAAATAAAAGTTTACAAAAACTAAAATAACATACATATTGGATCACCAGCTGACACCAGCTAACACCGACTGATTACCTTAGAGATCCTGCATGTTTTGGTGCTACTTCACACCTATTTGAACAGCACCGGTGTTTGGTGTTATCTCTTGATATCTCCAAGTGAATTCTGTGATTTCCAAATTGATGTAAAGTAATATCAACCTGGTGTTAGGTTTAATACTGTTTGATTAAAGTTCGCACCAGTCTGGTTTGGATTACAATACTATTAATTATAAATAACATCAGTTCATTAAAAGTCATACCTTTATAAATAAATACAATCACCACCAACTGATCAAGTCTGCAATAATGCACGGTGTTTATTTTCACCAGTTCATTGAATTTTGAACCAGTCATTCGTCAACGTGTCAATTCAAATAAAGAATACTTAACCATCTGATATGAATCTTTAGAATTGTAAAAAAATAGCATCAATTGGTTGAATATATTTGATGTATACAATCGACAGTCATTTTTCAGGCTGCTAATAATATTTGGTTCACAATTATATCGTTTTTTTTTGAAAAATTGAATTTTATAATTCACATTAATATTATGAAAAATAGGATGACTATTCTATGGGTAAGCCACTTTATTGTACAGGAAAAACAAACTAAATAAAAATTTTCTTAATTTTACAATACTTATCTGATTTGATTTGAACACTAAATAAAATATTCTGGATTGTTTCATCGTAAGCGATTTGTTCGACATTCATGGAATTGCTGCTAGTTTGTTTGAAAATTTGCCAAATTTTAATCCTGCCCTCCATAAACAAATTTTGGAAATTGTTCGAATATTCAAGAAACATTGAAACGAATTCCTCTTCAACCTTAATGAAAGAAATGGGGTTAATTTTTGTACATATCTATTGTTTCAATTTTTCCTTGTAACACATATATACATATTCACTCATCAGATGAATGTTTCGGGAAAATTCACACAATTGTATGAAACACTGGTGAAAAGTTCTGTCACGGAAATATTGTTTCTAACTTAATTTCGGTAAGTGAAGGTTTCCAGCATGGATTCACTGATGACTTCATGAAATATTGTGATACGAATTATACCGTAAAACACCATGATCTCAAATTTATAATTCTGGTGTGAAATCAAATCAGTGTTATTTCTAATAGTCTGGAATCGAAAAAGACAATATTTTTCTTAGAGTGTATATAGCAATAAAGACTAAAAAGTTGAAACTAATAATAAGAATAATGTCATTGACCAAAAAAAAATTATCTTATGTAAAAAAACATGGGGTGCTTTCAATTACTTTTCATAATGTTATTAGGATAACTGATGTCAAGCACCTCACGCTTTTTTTTACATAGAATACATGTTTTTTGGTCAATTACTTTATTTTCAGTTGTGCCACGACGGTATTAATTGAGATGAAGTTTCAACTCTTTAGTAGAAATCAAAACTTTTTTTACCAAAACATTTATTTTCATATTAAAATCCATCTTTTTAAAACCTTTTTTCCGATATTTCGTAATTTTTCTTCTTGATTTCCTGGACTTTCATTGTCAGAATTTCAGCCGTTTTCCAAAGTGCCGATTTTTTATGAAATTTTCCTTTATTTTTCTAGAACATCAAATTTTGGGATCGAGTTTTCCTCTTCTTCATTGTCATATTAATATTTTTGATCATGACACTTTTATTCTTTGGTAAGGAAAACTTTCTATTTCAACGAACTGATATTAAAAAAATATTGGGACATTACTTCTCCCATATTGACTCCGTGAAAGTGGGCGGAGTTCCGCCATTTTAGACGGGCAGCGCTTGCGGATCACCGTGGGTGCCAAAGAGAAAATCTCAGATTGTTGATACTGAAGAAGTTACTATTTCTTTCACACGTTGTACATGGTTGAATGCGACGAGTGCATTGCCTTTTTCAGTCGCTGGGGATTCAAATTTGATGTCATAAAAGACTTCCGAAAAAACAGTTTCGATAATCATATATAATTTTTGCAATGAAAAGGAAAACATAAAATTATAGTTTAACAAATAAGCATCGTGTGGACATGTTAGTGATTAATGTTGCTTGTTTTTAACAAGCGTTTGCGAATACAAACCAAAATGATGTGTCAATACTGATATTTTCATACGATTATCCGCATGACAGTTTTCAAATTAATCGATTTAACTGAAAACTAATATAACGAGAGTTTCGCGTAAAAATACCAAATGTTTACATGTCAGCTGGCTGGTGAACACTTGCGCTCATCGTAACGTGATGGCGCTGCCAGTTCCCACGCATGGAGTCAATAGAAATATTAAATACATTCAAGTATATCTATATCTGATACATTTGAGGATTTCAAGAAATATTCAATTTTCATTCTTTTTATTTTATCTTAGGTTATGAATATCACTTACCCTCATTCTGTATTCAGGTTATTCGTCAGCTGCTTTGAATTACTGATATCTCACAGGGATCACACGACTCGCGTAGAAGAATTTCCAGAATTACGAATTTTATTAGCCTAACGTCAAGAAGGACATACCTTTCCATATTTATGGTATACTCGGAATTTGGAACAAGGCAGTAATTGCCGAATTCTCTGGATCTCTGAATTCAAGTATAATTTGAATATTGTAAATTATTCATGAATAACGACGTTCTGTAATTTTCTGAGCGATTTTCCAAACTATTTCCGTTATCCAGGGATGACGATAGGAAGACATTTCTCGGCGAATATCTGAGTCGTTTTCTGAAAAGAATTCGAAATATAATTCTGGAAGCTGCTGAAGCTTAAGAAGAGTATGGTGCATTTATGAGTTAATATTGCACATTTTACATCATAAAACAGGGTACCGAAAAGAACAATATGAAATAAATACTCTTCAGTTGCAGTTATCATTCAGTAGATTAATTTATATATTCATTATTCTTGTTGGAATATCTATATTATTGATGAAAATTGCATACATCTATTTCATGGCCAATTAAATTAACGTAGAAACAAGTTGGATGAATTCAATATTTTAAAGACTAATCCCGGCACCAATATAAAATCAATAGAGTACTGAGTTTTTCCAAACATTAGATGGAAGAAGACGAACTGAGATACTATCCTGCAAAATTTTGATGGTGCTATAATGAAGGACGGTAATTGTTCTTTGTATCCATAAGAGTTCATTGGATAAAGTAAACGTTTTCAAGTTCACCCAAAATTATCACATACATAGAAAAGTACAGAAAAATTAGGAAAAATATCAGTTCTCCTAAACTCGTTTACTACATTAATAAGATAAGTAATGCAAACAATTAAATTATTGTAGATGTGATTTAATCAATAATTTTATCAAGAAAAAGCGAACCAATTTGTACATTATTCAAAACAGTAAGTTGGTAGATGACCCACAACGATAGAAATGTGGTTATTAGTACCGAATTCTTCGTTCATTTTTTTCGAACCAATAGCAGAGGAACATCAGAAGATCTGTATTCTTCCCCAGGAAAAAAAAATCTACTACTATTGGCTTAAATCCAATTACATTATCAATTTATGGACAAAATATTTAACCTATTCATTCAAGGTTCCACTGAAACCTTCCCTGACTCATTTAAAACTTCAATTGTTATACCAACTCTGAAAAAGAGGAAGTAAATTAGATCCGAAAAATTATAAAGACATCCCTTTCACCAATTTTTTTTGAAACTTCCAGAGTGTCCTGTTACCCCTTCCCTAGATTTTTATACACGCTTTATTAGCTTCAACTTTATGTATGAATGTAGGTAATGGAATGTAGGTAATGGAATCTTTGAAATTAATTTTCACTCACTTCCAGACGTCCGAATTAATTGAAATTTTGCACACATATTAAGAACCAATGACAATACAATAATCTCATAGCTATGACCTGGTATTCTCACCAAGATCGCCCGAAAAAAAATATTTACATTTCGAAGATATGGCGAATGCGCAGATTCGCCAAAATGCAGCATGTACTCATTCACCATAATTTCGAAAAAACTTCCATTCCGTGTGAATGAATAAATCGAAGAGTTTTTCTCCCGTTTTAGTCTTCTGTAGCAATATAGACTAAAAAGTTAAAAATAAAATTATAGTTTAAAAAAGCTAAAAAGTTGAAAATAATAAGAATAAAGTCATTTACCAAAAAATTTATTTCTTATGTAAAAAAAAGCGTGGGGTGCTCTCCACTTACTTTTCATAATGATATTGAAATAACTGATATCAAGCACCTCGCGCTTTTTTTACATAATAGGAAATTTTTTGGTCAAAGACTTGATTCTTATTATTTTCAACTTTTTAATCCTTATTATTACATAAGCGTGTTTTTTAGTTTTTTTAAACTATAATTTTATTATCTTCACGACGAATCAATTGATGGTTTCGAATCGAAAATCGGATGGATAACAATCCTAATACACTAATTATTTGTCGAAAAATTATGAGGAAATTGGGGTATATCGCTCATCAAGTATGCTGTGGATACAAAATTGAACAAAACCAGATCAATAACTACTTCAGAAAACTGCATATTCAGACAGATTATCAATTCAGCTTTCAACCATATCTGAACACATTAGATGTCACTTTCTCTCTACTGGAATATATAAATGAAATAATCGAGCCTGACCAACATTCCTTGGTTATTTTCTGTGAACTGTCCAAGGCTTTCTATTGTGTACGACATTGTAATGGATGAATATGGTGCTAATTGAAGTAACCCAAAAAAAAGGTTTGAAACGTACCTCGTACCTTGACCGAAGATGAACGCGAGTTAGAATCGAAGCTAATATAAGTGAGAATGGCAGATACAAAATAGGGTTCACACAAGGCACTATACTTGGGCCCCCGTCAGTGGTATTGTATGAATCCCAGGGTACCATCAGTATTTGGTGATGATGCAAGTATGATTGTTCTTTAGAATATACTTTATTTGGCTAGTTTACACATCGGTTTATAGTACGTCAGTTTGTACAGAAATATTATCTATGGAAGATAATATGTAAAATATATAAAATAAGATAATATGTAAAAAAATTCATTTCATCGACATATACATGTGTTTAAAAATAACATTTAAACATATTTTGTACTGAGAAAACATAAATACATAAATGGTAAAAGTTATGTAAACATTTTTTATGCATTCAGAAATTCTTCTACACTATAAAAACAATTATTTTTGAAAAAACTTTTCGCGTTAACCTTAAAAAAAAATGCATACAAGGCGCGCACTTCTAAGCTCAACTTGTTATAAAGTTTCAAATTCAGGGAATTTGATTTCGATTTAGTGAGCCTGAAGCGTTGAAGAGCTATTTTGTTCGCCGATCTGGTTTCGTATTTGTGAATTTCAGACGAAAAAGCATAACTCCCTTTGTTTGAGTGTATTTCACAGAGGGTTTGATAAATATAAATGCATGTGGTAGTGTCATTATTTTCATATAAATGAACAGGGGACGGAGTCCAACAGCAGCTAGAAGGCGAATAGCTTTCTTCTGAAATCTGAAGATGTTTACAGCATTGCTGGAATTTCCCCATAAAATGGTTCCATAACTAATTCGAGAATGAAACAGACCAAAATATATTTGCCTCAATAATTCAGTACCTACAATATATCTCAAACTCCTTATGAGGAATATTGCACTGGAAAGCTCGCTGTTCAGTTTTTGAGTATGGTAGTACCAGCTGAGAGTGTCATCAATTGTAATTCCAAGAAGCTTGGAGTGTGCTCCTGAGGTGTACTTATTGTTACTGGACATAATCAGCTGTTGCGTTTTTTCACCATTGAGTTGAAGGAAATTAGCAGAGAACCAATTTCTAGCAAAGTCAATCGAATTGTCAGCTAGAATTTTGAGGCTATAAAAAGTATTGATGAGTGAGTGCAATAAACACTTTTTGCACGAGTTGCATACAATATTTTTTCTACGTTTATGAAAAAACATTTTTTTTAATTATTCAGATGGCATTAAGTGTAGGAAAATTAAAAGCGTACTAAAAATTGCGTCGATTTGACGTTTATGTTTATCATGATAACAAATGACAGATGTAGAATGACAAGATGGTGCAATAAACATTTTATTGCACAGTGCAATGGAGAACCACTTTTTTCACTAAATTTAGTTCAATAAAGTTTTGTTTTTTGCATGAACGTAGAAAAAATAAGTTTAAGTCATCGCTAACAATGATTTAATTATTTTTTGTGGAATTATTTGGTTTCAAAAAGCTTGTCTCGCGATTTGTAATAAAATTAATACTTCGACAATTTCTTACTCACCAACCAATCACTGGCCAATCAAATTAATTGGTACCTACTTTTATGAACACTTCGCGCGACAAGGCTCAAATAAAAGCTTGTCTTTATAAAGGTTTTTTATTAGTTATTTTTTCATGTTGAAAGATTCTCCAACGTTCGTGAACCTCAAATTATTTATTTAAATCATCGAAATATATCGATTCACTTATATAATATATAGAATGAGCTAGGTAGGTATAGATAAATACATATGAAAAAAACACCGGTCCGTGCGTAGGTATCATCATGGATTCGGATCACATTAACTTTGAGCCAAGGATGAATCTATTTCTACACTAAATGATTAATGAATATATCCAATAAACTAACATACAAACAATATAAATAAAAACACCAATAACCTATAAATATAGTTATCATAATAGAATTATTATTGATCTACAAATGTATTAGCTTTCAGTTTGGGAATGTTACTTATCCATTAGAAGCAAATTTGATGAATAATGAAGAAGAAGTCATTCGTTTCAATTTCATTGGACTGAGCTCGGATTATAAGCAATCATATATTCCTTTAGGAATTTACGAAGAAGGAGAATCCATTTGTACTTTATTATTGAAACATTTCAGCAGTAAGAGGACAAATTTGCAAAGTTACTTCGGAATAACTTTGAAGTGATCACCAAATAAAAACAATTAATGGATCATATCATGTTTCAAGTGTCTCTAAGCCTGTTTATGAAGATTTGTATTTCATTCCCCTTTCAATTTCTTTGAGCTTTTTGTATTATTCATTCAAATATTACTAGTTGTACCCAGGAAAATTAGGGCTATTACTAAGGTAAACACAAATATGAATTTGGCTATGACTTACACGCTCTGTTGCGAATTGTCTGGGGAAAATACCCTCAAGTTATTTCTGTTATTTGATACGAACATCTTTCTTTTCTTTCTTTTGTGGTGATTTTTCTCAATTGTTTTGTTTATGCAGCATTTGTATTTCTTCAGTTTCACTTTCATTATCCTAGACTCTCCTCTGTATATATTACATACGGCACCCCTCGAGAATACGTTTATTTATTACTCACTTTTCTAGTTTTAGTTACTATTTGTATTCGATTTGGTCAAAAAATTCACTTCAATTCAATAAATACGTTTCCTTCATCCAATTGTTCAGCATAAAATACCAGTCCTGTTTAATCAGTCCCATCCGTAAAAACAATGAAAATTGTACTAGGCTTTTTTCGTTTAATTGGAGATTCTCCTGGCTGCTGTAACCCTCTGATATTCCCTTGGTAGAAGTATCGGCATTTTACTCAAGTGGCCACAAAATAAAATAACTCTGAATCGATGTCTTTGAAGTTTCAGGTCAAGTTTTTATTTTTTCCAATTGTATTGACATCGATTGAACGGTGACGAGGGTTCGACCAGGGAATATACGCGATTCCGATTTCGCAATACAAGGGTTATGTGATAAAAATAAAACATTCGCATTGAATATTCCAATTTGAAATGTCCGCTGTGATGATTGAGAGTTCAAGTTTGGAAGGGATTCATTCAATTTTGGACTGAAGTCACATGTATTAGCATGCCCCCCCTCATTAACAGTCCTATTGCTACACATGTAAGGCAAATGACCCGTTCCCTTTAAAAAAATGACTAAATTCGGCATATTTTTGTCCGGTCGTATATACAGGGTGATTCAAAAGTACTTTGACAAACTTCAGGAGGTGATTCCTCACAATATTCTAATATGAATTGTCCAAATAAATATATATCCGGAAACGCTTCGTTTCCAAGATACAGGGTGTTGAAGTTTTATTTTTATTTTCGTTTTTTTTAAATAACTTTCGAAATACTTACCTTAATCAAACGAAAATTGGTATGGAGAGGTTTTTTGATGTGTCGAATTGGAACCTGTTGTTATTATTGCTCTTACTCGTAGCACATTTTTCAGTGAAAAAAATCAATTCCTCCATCATATCTACGTAAAAAAGCTACCCTTGTCACAAGTCGCTATAAGCAACCGTTTTCTAGATATTTGTACTTGAAAATTTCAAGTCGATCATTTAATAATCAATGCCTGTTGAAGTTATTACCATTTTTCACAAGAATGCTTAGGAAATGAATTTGACGTTTAAGTAAGTAGTTTTGGTAATTACATGTTATGTGACAGTTAAACGTTTTGTTGAAGTTTCTGTAAGTTTTAAAACACTAATTTTGAAAAAATGGATTAATTAAACAATAATGCTCATTTAGCCTATATGAATTTCGTTTATGGCCTTGAGGATGGCAATGCGCGCGAAGCAAGACGTATTTACCAGGAGCGATTTCCTAATCGAGTACTGCCTTCAGCTCCAACATTTACCAGTCTGCACCGTCTTTTGGCAGAAATAGGTAGCTTTAAGAGGGCAGCTGATATTATTGGAAGACCACGAGCAGTCCGAACCCCAGAATTGGAAAAAGCTGTTTTGAACGCTCTCGTGGAGAATCCAGAAACAAGTGCAAGAATAATTGCTGAAGTTCTTAATTCTACTCAGTCCACAGTTTGGAGAATTATCCACGATCAACAATTTTATCCATACCATATTCAAAGGGTACAAGCTCTTTTGCCACGAGACTTTCCCCAAGGCATTACTATGTGTCAGTGGCTTTTGAGAAAATTGGCTGGAAATCCTCAATTTTTAAGATATGTACTCTTCACAGACGAGGCAAACTTCTCCCGAAATGCTATCACAAACTTTCATAACAACCATGTTTGGGCTCTGGAAAATCCGCACGCAGTTAGTGAAAGACATTATCAGTATCAATTTTCTGTAAATGTATGGGCGGCAATGATTGATAATTACTTGATAGGTCCTTTCTTTCTTCCGTTCCGACTGAATGACGCAACTTACAGAGACTTTTTAGAAAATGAATTGCTGGGACTACTTCAGAATGTATCATTAGAAATTCGTATCCGCATGTGGTTTATGCATGATGGGGCTCCGGCCCATTTTAGCATTGTAGCCAGGGAGTTCCTTAACACTGTCTATCCAAATCGATGGATAGGTAGGGGTGTAGAAGAACCTAACCAGGCGTGGGCACCAAGGTCCCCAGAACTAAACCCGCTAGATTTTCATTTTTGGGCACATTTGAAGTCACTAATTTATAAAACTCCAGTAGCGAGCGAGGAAAATCTGAGAAACCGAATAGTAGACGCCTGTGAAACAATAAGAAACACACCAATAATTTTTGAGCGGGTAAGAGATTCAATGACTAGAAGACTGAATGCCTGAATCTTCGCTGAAGGTGGACACTTTGAACAATTTATTTGAATACAATTTAGTTTCCTTTATTTTATTTTATTCTACATATTAAAAATTTCTTGAAATAAAATGTTAATATTTCCTGCAATTTTATTAAAACAAATACAGATTTTGCACCCTTGATACAAAAATAACTATTTCAAACGAGTAAAAATAAATAGAATAGGTGGCGCCTCCTACAAAAAAACAAAACAACTTACTTAAACGTCAAATTCATTTCCTAAGCATTCTTGTGAAAAATGCATAATAATGGTAATAACTTCAACACGCATCGATTATCAAATAATCGAATTGAAATTTCTAGAGAACGGTTGCTTATAGCGACTATAACAAGGGTAGCTCTTTTAGATATGACAGAGAAATTGATTTTTTACTGAAAAATGTGCTAGAAGTAAGCTCAAAAAAGTTATGAATCTTAAAAAAATTAAAAGACGTGAGGTGGCGCCCCCTACGAGTAGGAGCAATAATAACACCAGGTTCGAATTCGACACCTCAAAAAACCTTTCAATACCAATTTTCGTTTAATTAAGGTCAGTATTTCGAAAGTTATTGAAAAAAACGAAAATGAAAATAAAACTTCAACACCCTGTATCTTGGAAACGAAGCGTTTCCGGACATATATTTATTTGGACAATTCATATTAGAATATTGTGAGGAATCACCTTCTGACGTTTGTCAAAGTACTTTTGAATCACCCTGTAGAAGGCAGTCATTCTCAATTCGTTGCATTTGCTTAGGACTCATTATTTCTGAACCTAATTAATTTTTGAGACCTCACACACAGGCGTGGATTTAGATAGGGGCCATGCCCTCCCTAACCCTAAATCCAAAATTCAAAGAAAAAAAATCAAAAATTGCATTGTTGCTTATATCGTTTAACGCTACCGCAATTGAGAGCAAGGGCACACAAGCTAGCTTTCCGATCTGCATAGCGTATAGCTGTAGACATCTGTGGTCTGGCCTTGCCCCAGCCCCAGCCACGATAATTTATACATCTTTAAATATCCTCTCTAAGACGATTAAAAACGTGGATTAGGTCTAGAATGTCTGAACATCGTTTACAAACGATGTATGTGATGAGATTGAAATAACCAATATAATTAAACGATTTGCAAACAAAAGAAGCAGAGAGTAGAATTTGTCCTTTAAATTACTTACATATTGAAATTTATTTTTAGTATTTGTTTATGTTTTGTGTAGGTATAATAATATGCACCATAATATGGTCATGTTTTTTTTATTTTTTCTTATAGAACTTATAGAACCAGAATTAAATAAAAATAATGGGTAAAATGGAAAATTGTAGCATTTTAGACGAATTTTTTAAATTATAGAAAAAGAACATCTTCGAGCAGGATTCAAACCTGTGTCCTTTAGATCTCTAGTCATACGCTCTACCAACTGAGCTATCGAAGAAATAGGTTCCGTCTGCGCCTCAAAGGTCACTTTTTCCTATAATTTAATGTTAGTTTGTTGTTGGGATGGATTAATGAGGTAGAAAGGATCTCATGCACTATCAGTCGCCATCAAGATCATTTTTACCCATCATCCTAACGTCGCCGTCGAATGACGGTTTCAGTCAAGTTTCGGGCGTTTGATCTCCGACCACTGAACAAGATTGCCAAATATAAATTACAAAAAGGGAAATAGCGTCTGTGAATATTTATGAGTAAAATGGAAAATTGTGGCATTTCAGACGATTTTTTTTAATTATAGAAAACAAACATTTTCGAGCAGGATTCGAACCTGCGTCCTTTATATCTCTAGTCAAAAATATGTATTAATCTATTAGTACGTTACATCTCCAAAAATGTATTAACAATTCATCTCATTCGCAAGAGTGCCTAATTTTTCTCTCGTTCTGGGAACGAAATGGGGCTCTAGGGGGGAATGTAAGGGTATTTTGTACCTTTCATCCATGTTTCCATGAACTAGGGATACCTACTATCCCTAAACGCCTCGTACGCCCCTGTGAAAGGTCAGTAGGGGGACACCTCGTTGTTTATTGTTTAACGATTTACCCTATGGAAACACACTTAATTCTAGCTAATTTTACTATTTTCCGTCTCCTGTTATGCATTTATACAGAATTTTCATTTAGAATATTAATTTAAGATGATGAAAAGTTTTGAGAATGTTTTGATTAGCAATGTTTGGTAAATTGGCTTGAAAAAGTCGGTCAGAGAAAAACAGGTTCAGAAAATTGTTCCTTAGCCTTCGGCCGCTGTGCAGAAAGTGATACTGTGATATATGTTAATAGTCTAGTTAACAAGTGCTTTTTAGGTCAAAATTTTTTCGCATTCTCCGAAAATTATGATTGAGGTGTCATTCGATTTGGAATGGCATGCAGATATTTTTTGAGAAAATGCTAATGCCGCTCGCAAAAATTGCAATAGTTATAAACAATTAAGTGAAAAAAAAAGTATTCGAGATAATTCAAATTTGAAAAAAGATACAAAAAAAGGAGGAAATTTCCTAAGAAAAAGTTTCCACTCTTGGAACTGTAGGACCAATATTTATAATTTTCCCAGAGGGTTGAAAATACGCCTGAAAACGGGTACTCCGGCTTGCGCAAGCCACGTACCCTTCGGACCTTTAATGAATACATATTATTTAAACTTATTAAATATAAAAATTGAAAAAATTCAGGCGCCTGCAGGATAGATCAATAAACAATAATCCGTGGTCCAAAAATCGCGATTTTTCATTAAGTTATCCATTAGTTAATTAACACTTTTTTGTAGCACGAACATTAACATTGCAAGTGCGATAATTGTTAAACTATTAATCTGAGAATGTTTTCCTTTCGTGGAGCTATTTCTCAAAGGTCTAAGAATAGATTCCTGTTGGAAAAATTGAAAAATTGTTGATTTTCGTTTTGTTATTAACAATTTATTAAGGTGAAAAATTATAAAGCTTCATTAAACATTGAAAAAAACTTTTTTTTTATAATATTATAATTGATCCGTTTTTATATAAAGCTTAAAAAGATTTTTAATATTTTTATCTCCTATTGTTTAAAAAATTGTTATAAACAAATGCGTTGTTTATGAGATAATTTAAAAAAAATTTTATAACATAATCTTTGATGATAATTATGATTTTTCAAAAAAAACCGTTTCTTAAAAAAAGAATTTATTGCTTAAAAACGCATTTGTTAAATAAAAATTTTTTTTACCACTTGTTATGAAAATTAAGGAACCATTTTTTTTTAATTATTATTTATCTTGGTCTTCGATATTAAAAAAAAAACGTTTATTATTTAAATTTTCATTGTTTATTCAATAAACAATTTGTTATAAATAAATGAAATATCTCTTTGTATTTTTTTCTTTTTCTACTCAAAAAAACAAAAACAACCATGTATTATTTTTAGAAAAAAAAATATTTATATTTTTTATTGAACTTTAAGTTTTTTGTTCTCTTTCATTTCACCACTCTGACCTGGTTTTTTATGATTAATTTTATTATAACTTTTTAACTAATGGAGATACAAGGAAAAAATTTCAAACTTATTTATTCTTTATTAATTAAACAACAAATTAAGCCAAAATTTGAAGCTCTCACTCAATTATTTATTTAATTTATACCATTTGTTTATAAAAATAATTTTTCAGAAAAAAAAAATCTACAATATTTATAAATAAACTTACTTGAATTAAATAACATTTCTAATTAATTTTTAGTTACTAAGATGCTTAGGCTAATAAACTTGGAATTTTTTTTTATCAATCATATTTTTATTCATAATTAAAAAAATTACCGAGCAAAATTTATAAGCGTTGATGGTCATTTAATTATTTTAAAAATTTTTAAAAAATAAAAAAGTTTTGGCTTAAGTTTTGTTTAATAATAAATAATAAAAATTTTATAATTTTTATTTTTAAAAAATTAAAAAAAAAAAAAAATTATAACAATCTTTGATAATAATTATGGTTTTTAAAAAAAAACGTTTCTTAAAAAAAGAATTTTATTGCTTAAAAACGCATTTGTTAAATAACATTTTTTTTACCACTTGTTATGAAAATTAAGGAAGCATTTTTTTTTAATTTTATTTACTTTTTGGTTTAATTTTTTTTAAAAAATTTTTTAAGTTTTTAGATGATACTATAAATATTTTGAATTTTTAAATTTATATTTAATAGTATAAAAAAATATTGTATGTGCACGTTGAATTAAAATTATAAATAATTGAGATAGAGTTACGGGAGGGAGGAATTTTCTCCTCTTCAAGAAACTGTTCTTTTATTTTATCTAGCATCAATAGTTTTCGAGATTTTGCCCAAAAACTAAGACCGTTTTATTTTTTGTTTGTTTTTTGTTAAAAAATTTCGTCGGCGGAAAAAATCGAGAAATACATCTTTCTCAGAATGACATCCCGAATCGAATCAGCCATCGCCTATATTTTTAGTAGACGATTTTTCGCAGGAAACTCACTTCTCGACTAGACTAAAATAATTTTAGTTTCAAGGATCAACATATGAACATTGTTTACTTCCCGATATGCAATTAATCTAGCTCACCATTCAACTCTAACCTGAATAAGGCATAAAAGTAGATATTGAAGAAAACCTCGACCAGAACGTTCTTTAAGAACACAATACTCCATATCTCCAGAAATCATTGATGCTTCTGAATGCTTATGTATATTTACACTGTAAATTAAATTTATTTGAAGGTATCTTCAATCAACCAGATATTTTATATACGTGGGTTCATAAGTAGCTTGATTTTTTTCGTTCATTCTGAAACGGAGATTTTCCCTCATAACTGAAAAAGTATATAACGTCTTTTCTGCCGTGGATTGGGGGTAAAACTCCCCGACGCGTTTCTTCTGCTTCATCAACTCATAGGGGTTACGATACTTATCCGGCTTGTATTCGGGGAATTTTTCGAAACCTCCTGCGTGACAGCCTCCAGGGAGCTTACCGGGTCCGGTAGGAATCATAATACCGGGCGGGATGGAGGCTAGTGTCTTCTGCTTCGGCCGTACGTAGGTCGGTCCGGGCTTAATATTCGGGGGATCCCTGAAGGGGTTGGGGTCGAAGTACGATTTGGGGTAGTGACTCGTAAGCATGGGCCCGTTGAGGATTGCGCCGTAGTATTTATATTTCTGTTTGCCGCCGTATCGGTCTTTATCGTGGGTGGGATAAGGATTCAGGCAGATGTTGACGTATCCGTAACCCCCTTTTTTACCGGGGCTTGTCATCATGTTCCTAAGTTGCCCTCTGTAGGGAGGTTGTGCCCGCTTTATATTACCAAATGCTTCTATCCTACCGCTGAACGTTCCATAATAATCTCCCGGGGTGGAATGCAGTTTTTGGTCGCCCGGGGGTATGAATGGCATTTCTGACACGTTCTGGAATCTTGGAGGTTTCTTCTTCATCCCTCTGCCCTTCAGCGCCTCCGCTATAAACAGTCTTTTGAACTCCTTGTCGAAGTAGCAGTCTTGCAATGCGGTTTTCATTTTGGGCCCTTCTGCCATAATGTTTCTCCCTTGATCGACGAGAGGCTTCGGAAATGGCGAGACGTAGCCCTTTCCGTTCATGTAGGGCATTTCGGAGAAGAGGCCCAGCCTTTCGATGTCGGGTTTGCCGAACATGTAGCCCATTTCTCCCTGTTGCGCCATTTCGTATCGTTCGAATTTATGTTTGTATTTGATTACATGTATTTAGACATTTAAGGTGGGTTAGATTTCGAAACTGACAGTGACATGAGTTATAATCAAGTTCTTTCGTTTGCATTGAAAGTGTAGCACCGAGTGTCACCAAGTGTTTGAAGTTTTGTTTATTTGAAAAGGTTATAAATTTGTTTAACATAGATCATTTGGACCATTCGGAGATAGGTAGAGGGCAAACTAAGCGCATTTGGCTTGTTGTTTGCTCCCCATCTTCCGCCTCATGGTGACACTTTTATAAATCGAACATGGTAGGACAGATATAATAGTGACTTGGTATATAATATAAGATAATAAGCCGAGAACATATGATATAACAGTTATTCCAAGATTGGTATTTTCGGAACATGGACTTTCTTGACTGATGCCGAAGGGAATTTGATTAGAAACATGAGATGTTTTTGTTTACTCGTTGTTTGGAAGTGTTTTCCAGATTATGATTTCAGTCCATCACCATTCTGCCATTTCTATGGTCTTCTTTCCAAAAGGAAAACTATGTGCGTGATCCATAACAGAAGATTTGGTTAATATGAAGCTCTCGCCGCATACTAGGATGTATTTTGCCTTTTTGTCATATTTATTTTATCATGCGTTCAGTATAGTTCTGATTCCCAAAGTAATTCCAATATTCTGATTGTCTAAATGTTTATTTATTTATTCAATAAACATCCAACAGAGCCCAATTACATGGAAACTTGATAAATCTTAAAACGTAAAAGTAAAAATAACTTTGCAATGGTAGTAATAATGGCCCCATTTTCGATTACGACCTCTGGACCTAGGATAGAGACGCTTCCCGATTTTTTTCATATATGGAGTTGAGAAGCTTCATCGGGTCCTTTTCTGATTGGAAGACTGTACTATAGACGCTCTTCATGTGTAGAATAACTTCAACTAAGATGTCTGAATCTGCTAAGTCTGAAGGATACTTTGAGGCAAGATTGGTGGTTTTAAGCAGTTCATTATTTTCCAGGTCCATGAAAGTCAAAACTAGGGAACAGATCACAAATTTGTTCACTGCTCGCATATCTTGTTTTTCAAATCTGCCATGACAAAGTCCAAAACAGGGAGGACAACAGAAGATTTGAATTCATTTGATGCTTCTAATTGAAGAATCTTCTAAAATTTGGGTAAAAAATATTCCTTTTTTTTCTAGTTAAATTGCGTAGGTTTGGGCCCGGGCCCCCTTCAGTCCCGGAGGTCCACCCAGCCCCACCCTTGTGGGGGCCATGGTAGTAATCTGTATATATATATATATATATATATATATACATATATATTTATATGAAAGGGTAGTCTTTGCTGACTAGTTAGGATATAAACTAGTTAATAGTGGGGAATGCAGCAATGTCAATAAGAAAAACTCTTGTTAGTTTGTCCAAGCTTTCGAAATTAAATTTATTTCATCATCAAGGAACTACAATTTGAAATATTACACATATGAGAGATTATCTTCGGTGAATTAATAATAATTACAACTTAGGTGAGATTGGATGACACGATGTTCAGTAAAAAATTGTCTTTTCACATTATGGTCCTAAATAATGAGCAATGTAAAATCAAGCTTGAAGTGTTCCAGTTTGGAGATATTTTCAATGCCACCAAAGAGCGGTATCTGTTGACATTCAGCAATCGAGGAGATAATGCAACATCCAATAAAATATGTGTATGTCACCAAAAATTATTTCCTTACTGCTGTATAGTCTAAGAGCCCATGACCGGCTACCTGTATGTATTTGACCAGACCTGAGTTTTTGTACGTTGAGGCCCCTATACCTACCATACATTAGTAGGGGACTCACTAAGCTCAAAGTGGTGGACGCGTCGAGCGCTCAGGTAAGACAGGTATCCATTTTTGACTAATTTTAAATCCATTTGACCACGTCTGCCGTTTTAAAATTTGATATTATTATTACTATCGGAAAATAAGAATGGCAGACCATTATCGCTCATTTTACTTTGTGGCAGACAATTTTGAAAATGCTAAAAAAAAAAATTTTTAAAGTATTTGACCAGATCTGTCATTGTTATATTTTATTTATTATAGTCTTAAAATAGTATATTAAAGTATAAGTGGATAAAAAGTGCTTTAAAACACGCGCGATTTTTCGAGCACGACGGCGCAGCCGGAGTGCTCGAAATAGAGCAAGTGTTTTTAAGACCAGTTATCCACGAATACTTTACGTTATTTTTTTTTATTGGTGCACTTTGAAATCATATATACTGGTATTATTACTACAAAAAATAGAAATAAGAACTAATAATGCAAGAAGGTTGAATTCGTGATGTGACATCAGTATAACTTTCGTTGTCATGGAAATGAGAAAAACATTCCTTTGCAATATGTTACCAAAGATAAATATTTGTTGTCACCAGAGCTCAAAAATGAATGATTCTAATATCGATTTTTTGAATAGTGAGGCAGAATCGCGGTTAATACCGCGAAAATCCAGTGATATATATAAAAAAGAATATGAAAAGTTCATCAAATAGATGGAGGAGCACATATAAATGAACGAATTGTGAGTAATATTTTATTTGACGTTACAAGGTACTGTCAGATCAATAATAAAAAATTTGTCATTTAGACTTCACGTTTCTCGATTTGTTGATGTTGTCATGGTTACCTTTAAAAAACGCGCGTTTTTTAAAGTTCGATTTAAACACGCTGAGGCGTGCTTTAAATGGGTAAAAAGGGGCACCAATAAAAAAATAGTATATTAAAGTATAAGTGGATAAAAAGGGCATTAAAACACGCGCGTTTTTTCGAGCACGACGGCGCAGCCGGAGTGCTCGAAATAAACAAGTGTTTTAAGACCAGTTATCCACGAATACTACGTTATTTTTATTGGTGCACTTTGACCCTATATACTGGTATTATTACTACAAAAATAGAAATAAGAACTAATAATGCAAGAAGGTTGAATTCGTGATGTGACATCAGTATACCTTTCGTTGTCATGGAAATGAGAAAACATTCATTTGCAATTTGTTACCACAGATCAATATTTGTTGTCACCAGAGCTCAAAAATGAATTATTCTAATATCGATTTTTTGAATAGTGAGGCAGAATCGCGGTTAATACCGCGAAAATCCAGTGATATATATATATAAAAAAGAATATGAAAAGTTCATGAAATGGATGGAGGAGCACATATAAATGAACGAATTGTGAGTAATATTTTATTTGACGTTACTCCTGTCAGATCAATAATCAAAAATTTGTCATTTAGACTTCACGTTTCTCGATTTGTTGATGTTGTCATGGTTACCTTTAAAAAACGCGCGTTTTTTAAAGTTCGATTTAAACACGCTGAGGCGTGCTTTAAATGGGTAAAAAGGGGCACCAATGAAAAAAACTTATATTGAACACGGCAGACGTCTACATTGCGTACACACATTAACAAATAATAAAATCTTAGCTACTACCCGGTCAGATGTATATGTATTCCGTTCGCTGTTTTACATCAATGTAATTTACTGTATTTACAGAAATATTTTTGTCGAATTCTATACAGTGCTAGTCAAAAGTCCCCTCCCCCCCTCGTATCTTTTGAACGGGTATACTTATAATAATGAAATTTGGAGGGTGGAAATAAAGGGATGTAGGCTTCTCAACTGGTCATAACAGGTGACGCAATAGTCATAAATGACGTCACAAGGCCACTGTGACCAATAATTTTAGATGGGACCCTATGGCAAGTGACAGCTCGTTTGGAAGGTATTGAAAATACCTATTCAGTCATACCAATTTTGTTTGGGTTTCGGCTGATTTTGATTGATAAATTGAAGAAATACGAAAATTATAGTTTCGCATTTAATTAATAAAGATTTAAGAACCAGTTTTTATAATAAGTGTTCAAAATGTGCTCCATCTACTTCCTGGCAGTAATGCATCCTATTGCTAAACTCTTGTCGTACTCGTCCCAGTGTGTCAGCGGAAATTGCCCTACATTCTTCAACAATTCGTTGTTTCAGAATGGCAATACTGTCAGGTGCTGTAGCGTAAACCTTAGATTTCAAGTACCCCCATAGAAAAAAATCTAATGGTGTAAGGTCCGGTGACCGAGCTGGCCATTCGATCGAACCTCGTCGTCCAATCCATCTACCACGATATTCTTCATCTAGGTAACGTCTTACTGCACCGTAATAGGGTGCAGGAGCACCATCTTGTTGAAACGTTATTTCCAAGTTGTCGAACTCATCTGGATTATCTTCTAGAATTTCAAGAATTAACGCCTCAATATCATTTTGTAACATCTCCAGATACAATTCACCGGTTAAGTTAGCATTGAGAAAAAGAGGCCCAACTATGTGGTTTCCCAAAATACCTGCCCAAACATTTACTTTTTCTGGAAATTGAGTATGTTTTCACGAAAGATGTGAGGATTTGTGTCACTCCAATACCTCACATTTTGAGTGTTAACATTTCCATTGAGAAAGAAAGTACTTTCGTCACTAAAACAAATTGTCTGTATGTAGCCTGGTTGTTGGTTCATTTTATTGGACATAGTTTCACAGAATTCTAGTCTTCGGTCGGGGTCATCATCTGAAAGTTGGTGCACCATTTTTAATTTGTATGGATGAAATTTGTTTTTAGCCAAAACCGTATGTTCTGTCCTTTGACTGACTTCACAGATAGACGCAACTTGGGCTGTGGAAGAAGTAGGGTTTACTACCATTTCTCCAATTATGTCAATTTTTTTGTCATCACTAATTGTTGGTCGACCAGATCGTTTGGCATCTTGATGCTTCAAACTTCCGAAGAAGCTCCCTCAAATAAACCCTCGATATAGGGCGATCGAGGTACCTCTCATTAAACAGTCGTTCCGCTGCATGGAAATTGTTTCTACATTCACCAATTATTAAGATAGCTGCTACTTTGTCGGCTACAGTACGTACCATTTTGCCTATGTAAACACTTAAACGTCTCGTTAAACAATAGCTTAGGTAAATTTTCAAGGTATAAACACTTTTGACAAGTAGAGAATTCAAAAACGTCAACCTTTTTGACAATTAACCAGAGGCGTACTTTAAAATCTTTATTAATTATATGCGAAACTATAATTTTCGTATTTCTTCAATTTATCAATCAAAATCAGCCGAAACCCAAACAAAATTGGTATGACTGAATAGGTATTTTCAATACCTTTCAAACGAGCTGTCACTTGCCATAGGGTCCCATTTAAAATTATTGGTCACAGTGGCCTTGTGACGTCATTTATGACTATTGCGTCACCTGTTATGACCAGTTTAGAAGCCTACATCCGTTTATTTCCACCCTCCAAATTTCATTATTATAAGTATACCCGTTCAAAAGATACGAGGGGGGGAGGGGACTTTTGACTAGCACTGTATACTAAACTTCATTAGTTAGATGATAAAGAAGTAGATTTTTTATGGAAGAATCATAAATAATATAGTATAATGCTTATAAAAAAAAAAATTCGATTACTCATTTTAATTTTTATCTTTTTATTTCGTTAAGACAAAATTGAAAAGTGTTAAATGAGTTAAAAAAATATATCATGCATGCATTACAATATGTATATATACATATATATATATATATATATATATATATATATATATATATATATATATATATATATATATATATATACTTCAGCGGATTTTCTTGGGGTTTCTGGTTCGTGGGAATAAGAAAAATTCAGTGATTCATAATTGAATTTTTAATACGTTTCGTTTCGGGGCTTCAAAACTTCTTCAGTTACATTTGTTTTTTCTGAAAAGGGAGGTTATGGCATGGTGTACATTATATTTTTGTTTACTCTTTCTTACCTAAAACACAAATCATGAACGTTCTTCATGTTGATATGCGATTGCTGCTATTTTTTTTGTGGTATTTACTTTTTTTAATTTTTTTTGGTGTTTTTTTTACTTTTTGTGGCCAATTGGGCGGTTATATATATATATATATATATATATATATATATATATATATATATATATATAATTCAATCTTCATTCATCATCGGAGTCATGTTCATCGTTAGATGACTCGTCTTCATCATCTATTGAATCGGATTCTGCAAAAATAGAACGTAAATTGTAAAATAAACGTAATTTGATTGGAACAAGTTCGAGAAAGAATAGATTTTTATCAACTTACCAGGGACATTGGTGATTAAGTCACTCACAAAAGATGGAAGGTGGTCCCCTTCGAACCATTTGAAGGCATATGTGTTGTGCTGCTCAATCCAACCATACTCCAATGTGTCTAAATTTGTGGGTTGCTTTTTGTGAGTATTTCTCCAAAGAGAAGAAATATCGTGGGCCCTCAAAAGTTGTTGATAAAGCTCACTCTTACGCGACAAACATCATGATAATAAACGTTACAAGAGACCACTTTGTATTTTTGTCAAAGTTTCGTTGTAAATTTCAGTATCTGGCTTAATGTTTGATAAAATACTTTTTTCAAATTGATCTTTTTCTGAAGTTCGAAATGGCTCATTCTTAGACCGATTTTGTTTCTTTTTTTTATTACAAAAAAAACACAAATTCAGGTTGGCTGCAGCCACGGTATCAGAAGTCTGAGTATTCGATGATTCTGCTGAATCTTCACATGGTCCTTCCTTCAACGGCTGATGTACTTCAGCCTCGATATCTTTTTCCATGCCATCATGTGTCTCAGGAACGTTCACATCTTCTATAAGGGAATCATTTATCATTGTTTCATCAACTATTGTGCTACTAGCTGATGTCGATGGTTGTTCAATTGTAGACAAAGAAATACTAGACTGTGATGAAATTTTTTTCGTGATATCTGTAGATTTTTTTTTTAGAGCTGTAAACGTCTTGTTACAACTACTATGATAAGCACAGTCAAAAATTTCGTCCGGTAGAATAATTTCCTTATATTTTCATTTATGAAGTTTCCGTAACCTTAAAATCTTTCGACATTTTGCCATTATCTCTTCCGAACATATAAGTAATTTCTCAGTTTTTACATTGGCACAAAAAACACACTCCACTTGTTCTTTGTCAATCGACATACTGTCAGATATATTTGATAAAAGCACTATGTATTTTATAAAATTCACGAAACACGAGGTATCTGTATGAACGTTCACAAATATACTGAAAACATCAGGCCATAGCCGTTACGTTGGGGTTGTTACAAGGCCCTTCCAGGTATAAACCCTACATTATTCGAATGTTAGTAATATAACTGTAAGAGAACATACTATAGGCTAGAATGAGTACAATAGTAATACATAGGAGAAAGAAGAGAGATAGCTGTATAAAGTCTGTGCCAACCATCTGACCGGGTAGTAGCTAAGATTTTATTATTTGTTGATGTGTGTACGCAATGTAGACGTCTGCCGTGTTCAATTTAAGTTTTTAAGACTATAATAAATAAAATATATCAATGGCAGATCTGGTCAAATACTTTCAAATTTTTTTTTTTTTAGCATTTTCAAAATTGTCTGCCTCAAAGTAAAATGCGCGATAATGGTCTGCCATTTTTATTTTCCGATAGTAATAATAATATATTTTCAAATTTTAAAACGGCAGACGTGGTCAAATGGATTTAAAATTAGTCAAAAATGGATACCTGTCTTACCTGAGCGCTCGACGCGTCCACCACTTTGAGCTTAGTGAGTCCCCTACTAATGTATGGTGGGTATAGGGGCCTCAACGTACAAAAACTCAGGTCTGGTCAAATACATACAGGTAGCCGGTCATGGGCTCTTAGACTATGTAGTTTTTCAGAAGTCGTTCTGTTCGTGAAAATCGCCGATCATTGACGATTCCTACTTAGGACCACTTTTAGGCCACAAAACGATAAATAAATGCATGCAATGTACCCTTGAATATTTTCCCAAATGAAAACAATTTTACATTACAGTAATAATTCCACTATATTATACCAAGCTATAATAACCAGTGAGGTCACAAAACACTTTATATATTATACCAGCATAACAAATAAAACAGAAAAGTGAAGTTTTAATTTCCAATATACCGCCGTTTTCACATACCTACTTAATTAATAGCACATGCAATGTGATAAAAATGCTCTAATTCATTGCAATATGTTGTAAATTTGTTCAAGGGATCGTCTTGGTAAAAACTGGATAAATCTTAAGTGGCATTTCGAGTTCATTCATAGTAATATTTTCTGGAGTGTAATGAGTTTCTTGTCATGTATAAATTTCTGGAATTTATGGAGATAAAGTTATAGATCGCACTCTAAATGGGAACTGTATCTCAATATATTGGAAACTATGGTAGAGTACTCTCTATTTTCGAACATTTTAAACCTTTGAAACAGGTGGATGATTATTTCCCACCAAAGTATGTCATGTATGTTTCAAATTTTAATGGTTTCAGATATAAAACCCAATGTCGACATGTATGTCTGAACCAAATTATTTGTTCGTGAATTAAAAAATCATATATGGATTAGATAATACTTCCCTATACATAGTTAACGTTTCTATGACTAGATTTGTCCTCGTTTATCAACACCTGAGGATCAATGGAGGAAGTAACTGCAGTTTTTTTATACTTTTTTTATTGCGTTCGCTCTTGACTAACGCCAAATGATTTTGTATGTCAGTAGTATGATATGATGTTTCTGAAAAGGGAAACATTCTCAATTAATATTGAATAGAAATATTTTTCTGTAAATTGAAAAATCCACGATAAAAATTAAGTTATTTTTGTGAATATCTTACAGAAAATAACTACTTCCCCGGTTAAAGCCACACCGGACATTAAACTACATCTTTAGCAGGGGAAGAAGTTGTTTTCTGTTAGATATTCCGAAAAATAACTTGTGGATTTTTCAAATCATAGAAAAATCTTTCTATTCAATATTCAATTGAGAATGTTTCTTTTTTCAACATGAGTACCCCCAAGGGGTTATCTTGAACTATGGTGCCTAAAGTTTATCTTTGAGTCGCAGATGATTCCACATTTGGTTTTATGAACACCCTGTTCATATATTGAAACAAATAATTAATCTATGATGTTTTTGTTTGATTGAAGTCTCCGTTCTGACGTTACTAGCCGATTTTTTTCTACGATGTTTTGATTATAGTTTTTGACATTATCGTTATAGTGGAGTTTGTTTTTGTCGGTAAACATTTGTGATGATTTTGTGATCAGATCATCTTCCTCTAATTCCAACGTGAAGCTTCTGTTAATGTGATATGTGCTCGAGGTAGTTGGCGACCATGGGGTTTCAAAGTTAGTTTCTTCAAATTGTTTCATGACATTATTACCCCATTCTCATGAAACAATCTGATAAGTTTACTGATAGGTTAAGCGGCGCCCATAGGATATCCTTCATTAGGTAATTGAAAATAACATTGAATGAGTTAGCATGGATAAAGACGAACATATCGCCACTGGGTAGGAAAGAAAAATATATTTACAAAAAATGTCATATATCATTTCCCGGTAATCGAAACGAAACATGACTCCTTATGGGAGAGTTTCCGAAGCTAGAAACGCCACTGATATGCTCTGTTTTTCAAAAATAGGATATTGATTTGAGAGTCACGCAGTATCGCATGGAAACGCGTTATTTCTGCGAATAATACCTATAATTTATCACTTTCGGTTCCGTATACCATCAAGGGCATTATCTATCATTTCCAGCAGAAGCAATCAGAACATTTTGACATTCATTCAAAAAAGTAGTTATCACCACCGGCTGAACTGAAAGAAAAAAATTGTTATTTGTTTGAAAAATATATTTTTATGCAATATTCCGCTGAAATTCAAATCCTATTTCATCTTCGAAAAACTTGGAACATATATCAGTGTCATTATATTCCTCAAACTCTTCCGTATATTCGTTTTTAATTTGGTTTCTATTTTCGTTTATATCTTTGGATGCATTAAGTTTTCAGTGGAAAATGCGTATTTTAAGAGTTATTCGCAAAAATCGATTAAACCAATCTAGACTAGGCAACCCAGTGGCAATAAGTGCGTATATGTTCATGCTAACTCCCCCGATGGGAATTTTTTATGAACCCGATGACGAAGGATATCACGATCGTAATTAATTTTTTATATTCATTTTCCCATTATGATTTATTGGTGATGCTTTTGTTATTGTGGAATCTGCTATTTCTCAACCCCATCTCAATGAATATGACAGGAACGAAATATTGAAAAAATGGTTATCGCGCCATTTTGTATTCTAGTTGTATTTTCAGAAAACTATCCTGAGATTGCTGCTAATGGTATGAATCAACACAACTTGAAAATTCATTATCACGGTTACATTATTCAAACTTTATTAGTCTTCGAAAATAAAGCCTTAAATGTCTATTCTATTCTGTCGGATAATTGGACCTTTTTTTTCGGCTGATTCATATGAAAATCAGTTCAACAAAAACGTCAATGTGATTTAATACATTCCGGTGGAAAATTATACACCCGATACACCTGTTGAGAACTATTTCTCTGTCGTGTTGCCGTAATATATTCTTGTTAGCATTTCGCAGTGGGTGTTTCATAAATAGAAACGTTATTTTCGAGTGTTGAGTATTAGCGTTTATGAATATTTATTCGCGTCCGTCGTTCATTCCTTGATGCGGATTCGTTTTGTGAATGATCGTATATAAATTATGTTGGTTTGTATTTTGGGCACGTATATCCTTGAATATTAGATCGTTATTATTGGAATACTCGAAAATGGTTATATCCCATCTGCATACAACTTCTTCATTTCTATTCAAAATAATTTTGAGTTCATGAAAGTTTTGACTGAACAAAAGTATGTACAATGAAGTGAATCAGTTGATATAATGTTGTTCGAAGATATGAAATTGTTTCGATTTGCCTTCAATCTGTTCCTTTTAGCTTCTGATAATATGTTAGGATATTAAATATCCAAAATAGTTTCAATAGATTCTATACAATAGTAAAAGTTTATGTAACAAGTTTGCAAAATGGGAGATGAATCGAAAAGTTCACGGACTAGGCGCCATTTGCGTAAGTTCTGTAGGTAAGCAGGATATACCAAATTAATAATTTATTGCATTCGAGATAAAATTCACTTTGTATTCATGTATTTTTTTATTAAAAACTTTTTTTTGTCAGGCTTTGCTTAAAGCTTATTTTCATAAAGCCAATGATTTTCCGACTGAAGTATCATCTCTAACCACTTTTTTTTTTAATATCCAAATATGAATATTGATATTCAAATAATATAATATAAAAACGTATGAACGAAATAAAAAAAAAGCGTTGGAACGGAAATTGAATTGTCTTTTCAACGATGAGCCACATAACTCCCCATGCTATTTGAAATTTTCAAGTTGATGCCCCCCCCCCGCGGCATTTATCGGGCAATCACGATGTCTTTCATTTCAAAAAGTAGCATCGGTGATATCACTCAATACCTTTTTTTCATTGTTCTACGTCGAACCAGTCCAAGGTTAACAGGGGGGTGGGGACTATAAAGAGCCGCACTTATGCTTGACATTTCAAATGCACATTGATAAAAACAAATCAACGAAATGATGAAAACAATTAGATGGTTGGAAAGATAATTGAACTATCTTTTCAACGATGTGCCACATGTCCCCACCATGCTATTTAAAATTTTGAAGTTGATGTGTTCCCCCCCCCCGCGCCATCTATCGGGCAATCACAATGTCTTTTATTTCAAAAAGTAGTATCGGTGATATCATACAATACCTTATTTTTTTTAACCAAAAGGGGGGGGGGTGCTATAAAAAGCCGCCCTGTATTAGTACTTTTGTTTGACTAGTTTTATAAAATTTTATAAATGTACGTTATACAGGTTGTAAAATTTTCCAATGATGAATACATTTCTATTCTATTCGTTCGATAGGATTGAACATGCGATGCTACGGTAGATATTTTTGTGCAAGCAGCTTCATATACAGGTGGTGGCTTATTCATGCAATTACAATTACTTTGCTAATAAATCCAACAATTGTGGTTTCAGAAAGGTATTATCATAAGTAATGTTATAGTGCGATATCATTATTGGATAACAGCTTTCTTCGATGCTTTTGGGGACTTCAATGATCACAGCGCTATGATAACTTGCATTATCTTTAACTATCATCGAAGACTCCTCAATACCTGATATTTAAACCAATGCGGAAATTTTTTTTTTGGTTAATTCCTTCATAGTCATTAGAATTCCTTGTTTTCGAACAAAAAATTGAGTTAGTTCCACAAATAAATGTAGTACTGCATCCCGCATGAAGTACAATATACCTTGAATTAGAATAAATCCAACCGGTGTGTTATGATTGTTTTTACCTTGCACCACCAACCTTAGTCTTTTTGTACACTTTTGACACTGGGGTCCTGCCAGGAACGCCCAATGGTGCCATCATTGAATATTCAAGTTTCATCAAGGAATACAAACGTATAGTGCGACCAGAAATCTAAGAGTTATCTTGAGTTATCAGCAGGCGGTGGATCCTACGCAGAGTTGTACCTGCCCTAGCATTTAAATTTCGTTTTATAGCTAGGTATGATATTGGGTTAAGATAATTATTGAGAAAAATCGCTTGAATATAATTGAGAATTGTTTATTTATATATAATATATGATAATAATATATATATATAATTATATTATATAATAATACATGATATACCTAATTAATGTAAAATGTCAAACTTTATAATCTATAAAAAGTTCAGTTTCTCAATAAAAGGTATTTATAAACAAAATTACTCACGAAGATCAGTTTCACTTTCACTGTCGTCATCCAAATTTATAATAAACTTTTCTTTGGGTATTTTTTCTATATCCATACATGACTTTTCCATCTTTTTAATATGGGAAACACACTTGGCCCAGCTGCTATCAGGCATGTTTGCAGTTTCTGTTTGAATAAGACTACCACAGTTGAGCTTAAGGTTGGAGAAGTATTATTTCTTCGATCTGCTGATTTAAGCTGATGCCATATATGTTCAATTGGGTTTAACATACACTGATAAGGAGGAAGTCTGAGCACCGTATGTCCCAAGCTTTCAGCCAATGAATCACAAAAATATTTTTTTTTTATCGAACAACTCCGTAAAACTTCTAGTAACTGTTTTTTTGTGTACTTTTCCTCATAGTACATAATGCTTCAAATAATTCGGCTGTAGTATCATCATGATAATCGACTAAAGAGTCCTTAATATTCTTTGCCGATAAAGACAACGCATTTGGTATAAAACCATATTCGGTTCCTGCGTGAATTATCGTAATGCATTTTCCTTTATTAGACGGCGCATTAGTTTGGCACAAGTCAGATGAGTCTACCCAACTTTTGTTTGGACTATCGTGTGTATCGAACCAAGTTTCATCCAAATATACTACTGTTCTACCATATTCTCTAAATTTGTTTATTGCCAATAAATATTTAAATCTCCATTTCTCAAAGCGCACAGATTCCATTAAAATTTTTCTGCTACTAGTGAGTTTTTTTAAATTTAAATCCGTTTTGTAAAAGAGACTTCCTCAAAGTCTCTTTACAGCACTGGATACCAGTTTCATTCTTTTTAAGCCGTTGCATTAAAATATCTAATGTAGACACAATTTGCTCTTTATACAAGGCATATATTGTAACCGTAAATAGACCATTATCGCTATAATCTAGTTAATAGCCCATTAGTACTGAAAGTCTGGTGGTCAGGTAAGTAAATTTTATTATTTACACACTTTTAAACATATCCTTACCAAGGGTTGTAAATTAACCTTACGAGATTTTTTATTATCAAATAAATTTAAATACAAAACTGTCAACAAAAGCCAAAAATAATAGAGAGCCCACTATTATTAAAATGTCAAACTATTTCATGAGATATTTTGATCCGGACCTGGGAATCTTTTAAGGGACACACACTTTTATTGCTTATCTATATTTCGAACAATAGGTAATAATGAAGGTCGTCGGCTAATATTGATTTACGACCTTCTTAGATTTCTGGTCGCACTTTACGAAAACCCTCCACATTGAGTTTCATCTACGCATATACAAAGTGTTAACGTTTACTCGCGATACTAGGCAGTTGTATCAGGGAGATAATGTTTTATGTATGTAAAACAAATTTCACAATCTTCCTTAAAGAAAAACATTTGAAAAAATCACAAGTGATATGTTTTCTTGAACTGTTTTTTACATGTCATAGATCACATTTTGATTTCTGTTCGATCGAAACCAGCAATATTCACCACTGGCTTTAACCGTTTTCGCTTTTTTGATGGAAAGAAATTTTCAAATTCAAGGCATTGGCAACCCTCTGAAATCGAATTCAGACGAATGTTTATCCAATCTAATCTAACATTTATATAATTTATTAATTGTATAACTTAACTTAAATTATCATAGATAGATGTAATTATCATAACAGTGGAAGAAAAGGTCCCCCAATTTCATGTTCTCTTTCAAGTAGTATATCAAAGACGCTACTATTTGTTGAGACTGTTTTGATAATGCTTAAGGCATGAATATATTGATAATAGATAGGTTATTGGATTAATTGATCAGTTCTGAAAAAACTTTGAATTCATTATCAAACAGAAAACGCAAAAAAAATCAAAGGACACGATACACAAACTTAACTGAACAATAAAAGGAACAGATATCAGATGATTATTTTGTTAAGTTGGCGACTTCCAAACAGGGTAGCTAACTTTTGAAATTATATTTCACTAGTTCCATCGATATTTAACTCATTTTATTGGGAAGTACAACTTTGTTATGTTGGATAAACAAACTACCACATCAAGATAATAATCATTTGTTGAACGTACTAACCCCTTTCTATACTTATAGATTTTCTTGGTATATTTTTTAGATTAAGTTTTTATCGTTTTCAAACGGTGATAAGTAAAAAGTTGAAGAACCATGTCAGGAAAAGATATTCATCCACAAAAATAACGTTCAATCAGCATGGTCCAGAATTGTTTCATATTGAAGTAACAATATTTGATGTTTTCATTATTTGAAAAAATTTGATTTTTTTTCTAAATTCTTGTTCCTCAGCAACATATTGATTGCCGTCATCTAGGAATATTTTCTTAGTCTTCGCAAAAAATGAGCATGTTTTCTCATTATAAATAAAAAGTACAGTTTCAAACATTTAGTCAAAAATAAAATAATTTGAAATGGTTTTAGACCAGCAAAAGCTGGTGGCGGGACAGCCACAGTACGCAATGCCTTCAGCATTTAATGACAACTGTCCACCTGTATGCAAGGAAGCCACCAGGAACGTGACCTGGTGAAATAAAGAACTTGCTAAGGAAATAAAGTCTCAGGTGAATGGAGGGAATACAAGAACTCCCTCACCGACTAGAACAAAGGACTGAGGCAATCTAGAAGAGAATCGTGGAGGGGGTACTGTGAGGAAGTGGAAGGCACTCATGAGGGAGGAAGACTCCATAAAATACTCTCCAAAGGACCCCACAAATGATTCAAACCATTAGGACAGAGTCAGGGGCCTACACGCAGAATGCGAAAGATACCCTGGCAGAACTGTACAGGATACACTTCCCAAGATCAATGAACACAAACATATCACCTGGGCCTGTAGACACTCAGAACTGGAGCCCCCCTCAAGGGCATCCAGGAAAAAATTGCAGAACTCAAAAAAGGTGATAGATGTGAAAAAAACGAAATGGAGAATCAACTCGTTCCAACCGTATAAATCGCCGGGACCAGATGGCATTTATCCCATTATGCTACAGGAAGGAATTGACCAGTCTTGCACTGAGATACATACAAAAAGCAAGGGGAGCAATTACAGTCGTCTTCATCCCCAAACCTGGAAGAACTGGACAGGATGGAGCGAAGGCACTGAGGCCAATAAGTCTTATGTCATTCATGCTTGAGACGCAAGAAAAACACAAGGACCTATATGCCTACACAACAGGCAAATCTACAAATTACTTAAATTACAACATTACACCAACTCGTAGAGAAAGTGGACACTGATCTGAGAAACAAAGAGGTCTTGCTGGCTGTATTCCTAGACATCGAAGGAACATTAACAATATATCTATAAACTCATGGATATTGAGAAGAAAATACATCGATGAGACCTGCTGCAGGTGGATAGACTGCATGCTAAGAGAAAGAACAATCTACTTCTCTCTAGTGGGAGAAATACTGTCAACCAAGGTCGCCAGGGGCTGTCCGCAGGGGGATGTACTATCCCCACTGCTCTGGAACTTGGTGGTGGAGGACCTGCTAATAATACTAGAAAGAAATCGCTAAGATTGATATTTCTCGAGATATAAAGCGTTAACTTTGTCGTAATATGAAAAGTTTTATTCGATAACTCTCAAAAATTTCATATTACGACAAAGTTAACGCTTTATATCTTGAGAACTAACAATCTTAGCGATTCGGTTTATGATTTTCTTCAAGTTTGTCATTCACAATTTTTCCATAAATCCAGTCATTTATGAAATAACGTCAAAAAAATCAGAATTTTCTACAAAAATCAGATTTAGTGACCCGTACAATCTTACAGGTGCAGATTACAGCTACGTTGCAATAGGCACTTTTGTAGAGCATGTAATCCTGAGTAAATCGCGCTTTGGTACGATAAGATAGTATGAAATGCCGCTGAGTTATAGATATTTGAAAAAAAAAACAAAGTTTACGTGTATTTTGAATGGGAAATCTTTCCACGCTCTGGGAAAGTACTTAATGTTAATATTAAGAGCTCAAATTTTCAGGGAAGTTTTTTTTTACATTTCCAAAAAAAATTCGGTTGGGAGAAAAAAACAAAAAAAATGTATAAAATATATAATATATATATATATATATATATATATATATATATATAAAAATATTTGTCGCTTCAAACACTCCGGATAAAACACTCGCTCTTTAAATATTATCATGTTCCCGCATTGTTTTTTATGCGTCGAGATATCGGGTGCGTAATGGTGACGAAGTCCGGTTTTGTTGTTTCAAACTGTTATCGGGTAAGATTAAATTTTTTGGGTTACGTTACGTCGCCAGATAAGTGATGAGCATTCCGATAAGGTCGACCGACCGTATTATAATTATTAACTTCATTAAGAATATGAAAAATATTCACGTGCCGTGAGTGAAGTCAAGACGTTTTTCGGTAGATTTCGAAAAGAAAATGGCCTTGCGTCAAGCTATGTCGTCACTGAGGATTGTCGATCCATTCTGGATGCAGGTAATGGATATTTTAATCGTTTGCAATCTGATACTCAATTAAATTGATTGGTTCTGTGATAAATGTATAAATATGATTAGGTTTGAGTGATGGATTGCTGGCGCCATCCATGTGATTGATCGATAACCGCAAGGTTTACTGTTTGGAAAAACAGTTGAACTGGCCAAACAGTATTCAAGTAAATGGGAAAAATGAAAATTAATTTTCCACGTATTCATGTTAACAAATAGGGGGTGATTTTCTGTTTAGAGGACTCCACCACTTCAACTTTCAAGAATTTTGTTTAAGTAAGAATATGGCCGGAAAGTAAAGAAATCGATAACTAAGTCAAATTTGTACTTTTTTACCTATTTTCACACCATAAAGAAAAGGAAATTGTAGACATTGCTTCTACTCCAAAACTCCATTGCAAAACAGATCATATTTGTTGACTTGCACTGTTTCCGACATTGAATAAAAAAACAATATTTCTCACAAATCTACCACATGATATAAATAAATGAGACTTATGAGAACATATTTCAACCTTCAAACTAGTTTTTGCAGAGAAAAAGTTATAGAATACACGGAATTCCATCTGATTTTCTCCAACAAATTAAATCTTTCGAGAATCGAATATTTTAACACTTAGTTTAGCACTATTCCCAGTGAAATTATTGTGGATTTACGTGACCCAACCATTCCATATCGTCAATTATTATCACTTCTCAATACCCCTCGTTCCAATGCGTTGTTTAATTTTAATGAGGTAACTTTCATAGAGGTCAACAACATTATTGGTAATCTTAGGAAGGCTAATAGCAAATATGTTTTTAATGTGAACCTCAAATTTATAATAGCGATAAGATTTGTCATATTGCTACCTCTTACAAAATTGATAAATAGATTACGGGTAATATATACCATATTGAAGATCTCTAAGATAGTTCCGGTTCACAAAAAAGACTCTTTTCCTATTTCAGTTATCCATTCATAGATAAGATTTATAAAAGAGCACTAAAAAATCAATTAATCTTCTATTTAGAAAGTAAAAATATTCTGATCTAAATTCAATTCAGATTCCTAGCCAAACGATCAACACTTGCAATTAACGAAATCACAAAAATTATAAACGGCGGATTTGAGAAAAATTAGCTCACTCTCGTGAAGTTCTTGGACCCGACATAAGCATTTGACTGCGTGTTACATGAATACTTCTACACAAGCTGAATTCTTTCAATTCAATTGAAAACAGTATTAGATTGATCGATTCCTACCTGTTTAACAGAGCTCAATATGTGACACTCAACAACACATTGTTGAACCTCAGAAATATGGATATTGAAGTGCCACAAGGGTCAGTCCTGGGTCCCATACTTTCTCTCATTTCTATAAATCATTTGACATGTGCCAAACCCTGTTCTGATTTTATATTATACGCCAATTATAGAACTATAACTCGATCCAGAAAAGTAAGCACCAATGAAAATCAACAGAAAGTATCACATTCACCCTAACAACACAGGTAGTAATTTAGAAATCAATTGCCTACACCAAATTTATTTCGATAAAAAACCATCGTGACACACAGATCCACCTATTTTGCATCTGACCCTAAAAAAACTAAATTAATATATTTGTAGTCCACGAAGAAGACCGTCACAAAAATCAATGAACGTTTTCCCCTAAGAAGAAAACTCGTTATTCCATTGAACTAAACTCCCAAGAAACAGTAAATTCCATTTTATATTTTATATATATATATATATATATATATATATATATATATAATTGTTAAAAATCTGAAAAAAAAATTGAAAACATGTTTTGTTCTTTGTAAAATTCGAAAAAAAATTGAGTAGCTCCACCCGCCTAATTTCAGGTGACCTACTCAGAGGAAACCTTTGACATTTGAATAATGTACAATGTTGAACTGATTTTGTGGTAAATGTATACATTGCAGGCTGCCTGAGATAGATATTTAATTTCAAAGTGAAGAAAACAACTAACCTTGTTATATCCAAACTAGTAATAAAGTCAAAACTGGTTGACTTCATACTCTGCTTTGAGACACTTATCCTAATTATAGACCAAGGGCCAGCTAAAACTTTTTGAGAAGTAAGCCAGTGTTATAAATAACAGGGCAGCGCAAGTATAGCGGCCCGCAGGGGTCGGCGTTGCGCTGCGCAATTTTTTGAATGCGTCAAAAAAAACGATGCTCTTGGGGAATGAGCTCAAAGCTAATTCTTGTTTTTTATTATACATATGAGAGCCAAAGTATGAAGAAGTTGTATGCCATACCTATGCAGCGTCTCAAACTGTCCGCCATACTCAATTGAAAGTGTCATTTTTTTATGTTCTCTTGAAATACGAGCTCAAAGATAATTTTTTCACCCAATGATAGATAAAAATGTCTCATCACCGATTATGACCATGCCATACTGTTTTGGTGTCGCTAAGTACCCGCCATACCCCCGAGGTCCATTTTGATGAATAGAAGCAATGCCATACTGATAGGAGGTCTTTAAATGGCCGCCATACTAAAAAACTATTATTTTTTTTCAAAATATTCATATTATTATGGGTGAGTTTTGGAAAATAATTATCTGGTCTTTACATTAATGAAGAAGTGTTTTGAAATTACATTTGCAACGTTTTATGAAAAATTGGGAGCTATATAATTAATTAAAAGAAATTAAATGAAATTTAATGTATTGATCCCTTGGTAATTTCCATATTGAAAGTTATTACATTCGAATTGAATTCGAGTAAGAAAATTGAAACATTAAATCAAATGTGACCAAACAAATTACTCAATTGGCTGCCTCAACTAATCTGACGGAATGCGAACAACTGATAATACGGTTACTACTTATCGTAAGAATCTCAGTAGATTGATTTGTTGAAAATATGAACAGGATGTTCATAAAATCAGATGTGGAATCATCTGCGACTGAAATATAAACTTTAGTCACTATCTTCCATCGTCAAGATAACCTCTTGGGGGGTATTCAAGTTGAAAAGGGAAACATTCTCAGTTGAATATTGAATAGAAATATTTTTCAGTGAATTGAAAAATCCACGATAAATGAAGTTATTTTTTATGAATGTCTAACAGAAAACAACTACTTTCCCGGCTAAAGCCACGCTGGACATTGAACTACATCTGATAGATATTCTGAAAAGACCCTAACTCAAAAGAAAAAATCTGTAATTGAAAATTTGCATTTTCATTCAGATAGTTATTTGATTTTCTATTCCAGTCTCAATTAAGAACCCATAAAGATGAATGAGGCAAAGAAGAATGTTTTCCAAAAGAGAGTACCCACCAGAAATAATTCGTAACATTGAAGCAAGAGAGGCATCGCATTCACTAGGTCTTCAATACATTTTTGTCGACGAAAATCTATTTCACGCTTCCACGATCATCAGGAAGATCGGAAGAAATGTGAAACACATTTTCAAGAAGCAATCTCACTTTGCAAAGATGGAAAAAGTTAGAATCATTTCTTTTGGAGAGACACCTTGAAATTCGTGTTTTTTTATCTGAATGAAAATGCAAATTTTCAATTACAGATTTTTTCTTTTGAGTTAGGGTCTTTTCGGAATATCAGATGTAGTTCAATGTCCAGCGTTGCTTTAGCCGGGGAAGTATTTGTTTTCTGTTAGACATTCACAAAAAATAACTTCATTTATCGTGGATTTTTCAATTAACTGAAAAATCTTTCTATTCAATATTCAACTGAGAATGTTTCCCTTTTCAACATGAATCTCAGTAGGTTCAGTAACAGGATGGTTTACTGCATATTCACTATGGCCTGGTAAAAAATATTCATTGTCACTGAACTGCACACAAAATTGTTTTTCTCATTTCACTGCACATATGTGATAATCATATTAGAGTATCCCTACACAAAATTACAAATGCCATTCTTTTTTCATTGCAGTGTGGCTATAAACTTTTAAATTTTGAGAATTTGTGGGAATTTTCCAGATTCGATGGATTTTGTTTATTAGGCATGATGGCAATCAACATAATATATACCAATTGGTATTATCTTCATTCAATAATACCCACTCAACATGCCTTTTCTATTGCCCATTTTATTATATTGCAGCGCCTGGTAACTAATCCCTACAATCAGATTTTTTTATTTGTTTTACCGAATTGGGGTGCTATAAATTATTTCCGGTATTATGGCTAGTTTAGAAATGAATATTGTCTCTTCCACTATGAGCTGAACACACAGCGTCATTGCGAAGGCGATATAAAGGTTAATCCAATATCCGTGTATTGGTGAAATTGAAAAGTTCGAATATTATGTTATGAAGTTCATAATCAGTTGTTTCGTTACGTTCGAGAGAGTTGGCTTTTATCGGGGGGTTTTCAAACATTTCAAATAGGTCACTCCATTAAAGACAATCGATATTCAATAATACTAAAAGTTTCCGAGCTTTCATAAAATGACTGGTTTAATGGAACATTTTAAATGTAACTTTGTTGAAATTTCTAAAAAAGCTATATTTTCCTATGCGAAATAGATTTTCCTCGAAAATTGGAGACCTTAGATAATGCGTTTCCTCTCTAGCATAAATGTGATTTCTGGTGAGAATTCCTTTTTAGAAAACAGTCTTCTCCAGATTTTTCTTCTATATGAGTTGAATGTCAAACAAATCAAATAACTATCTCATTGGAATGGCAAATTTTCACTTTCAGATGTTTTCTTCAGTGTTAGGGCCCTTCTACAATAACTATCAGATTCAGTTGAATGTCCAGCGTGTGCTTTAGCCGGGGAAGTAATTGTTTTCTATTTGATATTACGAAAAATAGCTTTATTTTTATGGTAGATTTTTATTCTTTCAGAAAAATATTTCTTTTCCATATTCAATTTAGAATTGGATAATGACTATTTATCTTTCAGTCGCAGATGATTCTACATCAGAAAATGAATTATCTGTTTATCCCCCTTTAACCCACGTAACTTATCAGAATCTAAGAAAAGCAGCTGACAAATATTTCAGGTGGATTGATAATAAAAACAAGGTCGAAACGTCATCAAATTGTTGGTAATACATTGATTATGTAAATTACTACGACAATAAATTGAATCAATCACAATTCACTGTCCAAAATAACGCGAGACACTTTTTCAAAACTGTACTATACTCTAACTGATGATACAACTAACTATCTGTGCTCACACGCGATGCATTATTCATTAGTACTAGGAATCTCTGGAGAATTCTCGACGGTTCAAGAGCCCGCGATATGACGTCACCTGTGTGTGAAGTTACATGGCACTGCAGTAATCCTGAGTATCCAAATAACCTGTAACGTGATTGTGAGTAAAGTTACATGGCAATACAGTAATCCTGAGCATAGAAATGACCTGCAACGTGAGAAGTTGCATATTCATCATCACGTTTTCAGGATAATGTAACGAACCTAGGCCGGACCTGTCGCCTCACGCGTTGCCATCGACAACGATGAGGTCATCCCCGGAGATATTCGAGAACAATCCAGTCACGCCGCGGCAGATAACAACGGTCGATATTGGAAATAACTGGAACATGCTGGGCACCAACCGCCAGAATTGGAAACATCGAGAATGCTGTATCGGAGATAAATAGACAGCCCTCAAGAGGGAGTGGACGATCTGAACGAGCCCATACGATCGAGCTATACAGTGGCGTAATATAAATTAAGTTGTAGATTTAAGTGTGAAATAAATTAGTAAAAACCAAGTTAAGTTTATTTACGTTACAATTGGTGTCAGAAGTGGGATTTTGAAAATAAACAAGTGATCGTGGAGTGGATAGTCAGAAAAATAAATTGATAGACCTTTTTGTACGCCCAAAAATAGACAGTGGCCCGGTTTTCGCGAAGTGGACAATTGTGCGTGGGAATATAAACTGATACGCTGTTCGCGTGAAACAGAAAATAGACTGGTGGCCCGTGGAAAAGAATTCGCGAAGTGAATTTTTAACAAACTGATAAACTTTTCGTGTGAAACAGACTGATACCTCGTCAAAGACAAAATGTGTTCAAGAAAAGTGCGCCTTGCGGACTTGAAGGTAGCGGAATTGAAACAGGAATTGGAGGAGAGGGAACTGGAAACAACGGGTAAAAAGCAAGTACTCCAGGAAAGACTTGCAGAAGGACTTATACAAGAAGGTGAGGACCCCGAAACATTTTTATTCGAAGTTCCCGGAGGTGATTTGAGTCCGATAATAGAAAAACTTGAAGAAAATTCTAGAAATCTGGAAGAGAAGCTTCTAGAAAATTCAAGAAGCCTGGAAGAAAATGCTAGAAATCTGGAAGAGAAGCTTGAAGAAAATTCTAGAAATCTGGAAGAGAAGCTTCTAGAAAATTCAAGAAGCCTGGAAGAGAAGTTCCTGGAAAACACAGAAGGCCTAAAAAAAGAATTGTGTGGTGTGGCTAATTTTCTAGAAGAAAGAATGGGAACCGTTGAGACAGAGATAGATAAAATAAGGGAGCAAATGAACACGGAGGTAGATAAAATAAAGGAAACGATTAGTAAGCTGGAAAAACGAATTAATAGTGCGCCCTCCACAGAGATGGTTAACGAAAATGCAATGCTGGACTTGAGTTTGAACTTGGATAAAGTTCAAGAGGGTATAAAAGATGTCAAGGTCATTTCAGAAATAGGGAAGCTTTCCATGAAGCCGCCTCAGTTCGACGGAAAAACTCCATGGGCAAATTACCGCCGGCAGTTTGAAGCAGCGGCCAAAGCAAACGGATGGAATGCAGGGGAAAGAGCTGTAGCACTGACACTTGCATTACGTGGAGAAGCGACAAATATTCTACAAACTCTCACCGCCCAAGAACAGGAGGACTATGATCAGCTGATTAAACATCTAGAATTGCGATATGGCCACGCCCATTTGGAACACGTATACCACTCCCAGCTGAAAAATCGCTGCCAAAAATCGGGTGAATCCTTACAAGAATTCGAAACTGACATTGCACGCTTGGTTCGTCTCGCATATCCAGCCACACCAGAAAATGTAATGGAGCGACTAGCGGTTCAAGCATTCCTGGATGGACTCCGTGACCAAGAAACCAGACAAGCGTTGACACTAGCCCGTCCAACACATCTCGTAGACGCACTGGCACGCGCTTTGGAATTCGAGGCAGCGAAACAATCTTGCAAAAGCCAGAGTAAAGTCCGAATGATTGAGGAAGACTCACAGGAGCCTGCTAATTTGGAAGCTGCCATAAGGAAAGTGATTAAGGAAGTTTTGCCTGAGAAAAGACAGATAAGATGCTGGAATTGTGCAAAATTGGACATGTGCGTAGCAAATGACCAACATTCGAAACACGACTCCGATGCAGGAAAACTAAAGAAGGTCGACGAGAAGGGGCAATCGTCGGCCTGTGTCCAGCAAGCCCCGGTTAGCAACGCATATGTCGCTATCCTGCAACGACAGAACAGAGGTGTTTTCGTAGACGGTCTCATCAATAACGAGCCTTGCACCATGCTGCTAGATACAGGTGCGACTAGGACAATTCTCGGGCCTTCCTTTGCCAGAACACCGGAACGAATTGAACCGACAACTTGGAAGCTACGCACAGCAACAGGGAGCCAGCTACTGTATATGGCGAGCTACCGATTGAAATAATTTTGGGCAGCACTAAAGTGAAACATCAGGCACTTGTAGCGGACATCGAAGACGATGCAATCATCGGAATGGACATCATGAATTCCAGAGGGTTTGAATTGGATTTCAAAGACGGCGTCCTACGTGTCAACGGAGAAGAGCTGGTACTTCATGGGAGAAGTGAAGAGTTGACCCGTGTGCTGTTGGCTGAGGATGTAAGCGTACCTGAGAGGGCTGAAACCATTCTGGAGGCTCGCCTGGACGGGAGTGCGAGCAGTGGAGACGTGGTGATGTTCGAGCCCAAACTTCATGATGAGAAAATTGGACGAGGGATTGCACTAGGGAAGACCTTGTTGCGTGCTGACAAATTTGTGCCGGTAAGGGTCATGAATGTCAATTATTTCCCAGTGACCTTGAAGAAAGGAACAATTTTGGGGCACTGCTCGTCAGTTTCATCTGTGATCCGGGGCGTACGAGGTACGATTAGCCAACCCAACAACTTGCCCACAGAACTAGAAAAATTAGTTGCCATCTCTTCCAAAGACATAAAACCAGCTCAACAACCCAAACTAAGAGATTTAGTCAAAAAGTACCAAGACATCTTCGATACCGGAAAAGGAAAAGGGGGTCGAACTAATGTGGTCCAGCACAAAATTGATACTGGAGGTGCTCGGCCGATCCGGCAATCAGCAAGAAGACTTCCTCTTGCCAAGAAGGAAGAGGCTGACAAAATAGTCAGCGATATGGGAAAAGAAGGAGTTATCGAACCATCTGACAGTCCCTGGTCCTCTCCAGTCGTACTGGTGAAGAAAAAGGATGGATCGACACGCTTTTGTGTAGACTATCGCCAACTTAATAATGTCACGAAGAAAGACAGTTACCCTCTCCCGAGAATAGATGACACCCTAGACTCGTTGGCTGGTTCCACGATTTTCTCGACCCTTGATCTGAAGAGTGGATATTGGCAAGTAGAACTGGCTCAGGAAGATCGAGAAAAGACTGCTTTTACCATCGGCTCAGGATTGTGGCAGTTCACCGTTATGCCATTCGGGCTCTGTAATGCTCCCGCCACATTCGAAAGATTGATGGAGACAGTGTTGAAGGGACTCTCATGGAACACGTGTCTAGTGTATCTCGACGACATAATTGTGGTCGGCAGATCGTTCGAGGACCACGTGAAAAACTTGGAGGAAGTATTCCTGCGACTGAGGAACTCCGGATTGAAGCTGAGCCCTAAGAAATGCCATCTGTTCAAAAAAGAAGTACGATACCTCGGCCACGTTGTCTCTGGGGAAGGATTAGCAGTGGATGACCAGAAGATCAAAGCTGTTAAGGATTGGCCCATCCCAAAAGACATTCACCAACTTCGAAGTTTCCTTGGTTTATGCACATACTATCGCCGATATGTGCTGGGATTCCCAACATCGCTAAACCACTGACCAGGCTCACGGGGCCAAACAAAGTTCCAGTGGTCGAAGAATGTCAAGACTCATTCAGGAAGCTGAAAGAAGCTTTGATCAACGCACCTGTACTGAGCTATCCCCTACCCAAATGGAAATTCATTTTGGATACGGACGCCAGCAACGTGGGACTTGGAGCTGTCCTATCTCAGATCCAGGAGGGACAGGAGAAGGTCATTGGTTATTTCAGCAAGACGCTTAGCAAACCAGAGCGCAATTACTGTCACCAGGCGAGAGCTGTTAGCTGTTGTAAAGGGAGTGGAGCACTTCCTGTTGAGAGACCTGACCATACAGCTCTCAAATGGCTCTTACAGTTCAAAAATCCTGAGGGTCAAGTAGCACGTTGGATCGAAGACTCCAAGAATTCGAGATCGAACATCGAGCCGGAACTAGCCATAAGAATGCAGATGCCTTGTCGCGAAGACCATGTCCAGATGATTGCTCACATTGCCGACGAGCAGAAGAGAAGAAGCAACACTTTGTAGAACCGCGGCAATGGATGACAACTGGAATGACAGCAAGATCCAGAAAGACCAAGAGAAAGACCCCGACCTTGGCTTAGGTTGTCAGCTGGAAGAAGGGCAATCGAAGACCATCATGGCAGGAAGTCGCAGGTTACTCGCCGGCTGTTAAGTCCTATTGGGCACAATGGAACTCTTTATTCTGGACAATGGGATCCTGAAACGTGTGTTGGAGGCCGATATTGGTGGGAAGACAGACGCCAAATAATTGTTCCCAGGAACAGAAGAGAGGAAGTGCTGCGGAAATCCATGATGGAGTCGCTGGAGGACATCTGGGAGTGACGAAGACCCTGCAGAAAGTGAGGCAACGGTTTTACTGGACCAATTGTCAAGCTGACGTCAGGACTGGTGCAGAAAGTGCGCTGTATGCGCTGCAAGCAATGGACCTGGAATACGACCCAAGGCCCCGATGCGTCAGTACAACGTAGGCAGCCCGTTCGAGAGAATCGCCATTGACATCGCCGGCCCGTTTCCGTATCCGACCACGGGAATAAATACATCCTGTGGCAATGGACTACTTCAGTAAGTGGGCGGAAGCCTATGCCTGCCAACCAGGAAGCCATCACCGTCGCCGACGTCTTGGTGAAAGAGTGGATATGTCGATTCGGTATTCCAATGGAGCTGCACTCGGATCAAGGCAGAAATTTCGAATCAACCTTTTCCAGAAATATGTCTACTGCTGAACATCCGCAAGACAAGAACCACGGCCCTACATCCGCAGTCCGATGGAATGGTGGAACGGATGAACAGGACGATCAACCGCCACTTGTCCAAGGTTGTCTCTGACCATCAAAGAGACTGGGACCAGTATCTTCATTTGTTCCTGATGGCCTATCGATCCGCAGTACACGAGTCAACCGGTCAAACTCCTGCTAGTATTATAATGGGCCGAGAACTGCGACTGCCTTGTGACCTGAAGTTTGGGATACCGCCAGGACAAGACACTGCGGAGAGGACTACGTCAGCAAACTTCGGCAGAGAATGGACGACATCCACGAACGACTCCGGTTGAATATCCAGAGTGCCAGCGATAAAATGAAGAAGACCTATGACATCAAGGCCGACGCTGGAGGATTTAAGGTTGATGACCTGGTTTGGCTGTACAACCCCAAACGTCGTCGTGGACTATCACCAAAGTTGCGGAACTCGTGGAAGGCCCGTATAAAATCGTGAAAAGGATAAACGACCTTGTGTACCGAATCCATAAGCCACCCCGAGGAAACCAAGGGTCGTCCATTTCAACAGGTTGGCCTTACGCTGGAAACCATGACCAAGTTCGCACCCTCAAGCCACCGGAGGATGATATGACGTTCGAGAAGTTTATGTCCTTGTATTCAAACGGGCAGAAAGTTCTACATGGGAGTTACTAGAGAGAGTCACGAGACCTTTCGAGGTGCCTGCTGACTACGCACTAGCGCAGTGTGTGGCAGAAGATCTTCGAATGTCCAGGGGCATCGCCGTAGTGTTCTCCAAGAAATTTGGTCAACTCCAAACACTGCGGAGCAGAATCCAGAAGTTGGTGGGGTGCTACAGTTGAAGAAAGGCCAGAGAAACATCTACTACCTAGTTACCAAGAGGCATTCCCAAGATAAACCGTCCTATGAAGATGTCTGGAAGAGTCTCACCAAACTAAGAGATACTATGGTGGACCAGAATCTGGTGGATCTAGCAATTCCAAAATTGTCCTGTGGTATTGACGGGTTGGACTGGAGAGTCATAAGAAGTATGCTGGAGGCGATATTCAGATCCAGCGGCGTCAAGATTTTGGTTTGCTGTAACCCTTCCACGACCGATCATGGGGAGTCATGCAGATATCGTCACACTCCAAGGATGTAATTTCGGGACAAAATGTCTTTAAGAAGGGGGCAATGTAACGAACCTAGGCCGGACCTGTCGCCTCACGCGTTGCCATCGACAACGATGAGGTCATCCCCGGAGATATTCGAGAACAATCCAGTCACGCCGCGGCAGATAACAACGGTCGATATTGGAAATAACTGGAACATGCTGGGCACCAACCGCCAGAATTGGAAACATCGAGAATGCTGTATCGGAGATAAATAGACAGCCCTCAAGAGGGAGTGGACGGTCTGAACGAGCCCATACGATCGAGCTATACAGTGGCGTAATATAAATTAAGTTGTAGATTTAAGTGTGAAATAAATTAGTAAAAACCAAGTTAAGTTTATTTACGTTACAATACTCTAAATCTGAGATGCGTGCCTAGTCCTCGTTGTGACGGGGCTCATCAATTTAATTGGATAGATTGATTTGCCTGTATACCATTGGATGCATCGATATTTTCGAAAGAAGAACTAAAACACATTGGTTATTATTACAATTCTGCTAAGTTCATGTGGTATTTTTTATCAGAATGATCGGGAGCAGTTATAATTTCAAGATTTGGTTTGTCTTTCCAGACAAATAATATTAATTACAAATTAAAATTATGCAGAACGCTTGTGGCATTCTCATTGAATCCGTTCCACTGGAAAAAGGCCCCCATAACATGTGAAAATAGTACTTTTTTCGTTATGAAGAAAAAAGACAAATTACTCCTTCTTACACGTCTATCTAGTTATCTCGGATCGTTCAATATATTCCGAACACGTCAAGTGAAAACAACCTGTGCGATATTATCGTTCGACGATAGATTCCTCTACGTTGTTTCACATCGGAGACATTTGATGCATTCCCATGATACTAATGGCATGCCATTCCACTAATTACGACGAAACGAGCAAACATAATTCTTTCTATGTTCCTCCGACACATCAACGTTTCGAAAACGGAGTATTAACGTTCGAATGTATATTCGATATCGATATTGGATGACTTTTACGCTATTTTTATGATCCCGTAATGATTCTAGAATGGATGAAACTAGTACTTATAGAAGATATAAGCTTAAAGAAAAAGATTCCTCCGTCGATATTCCAGAAACTAATTTCGCCGAAACAGGATTATAGTTGACAATTAGAATTTCATTTGATTCATCATTGTTTTTTCAAAACCTATACGGGGTGATTCATGTAGGTCGTACGCACCCTTGGTGATTAGCTGAGTTGTTATGGCGATGCCCTGGGTAGACCCTACAAGTTGTAGAAGTTTCCTGAGAAACCCACACTCGAAAGGTAACCTGATCATCTACATCACTTCCCATATTAGTATGTTGATCAAGGGTGTTTCAATTCGTGTCTAACTTAACCTTCAACTAGTTCCAAAGTAAAATGCATTGAAATTTGTACTTAAATTTTAATGCATATTTAGGAAGCCCAAATTGGGCTTTCTTAAAATTATCCCGTATATGACTTCATCATGAAGAGATAAATCCATCTGTTGCTATTTCACAAACACAGAAAAGGCTTCCTAACTCGGTGATTTATCTCAAAACATACATCTATAGTACAGTGTTATTGCCATCAGGGGGCGTTCCACACATTCTGTATAAACACTTTCTGTACTATTTCACATTCACCAAGAAGCCCACTAAGTTTTGCGTGGCTAAGAAGCCCTTAAATTTTACTGTTATTGAATGTTATGCATAATAAATGTATTTGAAACGTGTTTGCATATATCAATAAATGTATAAGATATAAAAAGTGGAGAAAATGAAAAAATCATTATTTTACAAGTATGACTATTTTCTCATCATCTATCTATATAGAGAAATCTTAAATATGTGTTACATATTCAATGATTATATACCCCAATTTTTTTATTGATTGTACTTCTACTTTGTGATAAATATTTTTTAAATTATTGAATAATTTTAATACATGATTGAGGTTAAGGAGCATTCTCAAGAGTTAAACACAACTGAAAAGTTGAGGAGCTCCTAATTTATTTTAGGTATTAAAAAACCTTAATTACGATGGAACGATTTTTTATAACGATATAACTGAAATGTTACGTGGGAAATCAATAAATAATTCCAAATATGATCTTGATCTTAAATTTAGTTTCTAAATCTTAAAAATAATATTACTTATGAATTCATCAATGAAAGGCTAAATCATACTTATGAGAAAATAATATAAATATGGAAATTAAGGAAAGAAACATTTCATGCGACATTTCACGTGACGCTATAGTGGATGTTGCGAATGAGTTCTCAGTGCAATCAAATATTAGAGTGTTTTATTGAAAAGCGAAACAAGAACTGTTTCCTTTTTAATTGCGAGTTTGGTATCCTATCTACCTCCTCTTCAAAAATCACGTTACAGGTTGAGTTGAACTTACAAATTCTGTACTGATAATTCAAGAGAACGAGCACCCATAGAGAGAGGTGGTCCAATAAGAATACACTAATTATCGATTTGGCTAGAGAAGTTTACACACATTCACATACACTATCGCATTTTGTAAGATGCAGTTTAGGTGAAGCAAAACGTTAAACTTATCTAAAGCAATTGTAAATGAAAGTTTTTATTTTGACCCAATCTTTGTTAAACAAAAAATTATCATGTGTTGTGTTTGGGGAATTTCGTGAAAATCTACATTTTCAAGAGTGGTTTATATATTTTCGAAATTTTCTGGATCACCATCTAGATAATCTGTTTCCATAGATCTTTGTTTTGGGATTGGTAACAAAATAGAGTTTAGGTCATAATGAATCAGGTCTATAAGGTGACTTTTGCAAATCTGCCGGAAATATAGGATTTTGAGAAATTACGTTATCCAAACTATTTTTGGCCTGATCGGTAACACTCGAAAATGGACATTCTAAGGTTAGTATTCCTAGCATTGACCCACTCTCTCGGATAATTCCATGATTACCATTAATGGTAAATCTAATGAGTTATGACAAGTAAAATATTCATCGGTTTTTCCGAAATTGTGGTTAATGTCAGATGTTCTAGTACTAGAATCCCATAAGTGATGGGGTTCTAGAGTCTGTGAATTAGATTTATCAGACTTATCTGTGAATGTTTTGCTGAAATCCATGTTCTTCTGATGAGGAAGTTTTCCCAAAAAACGAAGGATGGCGGAGGATCGGAAATATTCGTGACACTTGAATGTTCTGACGCATAGGCAAACTTATTCTCAAGAGCCAATTTCAACAAAAAAACATTTCGCTTCATTTTGAATCTTAAATAAAAAGACTACAATTCAATGAATTGGTAGGTATTTATCAAAAAAAATATTCAGGGTTTACGCACAGAGACTTGGAGGATAGTGAACACTTTTTTGAAAGCAACTATTATGCGTAAAATAGGTTTGTTTGAAAATATGTCTCCCAATTCAGAGCGATGTACATAGAACATGAAAATATTTGCAGAAATTTAATTGAGCTCATCAAAAAATTTCAAAGCTACGAATATAAACGTTCCTCGATTTTTAAGGTATCTACATTCTGTGTTTCGAGAATGAAGTAGATCATCAAGTCATCAATTTGAAAAGCACTAGTCGTAACTGAATATCAGAACTAATATTGTTGAGTCCAGTATTATACGGGAAATACATTTTTTGTTGCTCGAGCTGCAATCCATGAAATTGGCTCTGCCCCGAATTTCAAAATTGATTTATCCAATTCCATAAAAAGTGGTTCCAACGAGTAAATGTAGCTAGCGCATCTGGTTCCAGGAAATAGAAAGTTCCTCTAGATGGCGTTGAAAATATTCACGGAAGATTCGACAGATGGTCTCCGCGAATGTTCTCGAAATATTTGAGAGATGGCCCTGCGAATATTCCAGTGTACTCCACGGTTTTCTCAATGGTATATGAGTCTGTTTAAAAATAAACTTGGTTTGCAACTGCGCATCAGTGTTTTGTGTTGTATTTGGGAGTTGTTATCATTAGAAAGTCAGAAAAGAAGAAAGCCAGATCAAAAGAGGAGCAAAAGTGATTGAAAAGGGGAGATGATAGAATCTTAGACTGGCGAAGCATTGTTATAAGATTTTTCAGAAAAAGTTATGGCTATGAAAAATGACGTGTTGGCTATCCCTCTAAAAGGATACTAATGGCAGCCCAGATCACGACGATATGCCTCTGATGTCAACGACTTGAGTTCTATAGTTTTTTTTACCGAGTATTGTTATCAAAAACATATTCCTAAATCAAATCAAAATGAATTATGCTACGCACTATTATCGTTCAATCCAATATTGGCTGATAATATACTTGTAAATTAATAGAATCTGCAGCAACGTCGAATTTTCATATCCAGTAAACTGATCGAATCGTACACATAAAACAGTTCATTATATATAAATTCTTCCTGCGTAGATTTCCAATCGGCCATTTGGCAGATCCCAATATTTACTATCGTAGATTTATGATAGTGGTAGAGAAAGTTAAAAACGGAGTGATTGAGATTTCAGCGCACGTTTCAGTACTTATGTCCCATTGAGGAGTAAATTGGATTAACATTATGTTGACTAACTCGTTTAGGAGCGCAGCTATTTATTTATGTTCATAGTGTAGCAACAAATTTTATACGTTACATCATGAAACATGTTTGCGACGAGTTGTAAGAACTACGTAAGTATCGCCGTGAATTCTGAATGACGATTGGTGAGACGTGTTTTGAGATAAGATTAGACGCTAGAACGAATAAAGGATATTTTTTTGTTTTCCCTGAGAGAGATCATACAGGGGTGCGCAGAGATGAAATTAGACAGACGTTAGGTATTTTGAGGAAAAATAATGGACTAATTATTCAGAAATTTTTTTCACGGACTCTCCGGAACAATGACGATAACTTTTCTTCGAATCGAAAGTATTCTAGCACGATTTTTCCCTGAAATTCTGTAATAGTATATTATTGAGCAATTTTTATAAAAATATTTCAGATAACCGACCCAAAAGTGTTCACGATTGATATAGACACTTCTTGTGAGGGGTATATTGCTTCTGAGGATTTGTTTTGTGGAATTGCTAGGGATGGCCCAGCCAGGCAGTTCGTACATTTGGACGATTGTTACTTGTTTATTAGGATTCCGTACGAAAATATAAAATAGCGGAACCCACATAATATTACTCGCGTGTTAGTTTGTTTGTCAGTCACATTTTTTTTTTCAGGTGCGCTCCACGTAGAAAATTTAGATTAGGCATGGTAATTAAGCTTAGATTAGATTAGATTTATTTCTCAGTGAGATATTACAATGTGCTTCTTAATAATAAAACAATGCTTACTGACCTACATCAATACAGTTAGAACTTGAAAAAATATATTTGAAAATTTTGGAGGGGAAATATTTGGTCCAGATTTTTTTTATTGCCGGTTATGTGAGGTATTATTTCAAAGATTCAATCAGAAGGATTCAATAAGTAATTTTTTATGTAATTATAACTGATAATGTGCTGTTGCGCCTGGGCTTGGACAGACAGACAGATATGTATTTTCCAGAAGATACACTTTGAATGTACATTAATATAAAGTAGAGCAATTAATTTGTAGGTAGGTGAGAAATCATACAGTCTAACTCCACCAAAGAAATTATTTAATACCAATGTGGCACGGAGATTTACATCAGGAACTGGACATGTTTCTTTCCAATGATGATTTTTCGAATATTAGATTCAACCCCACCTTTAAATTCAACACTTTATGTTAAAAAACTTTTAATGAATTACATGACACGATAACCTAAAATCACAAAGAAAATATTCAGGCCTGTAGTTTCGTACACTAACTCACCTGCCTCCAAATCAGCTAGTTGGTTGAATTCCATACTTCCTTTACTTATGGATTTTTCCAGTCCTTATTCACTTGAAAATTCTCTAGAGCTTACGAACAAAATTTCACCCCTTAATATTCCCCCCAATAGTTTCTTTTGATGTTTCCAATCTTTTTCCTAGTATAGACCCTGAAGATTGTCTCATGTTAGTTAGACAATTACTTCTTTCCAGTTCTAATTCACCCACTTATCATATATTGAACCTATGCTCTCTAGTGGATCTAGTTCTAAAACAAAACTTTTTCCAATTCAATAATTCCTTTTATTATCAAAAATCAGGTTTAACCATGGGCTCTAATCTTAGTCCTCATTTAGCTGAAGTATTCATGTCAAATTTTGAATCTACCATTTCTAAACATCCTAGTTTCTCCAAAATTTTATATTGACATCGATATGTCGATGACATTTTAGCACTTTCCAAAGGCACTTTGGATGACCTCAACCACTTTTTAATTTTTCTAAATTCTTTCGACCCAAGAATACAGTTCACCATGGTAATCGAATCTAATAATGAATTACCTTCTCTTGACCTAATGATTCACAAATCAGACACCCTTGAGTTCTCCATATATAGAAAAGCTACCAACACTGATAATATCATACCTTTTCACTCTTACCATCCGTACAATCAGAAATGTTCATCTTTTCATTCAGTTTTTCACCGCCTCTTTACTATACCTATCAATGATTCCAATTTCTCAACAGAACTTAATCATCACAAATTGCTTATAACAACGGCTTCCCAATCCACACAATCAATAGATTATATTACAGATATGTCAACAAATTTTCCAACTTCAGATTAACACAAACTCATTCACCAAATAAACATTTTTCTTTGTCCTATTTTGGTCCTCTATCTCTTAAACTCAAGAATATGTTGATTAATAAACTCGACGCCAATATTGATTCAAATTTTTCTATCTCTTTCAAAACTTCTAACAACCTAAAATATTTTTTGGTAAACTCTAAAGATAAAACCAATTAAAAATCATATCAGTATTCAGAATAATTCTGTTTTTTCAACATATATAAACGAAAACACATTTTGATCCCAACTCTGACCTAGAAATTTTACATATTTGCGATAAAGGTAAAAAACTCAATCTTCTTGAAACTCTTGAAATTAACAAGGCAATCAAAAGTTCTAATTTACATTGTATCAATGAACAAATTCATTTTGATAGCCTAAAACTTTTTAACTCCTTACTATTTTGATTTCCCATCTCTAGATCGAATTTCATAACACATATCTACATCACACTCAGCTGTCACTTTTAAACTTGATGTTCCATAGGTCAAAAGTCTTTGTCATATGTCAACCATTAACCTATTTCATTTTACCCTCGCCTCCATGTGTATTTGATTATTTTATAAATCCTTTGCAATATATTAAAATGTTGTTTGTTAGGACTAACCACGGTCCCTAACATTAGTGAACCCGCACTAGATGCGGACACAATAATGTTATTGTAGTTGTTTTCAGTGTCATTTCTTAATAATTTTGTCCACCATACAATGGTAGGTTATTTTTCTCTTAATGTTTGCCCCTTGTAATTGTAACATTTTACTTCCCCTTTAGATCTGCTTGTAACCCCTTCCATTTTGCCGATGATGAAGGATTAATCCTTCGAAACATGTCCAGTTCCTGATGTAAATCTTCGTGCCACATTGGTATTGAAATTATTTTTTTGGTGGAGTTAGACTGTTATATCACCTCCACTGTATGAGATGGATCGCCTACGTTGGACAATTAATTTGTACCTACTTCCTGCCAGAGGCGTAGGAAAGGTGACTAATTTATAGAGTATATTGAAATAATGACCTGTTGTGGATAGCAACATTAGATAATATTTTTCATCAGTTCAACATAAGCAAAGAGGTATATATCAAATATTTAATTGGAAGAACTCATCAAAGTTATAGAAAACATGACTATGCAATAAGTTTTTTATTTCTATATTCGCTCGGTTAGCAATTTCAGTGAAGGTGAAGGTGATTGTAAACCTTGATTCTCATGTCCAACGGTTCCTTGCGTGTTTTATTATATTTGTAATTTGGTAAGATTACTGATTGTTTCCAAATCAATCAATCAAAAAGATTTATTGCTATTATATGTACATGTCATTAAAACTTATCCTACTATATACAATTTTAAAAGATATTCATTTTGGTTCTTCCTGGCTTCATCCAGGGGGTGGACCATTCTGCTTGCTTTCCAGAGGGAGCGAAGGGAATGGGCTTGCTGTTGTTGGGCAATTCTTTGGGACATATTAGGAAGGGATTTTTTGGTACTTGTATTTTGAGACCCCTCCTGCCTTTGCTTATGGGTCTATTTTCTTATTACTTTGATTTCGACAGTTGTAGTGTTTATATCATTCAAATTTTGCTACCAATTCCAATCTTTCACAGGAAAATTAATAAAAACCTGCTTAAAATAATTTCATGCGATATTCGCATTAGGTCCATGTCGAGGTTTGCTGCTCGGAACCTTGGCCGATGTGGCGCTATTGGATGATTACTCATCTATTTCATTGTACAGTGCGAGACTCTGAAAAATGACCCCGTGTTTTCTTGCCATATTGGCTCTGACATTTGTAATGTCCGCCGTCAGCGGGCTCTTAGGGATGTGGAATCTATAAAATTTGTCTGATATTTTTCTGATGAAGTCAGTGATTTTTTCCACCTTAGACAGTTCGCGCAGATCATCCAGTCTGATGTATCTGCTACTATTTGTAGCGATACGAAGCGCTTTATTCTGCAGTCTCTCCAGCCTCGATAACTGAGTTTTGGGTAGACTGCAGAAAACTGGACTGGCGTATGTCATTGCCGGCCTTATTATTTGCTTGTAAATTCTAAGCTTATTATCTTGCGATAGGTTGGAATTGCGTGCAATGAGGGGGTAGGTGCGGTTTATCGCAGCCGCCCCCTTCTGCAATGCCAACGTGATGTGCTTATGCATGTACATACGCCTGTCCAGCTCCACCCCCAGGTATCTCACCGAGGGTTTCTCCGTCACTTGGTTGTTTCCCGAGGATCTTCACGTTGGTTCGTTTCCTCGTGAAGTTAACGACCTCCGTTTTATTTGGATTCAACTTGATCTTATTATTCCCCAAATATGGCATGACCAACCGATCCAGATGTTTCTGGAGCTGCCTAGCAGCCACTTCGCTTTGAAACGAGTGGGCATAGATCGCGGTGTCATCCGCGAACATAGCCGTACTCGTTTTTGCGAAGGTCGGAAAGTCACTGGTATACAGGGAATACAAGATCGGTGACAGCGAAGACCCCTGTGGGACCCCCGCTCCGACTGTGTAATCCGGCGAACTAGTGCCATTCACATTTAACCTAAAAGCCCGCCCCGTCAGATAAGACTCTAGGACTTTCAAAAGGTACAAGGGCATGCCTATTCTTGCCATTTTTGCGATTAACCCGTCTGTCCAGACCGTATCAAACGCTTTTTGCGTGTCCAACAGGACCATAACTGTGTTGTGGTCTCTATGAAAGGCTTCTTTCACCCCGTGTACAACTCGGGCCACTTGGGAGGTGATTGTTTCCGGTTAGGGTATGAATGTCTAACGGCCTGACGTACGGAGAACCCCCTTTTTGTGGAAGTGAAACATTGTAGATGTATATGTTAGTAAGTGTAAATATGTTTGAAGGTTGTAGACGATGTGGTAACTTGATTACTATCGTTTCGGACGTCCATCGTCTTAATGTATTTAAAAGGTTTTCACGACGTTTCGAATGCTTGTATCTGCAATCGTCTTCAGGTGAATACTGTAATAAGTATTCACCTAGTAGTAGTAAGTATTCACCTGAAGACAATTGCAGATACAAGCATTCGAAACGTCGTGAAAACCTTTTAAATACATTAAGACGATGGACGTCCGAAACGATAGTAATAAAGTGTAAATATGTTGTGATTTGCGAAATGATCCCTATCTATCTGTGGTGAGGCCTAAGAATTTCGAAGTGTCGGAAGTATTTATTGAGCCATCTTCTACATCAATCTCCAGGTTCTGCAGGTTTCTGTATGGGCTGAATAAGACACTCTGGGTTTTATTCACGTTCAAAGATAGTTTGTTAGCAGTAAACCAGTTCATGATACCATCTACAGTTTCTTATGTTAGGGCTAAAAGCGATTGGATTTCCGAGTGATCAACGATTATGCTCGTATCATCAGCAAATAGTGAAAATGTTACGCGTGGAAAGTCAGAGGCAATGTCATTAACATAGACAAGGAATAATGTGAAAATATTTTCTTAACATACGAATTAACATAAAACTGAGCCCAATACAAATTCACGTTTAGAATGTGCAATTCTTTTTCTTTATCTTTTTCTATCCAATATCTATTCGATTCTCTGTGTGGAATCGTATATCCTCTATATAAAGTATGGAAACCTTACTATATTTTGTGCGTTAGATAAAAAGTGTTTAAAAAATATGAAGATATGTGGAAAAACAGTACAATACAGTGTTCTTTCATTTCGCGTTAGTTTCTCATTGATTTCACCTCAACTACGAGTAGTAATTCCAGTTCTGCGATCCATAGTACAAACGTGATAATTACGATTGAATATTGTTTCAACTAATATTCACATAAACTACTTTGTTACTATGTACTTTCTTTCGACCTCTCCATTAAATTATGTACATTATGCATATAACCTTCGGAATGATTGACAATTCAGTTTACTTTTCATCCTCGTGATGGATCGATTTCTCAGGATTTTTGATCTATCGTTATGTGGATCTGTACATATCACATCCGGGACACACCCTGTGCCAGTTTAAGTATACGGTATCCTTCGAAATTATTTCTTTATTGATCAAAATAATAGGCGAAAACGACCACCTATATTAGGTCAATATATCATCAGTTCTTGGACCATATTCATCTAATCAAACGATGCTATTCTCAGGATGGCTCAACCGTATAAATAGCAAAATGTTTAACTTTGATACGTAACTCAAATAGAATTGAAGCAAAAAAAAAATGAGTATGTACCGGTCTCGCCGATCTTCCTTTGATTCTGAAGATCCACATAGTCGCATACACTATTGGAAAATCGATAACAAATAGAAAATGGGAAGTCAAGATTAGCCGATAATTTCAACGTTGAAAAATGGACAGTATAAAAATTATCAAGTATTCAACATTCCACTGGTTTTCCAGAAATTATTTTAAATCATTGCACATTCAACCTCACTAAAGGAGTCACAAATGTGGCAACTCATTTTATTGTTTAAAGTGAAGTAATGGACTGGAATATTTTTTATAACCGATAACTTGTCATAATTCGATTTATTTCGATTTTATTCAATTTAGTAAAAGTATATCTGATTTATAAACTCTGCTACGGATTGTGTTTGTTTGAAATTATTATATTACAGAGGAATATATTGAGTTGAGTATAAAAAATCTTGTATTAATAATAAAGACTACAATTTAATTTTATTTAGTACATATACAGTGTCATCCTCAAAGTATGTACCATATGGGAAACTTATTTATTAAGGGTTTTTCGAAAGTTATTCTTGGTGAAAGTTTGTCCATTCCCTAAAACTAAACATGCACCAAAATATAGTAAAACACGTAATATACGAGGAGCCTTCAAAAATTTGAATTTGAGACAAGAGTAAAGTACCCTTTTTTTGAAAAATCTCGGGAAATGTGAATCAGAAAAGTTGTTCAGCATTAAAAAATACATCTAGATTTGATTTGATCTAAGTGAAGTTTTATTTTTTTATTCATTTTTTAAAATGGAAACCACGAAAAAAAAATTTGCTAAAACGATAAATAGACAACATCCTGTATACGACGGTTTATTTAAAAAGCCTATAATATCACAAATTACACAACTATTGTGTTAACCACGGTAATTTTTTTGAAGAGTAAAATAATTTTCAAAGTTTTTGGTGCAAAGTTATTTTTATTTTTTGTTAACACCGAAAATTGCTCAAAATTATACAGTATTGTAACAAGAACTTAATATTCAATAATATCAAATCACAAAACATCAAAATGAAATAAATATTTCGGCACAAACTAATTACATTTATTTTGTGGAGTTTTTCTTGTCCAAAATAATTGTTTTAAGTTGGCTTTGAAACGAAACGAATGTTTGACATTAAGTACTTGACATATTTGCTAAATATTTACTACGTAGTTATTGTTGCTTGCTTATTTTGTTAACGTTTGATAATAAGTACTATTTAATAGTGTATTAAAGTATAAGTGGATAAAAAGGGCTTTAAAACACGCGCGATTTTTCGAGCACGACGGCGCAGCCGGAGTGCTCGAAATAGAGCAAGTGTTTTTAAGACCAGTTATCCACGAATACTTTACGTTATTTTTTTTTATTGGTGCACTTTGAAATCATATATACTGGTATTATTACTACAAAAAATAGAAATAAGAACTAATAATGCAAGAAGGTTGAATTCGTGATGTGACATCAGTATACCTTTCGTTGTCATGAAAATGAGAAAAACAGATATTCATTTGCAATTTGTTATGAAAGATCAATATTTGTTGTCACCAGAGCTCAAAAATGAATTATTCTAATATCGATTTTTTGAATAGTGAGGCAGAATCGCGGTTAATACCGCGAAAATCCAGTGATATATATATAAAAAAGAATATGAAAAGTTCATCAAATGGATGGAGGAGCACATATAAATGAACGAATTGTTAGTAATATTTTGTTTGACGTTACTAGGTACTCCTGTCAGATCAATAATAAAAAATTTGTCATTTAGACTTCACGTTTCTCGATTTGTTGATGTTGTCATGGTAACTTTAAAAAACGCGCGTTTTTTAAAGTTCGATTTAAACACGCTGAGGCGTGCTTTAAATGGGTAAAAAGGGGCACCAATAAAAAAAAAATATTAAGATGCTTACAAAAGAAGAAAAAGTTGAGATTATATTGTTGTGTGGGGAAAATACTCCAAGCAGACGAGTTACAGACATTTTTAATGCCAGGCATCCTAATCGCAATGTAAATCACACTACAGTAACCCGTATTTCAAATGAATTTGAAGAAACAGGCAGTATTAATAACAATTTCAAAAAACCTTACACAGCTGCGAATATGAGACGCCTGGTATATTATATTCATTTCTCGAATTTCTAGGTTGAAGCTTACTGACAAGAAATGCTAATACATTCATGAATATGAAATATATTAAGGTTGGGTGTACAAAGTGATACTGAAAATATTTAATTTGCATGTCAGGAATGAAAAACTAATACTACTGCCGAGACTGATATTTTTTTCATTGCAGGTATGTACATTGGTGGCAATATATATCTGCAAGTGCCACATGGGTGAGTGAGAATAATTTACATATTGTTGTCAGAACATTTCATGTTTTATCATAGTCATGGATTTACAATGGGGCAAAATTGTATGGCATTCCGAAATCCTCAAAATCGCCATGCGTTTTGTCTTTGCTTTTTTATATAATAAACGAATTATTGGGTCAATATAAAATCAATATTATTCAAAACAATAGAAATGAAACGAAAATTATTTTGATTATTTTTTGACATTTCTAGAAACCAATCAATCAATTCAAATTATTCATGTACGTTTTGGCCAATCAAAACATTATTATGGTGGGAATATTCTATCTAGGAAATTGACGCGGGAATAATTTGAGGTATTTTGTTTTTATTCTCTGACAACGTATATTTCTAATTTGACGTCTGCCCTCATTTCGCATGAAAGGTGAGAAATGAATCAAAACCGGTTTAGTACATTGTATTGTTACGAAACTGGGGTTCAAAAAATAGTCCGATAAATATCGTCCGTTTATTCCATTTCGAAATACAACACAATAATACTCTAACAATACAATACTTATTCACAATTACAATTCCCAACAATATTCCCAGGACTACCTTCTGACTTCTGACTGACTCGCCTATCGCATATGACCCGCTATATATAGTACGGCCAAATTTTCCAGAACAGTAGCGATCGGGAATGTTCCATAATGTCATCGCTAACGGTAAGATTTCTTCTAGAGTTTTCTAATGGCGGTTATCGAACATTTGGTTCATGACATCGTCTGTAACGGCAGTTTCTCGAATTTTCCAATAGCGGTTATCGAACATGTGGAGCATGATGTCATCGGCAAACTAGCACAGGGGCGTACCCATGGTATTTTCTGGATTTCCATAACACTATCATTGTGCGGAGAAATATGTTTGTGATCAACAACAACAAGCTTTCGAAAAGCTGTCGAATTATTTTCACTTTATTCTCACTTTCTTCTGATATTACAGCTAAAAATTCTTACATGACCCCAATAATCAGCAAATAAAAGGCAAATACAAGAAATATAAATCATATATCCGTCGACTCATTAAACAGAGTACTTTAAAAATCCGATAAAAAATTCAAAGGATAGTAAAACTATATGGAATATCATCAGTACATTCACGAACTGAAACTTGTCAGAAATTACTCAAATTAAAATAAATGACAAGTACAGTTATGACACAAAAGAAATCGATTATTACACGCTAATGTATACCGAATTGCATCTCCTGGCAAAGAAAATAAAGTCGAATGTACTTCGTCTGATCTCAGATCACATTAAACAATCTTTCGGTTACATTGTCAATACAATTCTTTAAACTGGCATTTTTTCAGCTGTATTTTAATTTTGCTGTGATAAATTAACTCCTATATAAAATGTGTCATTTAAATATGACTGTTTTGTCATTTTGACAGCGATAAAAAAGGTGCATCGTTTTTTATCACCGATAAAAACGCATGTTCCTCTTAAGCGTCTACATCTAGTATGCTTACGTCACTTTAATGTCTGCCCTGTCAGTTATTTAAGTATTGTTGATAATTGATACTGAAACATTACAACATGAGTCGTTTTGGGGAAGTTTCGACTCAACAAATAACAAAAAATATAGAAAAAGCAATCCCGCAATCCACAAAAAATACTAAAGCGTCAATATGGAGACAATTTATGGAGTTTTGTCAAGTACGAAATTACGAACTGTCGAAAATAACTCCGTTACAAAAAGGCAGATATATTAAAGGATTGGGCCTATAATATGAAAAAGAGGAATATAGAAGATTATAAAGAATATGCAGTTAAATCAATTTGGAATTCAACTGCGAAGATGATTCAAGAAAAATATTTCAATGAATACAATATTAAATTTGACCCTTTTGCCGACATAACTTTTAAAGAAGCTCGTGATGCAAGAAATAGTAAACGGAAAGAATTACAAGTTATTCCAGAGAAAAGAAAAGTTAGTCCTGTAGCATTGAACAAGAAAGATATAGTAAAAATGGCAAAATTGTGGAATATAGACAACCCAGAGGGATTACAAAAAAGATTCTTTCATATAGCTTCTTATGCATTAGCTTGGAGGGGGGGGAGAAGCTGCAAACTGTAAAATTTGCCATTTTAAAGAAGAAAAAAATCAAGATGGAACTTCAACAAGAATATTTGAATACAATACAATATTTTCAAAGACGACACAGGGTGGGTCGAAAAAATTGGCAGACAGCAAATGGATAACAAAAAATGAAATGGATGAAGGTATTTGTCCCGTTGCATTGTTAAAATTACTGTTACAAAAAAGAAATGAAAACAACATCTGAATGACTTTTTTTAACTCCAAATCCCTTTTGGAAAAACAAAAATTCTAAAGGTTGGTACAAAAATGTTCACTGGGTATTAATACGATTTCTACTTGGACCAAATATTCTGCAACTAAAATTGGACTCGACATTACAAATAATAAAATTACCAATCATTCGAACCGTGCCTAGTTAGCCAAAGCAGGAGTAAGTGACCAACAACTTATAAAAATAACGGGACACTCATCATCATCTTCTATTAAACCCTACCTCCAAATTGATCCTGAACATCACGAAAATCTTATTAGTTCCTTACGAGCCTCGAGTGAGAAAAATCAAAATGAATATTCTACGTGTGAATACCAGAGAAAAAAAATTTGAAATCAGTACACCAAACCAAACAATTTATAACAATTGTGTATTTGATAACTGTTCATTTAAATAATTTAATTGTATCAATAAAGATAATTATTGTTGTTGTTCATTCATATATTCGGTTTCTTGCAAAAAACACTCGAGCTTTTTTTAAGGATAAATTTCTTTTTAACTCAAAATTTTTCCATCAGTAATTTTGCTCGAAAAACTGACATTTGACAAAATCACTCGACCTTCGGTCTCGCGATTTTCGTCATGTCAGTTTTTCTCGTAAAATTACTGATTGGCAAAATTGTTTCGTTACAAAAAGAAATTTATCCGATAAAAAAAAAGCTCTTGTGTTTTTACTGTTGATAAAACCACTCTATTAAAAACGGATAAAAATAAATTTGAAAATTATAGACCAATAACACTTCTTTCAAATCTAGGTTAAAGTTGTCGCAAAATTATGGACAAATAAAGAAGCAAGCAACATGTTTTGACGGAAAATGCAATTATCAAATACAAATAGGATTTATGAAGCTCTGGATGAAAATAAAGCTACCCTATGTATATTTTTAGACTCGGCCAAAGCATTCGATACAGTGGATCTCGATAAACTATTCCAAGTGCTCGAAAACAGCTGGTCTGCATACTTGCGATGCTGGTCTTCTTTAGGATGGTGTGTGGTGTCAAAGCCACTATAAGTGGTGTAGCCTTTTCTTCATCGCCCTATCCATTGGACGTTGCCTCTGCTTCAAACTGCTTACGATATGGGGACCATGGCGGCTGACCATCAAAAGTAGGAGGTTTTACGGAATTGTGCGATGTGACAACCCTGTCGGGGCTATTGTGGATTTTCATCGCAGCAACTTTCTTTTCTAGTTCTTTCAAATGCTGTATTGTTTTCTCATGTGCCAACCACACTTCTTTCTTTGCTTCTTCTCGTACTGCAGTGACTTATGTTGCTTCTCCTTCTCGTATCGCAGTAACTCCTTTTATTTGCACCTTCTCGCACTGCGTCAACTTCTTTCTTCAGTTCTGTGATTTTTCCCTTGGTTTTCTGGAACATCTGCTCGAAAAACGCTTACTGTTGCTCTAGTAACAAATTTTGTACTTCCAGTATTTTCTACAATTTTTCTTGCGACCGTTCCTCTTCCTGTTATCGACGTATCGCCTCCTTGTTTTTCCTTCTGCCGTCGTTCCTCCCCCTCTTGTGACGAACCGCCTTCTCTTGTTTTTCTATCTGTCGTCGTTCCTCCTCAATTCGTTTTGTCTCTCTTGCTCGGCGAACTGCTGTTCGATCATTTCCATTAGGGCCTCCATTTCGTATTCACCATTATTTGTTCTCGTATAGTCATAAAAATTGTTATGAAACTGGGTCCGTTCATTTAAATACCCGATGATTTAACAGTTTTTTTGTGTAGGCACTTACTGAGAAAAATGTGATGTCAATTTCCTATTTTCAATCTGACACCGAAATTGGGCAACAGCCGAAATTGGGTTTCCTTTGATGCGACATTCACATAAATATGCCCACACTCAATGCTTGAGATATATACGATACTTTGTAGTCCTGCAGCAGACGACATGTCATTATCTCTAGCCCGCATAGTGCTGTTCGAAGCGGAGAAGGAAAAACAAGAACATAAAAACCCATTCGTTTGTAGCGGGGTTTATTTTCGGTCTTTCGCGACGTCTTTAAGTCGAGTATCCTGCGAGAGACGATACCGCATCCTTTTTCGTCCATAAATTTTTGATATTTCAGGATGTGTTGTCAGTAATGGTTTTGAATCGAGGGACGTTTTTATCTTCTCTGCTATAAAATATGGACATTGGGGGGTTATGAAATAATGGTTCGAGAGCAGTATATCAGAGTAGACGTGACTTCAGAAAAGATGGGTTGTTGGTAAAAAAAGAGAATTTATTGATGATTATTTTTACTATTTGGGAATAGACAAGCCTTCACATTTTAGAAATACTACCTATTGGTCCCGTCATCACAAATAGACTTTCAATTAATTTTGATAAACAGGGTGTTACCAAATAAGTGCGAAAGTTTTTAGGGGGTGATTTCTTGTCGAAAATTAAAGGGGTCTTTCATGTAATCAAAAGCTCTTAGGCCTCTCCTTGAAAAGTTACACGCTTCCAAAAATGAGAAAAAAAAATCTTGAAATTGCTGAGGAGTTGAAAAAATGGCATTTTGTGAGCATGTTGTACCAATAAAAAGGCTACCTAAGAATATTTTATTAATTTTGTTGTGATATTTTAACGGGGTGAAACATGCAACCCCTATTCCATTTTTTACCAGAACTTTTAACGAAACAAATTTTCTCATATTAAATATGTGTTGAAAAGAACGATTCATTGCAAAACTTTTTTAACTCTTGTGTTGTGTCCGTAAAAGCGATAGTTTCCTAATAAAAAAATTAAATACATTGTGCATGAACGGGTCTGCTGTAAATGGAATCGAAAACATCTAGTATGTGGCTGACACGTTTTGTTTGCCCAACTTGTGACTTCAATCATAGTATTTTAAAATTATTCCTCTTGTTTTAACTTACAATGTAGGCATGTACCAGTACCATGTTTTGTTTTAATAGGATATCAAATTAAAAATACAAACGAAACAAAGAAAAAGGCAACAAGATCAAACGGAACGGAGTTACAAAACTGCTCGAAATGACCACCTCCAACCATTAGACAGGAATCAAGTCTTCGTCTCATAGACTGGCGCAAACGTTGAAATATTCCTGGTGTGTTTTGGATAGTCTCACAGGCTGCAATGATGCAATTCCTTGAATCATTCACACATGCAACGGGGGTCGTATAAACCAAGGACTTCAAGTGACCCCAGATGCAAAAGACCAAGGGGTTTAAGTCTGGAGATCTGGGAGGCCAAGGGAGGCTCTGCCTATCCAACGATTTGGATACTCGTCGTCCAAGTACTGACGAGCAGTTATGCTGAAATGGACAGGCGCACCATCGTGCATAAACCACATTCGTGGTGGAATAACTAGTGGAACATTTTCAAGTAAAATGGGAAGCTGCTCCTGGAGAAAATTTGTATAGATTGCACCAGTTAGCCTCAACCGTAGAAAATACGGTCCAATAATGTTTTCGCCTATAATTCCGACCCACACGTTAAGTGAAAATTCATATTGATACCGACCTTCTTGAATTGCATGTGGGTTATCTTCGGCCCATAAATGATTGTTATGGAAATTTGTAATCCCTTGCCTTAAAAAGTTGGATTCGTCAGTGAATATTACGTTTTCTAAAAATTGAGCATTTTGGGTAATCATTTGAAGACTCCATTGACAAAAGTTTACTCGATGGGGAAAATCTCGCGGAAAAAGTGCCTGGACTCGTTGAATATGGTGAGGATATAATTGGTGATCCTTTAACATTTTCCAGATTAGTTTATTGCTAACATTAAGTGAGTTAGCAATTTGTCTTGTACTTAATTCCGGACGATCTTCAATAATATTGAGAACCTCTTCTTCCAGTGCCACCGTTCTTATTACTCGTGGACGACCACAATCACTTGTTCGTTTTTGAAAAGTCCCTATCTCACAAAGACGTTAGTGCAAAAATTGATGAGGTATCTCGCGCTGAGGATACATCTCTGCATAGAGCCGTCTAGCTTCCAAATAATTTCTATTGGCACGACCATACATAAAATGCATATTGGCCATTATTCATATTGAAGATTCGAAAGACACAATTGAACTTTCAACTACCACATAGAAATCAAAGCGACTACGATTGAAGTCACAAGTTGTGCAAACAAAACGTGATAGCCACCTACTAGATTTTTCGATTCCATTTACGGAAGATCCGCTCATGCACAATATTGTATTTTATTTTCCATTAGGAAACTATTGCTTTTACGGGCAAGGAATCACCCCCTAAAAACTTTCGTACTTATTTAGTATCACCCTGTATATCTTCACCGATCATAGTCCCCAGAACCCAAAAATACCATCGGTTCAAATGTTTATATATATATATATATATATATATATATATATATATATATATATATATATTATATATAGGATATAAGGAAATTTTTTAACAAAGTTGAGGCCACATTTTTCAACCGAGTTCTATCAATGCCTCGAATAAGTTCGAAGATGGGCCAAATCGGTCCAGTAGTTTCAAAATGGCGGCTGTTGAAATATATAAAAAAAATCTCAATCTTTCGTTTTCATTCCAATATTGGCAAACTACAGGTCTTTTGATAGATCTTCACGAGCTCTACAACTCTTTTTTTTTTCTTCTCTAAGATGTACACATAAATAAAAAAACAAAAATAGCTGTAAATTACCATTCATGGGAATTAATAATTTTGTTCACCCTGTATGTTCCTTTCATTTGAAGTTTATTCGCTCGTGTCAATCAGCTACTATTTGAGTTTTCCTTCCGCCGAGAAACAGATCATCATTGTATTTTGATAATTCGGGATTTCAAAATTAAATATAAGATGAAAACGGAAACATTCTCAATTGAATATTGACTAGAAAGATTTTTCTGTGAATTGAAAAATCCACGATAAATGAAGTTATTTTTTGTGAACGTCTAACAGATTTTATGTACATCCTGTTCATATTTTCAACAAATAAATATAAGATATTATTTTTATAAGTGATATTAGGATTGTAACCCAAGTAAGTACTGTCTATTTCCCTGTGTTCTGCTTATACTTCTTCCTTTTGATTTGAGTCAGATTACATAGAAATATTAGGAAGAATTTAGGGAGATTTGGATCCTTCACCAACTTTTGATTGAAAAGTTTGAGGTTTATATATAAATAGAATTTCTGTTTTTTATATTTGAGCCAGACTACAAATAGTAGTTTATGTAAGAAGTTCGCAAAGTGAGGCTTTAGCGGACGAATCGGAATGTTCACGGACGAAGCGCCAGCCGAGTCCGGAATATGAAGATGATATCCGCAGAAGCAATTTGCGTACGTGTTGCATACATTTTTTTGTATTAGCTTTCCAGATAAACAGAACAGAAATTCCACACATATTTTCTCGCCGTGCATACATTTTCAATCATCTTCCATACGATAGTGTAAGGAAGTTGTGCAAATATCTAGCAAGCGATTGTTATCAATGACACATTTGTCAAATACTTTTTCATGAAAGATTCCGAAGAAAACGTGTACCGTCACTACAAAATATTGAGTGAATCTATAGTTCATTGCGTCTCCTGAAACGTTTTTTAAAATGTTAATTATAAGTTTTCTGAATAAACATAAATGGACCGATCATGTGTTACCGTGACGACTTTACCGGCCTAGTCTGGTAAAGTGGCATTTTGCGGACTCTTTTCGTACCCAAAGTAGGCATTTTGTAGAGTGGGTAAAAAACATAAATGGACCGAAAATGTGTTGCCATGATGACTTTACCGGCCTAGTCTGGTAAAGTGGAATTTTGCGGACTCTTTTCGGTACCCAAAGTAGGCATTTTGTAGAGTGGGTAAAAAATAGTAGGTGTAACAAGTACGCAAAATGAGGCTTTTCGCGGACGAATCGTAAGTAAAGTGGAATTTTGCGGACTCTTTTCGGTACCCAAAGTAGGCATTTTGTAGAGTGGGTAAAAAATAGTAGGTGTAACAAGTACGCAAAATGAGGCTTTTCGCGGACGAATCGTAATATGAAGATGAGTCCGCGAAAGCCATTTGCGTACGTATTGCATACAATATTTTTTTGTGAAAGCTTTCCCAAGAATGTTTCGTGTAGGAATTAGGATTTTATTTCTGAAAGCAATACGCAATAGCTATTTGTATTACTAGGGAAGAAAGTGCCACTATTCCTCCAAAGGAGAAAAAGGCACTTTAATACATTGAAAATTCATTTACGGCATAAATAACGAATTTATCAATATATGCGAATAATTAAGTGCACAAGTATTGTTTATCAAACGAATTTATCAATATATGCTATACAGGGTGTCCCTGGTCTTTTCCTCTCGGGAATGTATAGATGGGGTCAAAATATCACCAGTACTTCATATAACTTTTGTTCCTAAAAGCCTTCGTTACCCAGTTACGGGCCCTCAAAGTTACAAAATGAAAAATGTTTTTCTTTGATAACTTTCAAAGTGAATATTCAAAATCATCTAAATTTCGGTGATTGTCTAAACAAATGCATTCCTTCGATGAGCTTTCATGCAGGAGTCAGTTGTTTCGCTACAAAGTCAGGAACGGACTACCCCCGATGGTCCACACCCCAAAACTTTGAAATGACTGGGATTTGTCAATACGTTTTAACAAAACAAGGTTACCTGGACAATTTCCTGAATAAAAGTACTCGTCTGGAAAATCGATCGGAGCAACGATTTTTGATAAAAATGCATTTTTGTTCGACGACATCCAACCTGAGATGTCTACCATTATTCGAAGAGATTAATATGTAATGAAAATAGAAATTATAGGTACAATGTTCATAACGAATTGTTATCATGCAAACACGTTTACCTTACAAAACTCATGGTGTAAATAAAAACAACATGAACTACATAACTTGATATTTCATTTGAAAAAATATCTACATTGTGAATGAAACTTTCAACTAGGTACTGTACTTTTCGTTTACGACTTCATTTCAGCATATTTTGTATTATCCCTGTTATAAATGTTGTTGAATTAACATTAGCATTAGTATTTCTACTGTGAAAATTTTTCATTTCAAATAATGGTGGACGATCGGGTTTGATGTCGAGTAAAACTGCATTTTTATTAAGAATCGTTGCACCGATCGACTTTCCACACGAGTACATTTATTCAGAAAATTGTCTACGTAACCTTATTTTGTTGAAAACTATTGAAAAATTATCTGTCATTTCAAAGTTTTGGGGTGTGGACCATCGAAGGTAGTCCGTTCCTGACTTTGTAGCAAAACAACTGACTCCTGCATGAAAGCTCATCGAAGGAATTCATTTGTTTAGTCAATCACCAAAATTTACATGATTTTGAATATTCACTTTGAAAGTTATCAAAGAAAAACATTTTTCATTTTGTAACTTTGAGGGCCCGTAACTTGGTAACGAAGGCTTTTAGGAGCAAAAGTTATATGAAGTACTGGTGATATTTTGACCCCTTCTATACATTCCCGAGAGGAAAAGAGGAAGTCCAAGGACACCCTGTATAATTAAGTACACATAGTATTGTTTATCTATATTTTAGAATTAATTATGTTAATATTGAATGTGCAGTTTTGAGCAGCACTTATATGAACACCGTTGGAAGAAGATAATGTTTGGATAGGTGCTTCAGTATTTGAAGTATTTTCGCTTAGCACATTGTAATGGAGGTAACTTCTAAAAGTGCTTGGCTGATTATGGTCAAGTTCAGGTTCTACATTATTTCCCATAATTTAAATCAGAAATTTTTATTTTTTTTGCCTAAGATTGTTCTTCATAACCTTCTGTGATATTGGTTGATTTCCAACCGCCGTGCTGTTTTAGAGCTGAAATATCTCCACCAGCGTTTACTAATAGAGTTGCTGAAATTCTTCTAAAACTGTGCCATGTGTAATGTTCGGCATTTGGAAGCTTAAGATATTTTGCAATTTTTTGTTTGGATATAGTATTCTTGCCAACCACTTGATTCATACATTTGCTTGCTTTAAAGCATACGAACAATCGTTTATGTTCAGTTCAGTTCAGAAAAAAAAAAGGAATCGAGTAGGCCGCTGTCGTAAAATTGGCATAAGTCAAAAACCATTGCAGGTAAGTCTAAGAAATCCGGATGCGTTATATCGACAATTTAGTGGCGAATCCAAAAATGCAACAAAGATGGGGGGTTTCCATGAAAAAAACAGAACCTAGTTGTGTATCTTATTTTGGGACATCCTGTATCTGAATAGAAATATTTTTGAAATGTGCCTCACTGTCGGACCTATCGTTAAAAAAATCAAGTCGATAGAAAAAAGTTATGGAGCTTGCCCTCACTCCTGGGTCAACCTGTATCATTGAATTACCCGTTGTGAGAAGTGTTCATCCGTGAAAGAATTACCCTTTCAGGAAAAAACTTTCTGAGGCCGAAATAAGTTTTTCCAATTACATACTTACTCGTAAACCACTTAAACTCGAAAATTCTGTTATTTGCAGAGGTTAGAACTCGTCATCCCTATAGGTTTCTAGATAAGAGAGTGTCCAATAGTACCTTTCGATTGGAATAACATCAGTTATGAAATTTCAAGGAGTCGACAGATAATCTCGACGGAGACCCTTTTCCGCGATATAAAATTAAACGTTTGCTTTTCACGATGGAGAACAGTTTCATTTCAATTTCCCTTTTCCAAATATTTGATCGCATAATGAGTTTCCGTGGACGTACAGTAGAACCGTTTAAGGGTAAACTTAGGTTTCGCCACCTTACTGTTGTTTCAACGAACTGGGTCACTGCATTTTGATTAAATTGCTTTTAGTGGATTTTGTGGCTTTCTAAAACATTTTCTTCTCAAAAAGCAGAAGTATAAATGCAAAAATTACCTGATTCCATTAGTAAGTTTTGTGTTGAAAAGTAAAGAGAAAATCTTGAAAGAAAATGGGTTATTATGGAGATTATTTTTTGACATTTCTAGAAAACAATGAAAATTTTCAATTCAAATCATCCATGTACGTTTTGGCCAATCAAAACATTATTATAGTGGGAATATTCCAAAGAGAGTAAACGTTATCTGAATAGGATATACTAATAAGCTGTAGCCCACTAGAATCTTGTAGCATTAACCCGTCATAGTGACGTACATGGATATGAGAACAGCTGGCACACGTAACATACAGAGTGGTCCAAGACTACGTCCCCTCGCAGTTAGAAATCAGAGTTCACATGCGCGACAGGGAAATTGTCCTTTCGCTGTCCCTGGATCTTGCTGTACTCTCCTTCTACAGTAGAATTTCTGAACGCTTATATTCTTCCAGCCTGGAAAGCTTTCCCCACAGCTTCGACAGACCCAGGAGAGCGTGAGTTTAGGGTGTTCCGTCTTTGCGTGAGCCTCGGCTGCTTTCGCGGTCTTCAGGAAGGTTATCCTGTTGTTAGCTCGGCAGCTTTGGCAATCAACCTGCATCACTGGGAAACTGAACCGTAGTTCGATCTTATTGTTGACCGTCTGTTGGTCAGAGTTGCGGTTGCTGGCGCCACTAGAACCCGCTATGCTCTCTCTCCGGACACCTGTGATGACGGATTCCTGATGACTCGCGTCTTCATGTCGGTTACTTTTCGAATTTCTCAAATACATTCAAGAGCCTGTAACTCTCAGATACCAGAGTGCGGAGTGCTCTAGTTCGCCACTGTCCAGAGAGAATGGTGGCCATGACATGTCCATATACGTCACTATGACTCACAAATGATCTTTCATCTCTTTCTATTAGTATCACCATTGTCTTATGGGGAATAGACTCTCCTACTCTAAACATTTTTGAGGGTATGTTAGTTTTTTTTTCGAAATATCGACAAGTATAAACTACCCCTTTAACGGCCTGCAAATCACTCATCTCTTGGTATATTATTATATATCCTGTCAGTAACGCGTATACCAAATATCAACTTGGCTTAACATTGAATCCCCATTGCCATTCCAAATCTTCAAGACATTCGATTTGGTTGAAAATTCGAAGAAATTTCGAATTTAATTTATCTTCCTACGCCACTGGTCATTTGGTCGCCAGATGAAAACAGCCGCTGGGAAATGGCCGCTAACTTCGTGATTGTGAATTTTCAATAGATATGAAAATTCTAGTAAGATTTGAAACGGAAAACGTGGGGCGCATACAATACATTGTTGCATGTAAAATTTCCTTACCATAGTTCTTTTTCTTTTTTCATTTTTATTCGGAAATTGCAATAGTTCCGCCGGACTACTTATATCTAGGAATTATCAGAATTCAGTTGGACTAGCACAATAAGCGATCTCAGAATAAATACATCGACCCACAGGGCTATTCCATTAGTGGTCCACTCATTCTAAATTTGGTATTTTCTGAAATCGTCCAGTTTAGTACGTTCTTGTGAGTTACGAATTAGTCTTCGGCTATCTTCGTGAAATCTCATCATTGTTTGTTCTCATGGAAGTAATGTCTTCCAATGGACCGATCTCGAGCTAGGTTGCCTGATTTTGCGAAAGGAGAACGGAAATGGGAGAATCCAAGGTGATATGACGGCGAAAGGTTCTGTTATTTGGAAAGCCAGGGGTCCTCACAATTTCTATCTCTAGGTCATTGGTTGTGGATTCCTCATCTCCATATTTCGTCGTGGTCAGCTACCATAATGGCCGACATTTTCGTGGACTCGACCTGAACTCTTCATCGAAGGGTTTTAAGGAGGATCTTATACTACGGAGTACCTTACTTTGTTTTGTGGAGGACCTTGTTTTTTGGAGAATTTTCCCATGGTGAATATTTTTGGTGATGTCTCATATATTTTTGTTTCCGATAATGATTAGGGGATATAATAGTTTTGGACATCTGATTCAAGAGGAAGGCGTAGCTTTTCCTGCCAGAATCGATTTGGATTGTCGTCGTGTTTTTTTCAATGTTCCTGTTATTGTCTACCCTACGTGCCATCTTGCACATTAGAAGATCGCAAAAGGAATAAACGTGCAAATTCATAATTTTTACATTTATTTTAACCTTGCATTTTATTTGTTCTCATAAATTTAATTTTGGTATAACCTTTATACTATATTGGATACTCATAGGTTCTTTTTACCGATAGCAGTGAATGTAAAGCGGATACATAGTACTATCTGAAAGCGTAATCGTATTTCATCACTATTTATAATCTTATTAAGGACTTCAACATATGAGTTTTATTCATTTATTGCACTAGTTCGAAATTGTGAACTGTCGCACATCAATTTCATAGGGTTATGAAATTCTTATGAAACATTGTCTGTTTATTTGAGAGTAATAAACTGTAGCGTGATATACCGGGTGACATTGGGACTAGGGCCATGCCTATATCTCCTTCACTTATCAACCGATTTGAATAAAATTTTGTACATAGATATGAGACACAATTTCGGATTGACAGACATATGAAAACAAAATGACCGACTTCCGTTTCGCCAGAATAGCCACCAACTTCGATTTTGTAAATAGAACACCCTGTATGTTTGATGTTTTTCGGATTCTACGGCTCAAATTACATACGACAGTGTTGTCAAATTTTCATTTAACAATTGGAAAAAAAATCTCAATTTTTTTTGGCCCTAGAGGCCTTGATTAGGTTAAAATCTATACTAATTTACATCAGTAACTCATAGTTATAGTAATTTTATCGATAAGATCAATAACAAATCCCTCAGCAGGAATTGAAATTTTCAGAACGCATTTTTAACGAAGAAATCGTTTTTTTCAAATGGTACCTACCGAGTTATTCGATAGAGAATTTAATTACCAATTCAACAATATACATTATGCACCACTTTCTTTTTGTTCAAAACGTAGAGAGCCATCTAACAAAATGAAATCAATCTGAAATAATTGGTAGGTAACATGACATCTATTCATTCTTTCAAACTTTACTTCGGAATGGTAACAATGAATTACCAAAAATAATCGACTTGACAATATGTAATGATCATAAACCCATTACAGAAAAGATAACTTTATTATAATCAAACTGTTTGAATAAATCTAACGAGTGAAACAGTGAAACATTCAACGTACAAATTATTACTCACAATACCATTATCCTGTTTTCAATGGAAGAGTTTCACAGCCATCGAAAAGTCATTTTATTTATTAATGACCAATGAAATGTTCGAAGTGTTGCCCGTTTTCCCTAACACATAGACTAGTTCTATTTATTATATATATATATATATATATATATAGATATATATTTAAAATGAAAGGAATTTAATGGACATAGCCCTCAGAGAAAAGTGCTAACCTTAGACACGTGTTTCGGGCTCTCGGCCCTCATCAGTACGGTGGAGAAGTGCAAGGATGAACAACACTTGGTAGAAAACGACAAATCAACGGAGTCAACAAACAGAAGCCAGCCGCTCATTTGTGATTTCGGTCAGCAGACCCTGAATTCCAGGGCAACAACCAACGTCACCACGGAGGCAGCTATAGCTACCTGCGTGACATCCGAGTCCAGGAATATAAATATGAAAGATAGTAATATCGAGGGGACTGTTAAAATCACAAATGAGCGGCTGGCTTCAGTTTGTTGACTCCGTTGATTTGTCGTTTTCTACCAAGTGTTGTTCATCCTTGCACTTCTCCACCGTACTGATGAGGGCCGAGAGCCCGAAACACGTGTCTACGGTTAGCACTTCTCTCTGAGGGCTATGTCCATTAAATTCCTTCCATTTTGTTTTTAACAGTCCCCTCGATATTACTATCTTTCATATATATATTTATATATATATATATATATATATATATATATATATATATATATATATATATATATATATATATATATATATATATATATATATATATATATATATATATATATATATATATATATATATATATATATATATATATATATATATATATATATATATATATATATATATATATATATATATATATATATATATATCAATAGGGGTTCAATCGGGTGATCTGGCTGGCCATCTGATTGGACCATTTGTTCCAATTCATCTCTGCTCATAGATATCACTAAGATATTGCCGAATAATATAAGCATTATGTGGTCCTGCACCATCCTGCTGAAAAAACATATTTTCCCTGTTATCAGGTAAATCGTTGATATTATTTTGAATATCGTTCTCTAAGAATTGTAGATATCTTTGGCCCAGTTGACTTGAATCATGATTTAAATCAACTGATTTCTCCCATTTCAATCGTGATTTAATTCAAATTATAAATTGCTGTAAAAACAAGTCGCCGAAGCAGATAACTCATCAGGAAATTCAAAAAAAGGAAGATAGTTAGTTTATTTAAAACTAAGTGTTTACATACATTCTGTAACTGTAAAAATATAACTAATCGTCATCAGTCCAACGTAAATATTCGTAAATTAAACTTAAGAAAACACAAACCGTTTACAACAACGAAAACAGTTTATAGTTTATAATATTACCTACATGAATAAATAATAACAAATAAAAAATATTTACGAATACATAAATGGTATTATACTATGTACAGTGAACAAAAACGTTACTCAGGCTAACCTACAAAAAACAAACAAAAAATGTGTTTAGGAAAGGCTAGGAACATGCAACACGCAATTTACTTATAAACGTATGGGCCGAAAATTTTCACGTCAACACAAGTTTATTTGTATGTCGCCGTGGAGATTTTCTAACTGTAAATCTAGACAACAAATATTTTTGGGCGAATATAGAAAAATAATGAAAATAAGTGATTTAAAGTTCATTATTTCCATATTTAAGGAAAAAATCAGTATAAATAAAAAAAACACAATTTAATATAAAAAACAGATTTTTTGATTTTTTCAAAAAAATCGTGATTTTTTGCAACTATGGTTGAATCCAAATCTTTCTTGAGAATTACCTCCTCTCAGCAACCTAGGATTTTCTTGACCCCAATACCTTGTATTATTCCTATTGAACATACCATTATTCGTAAACCTAGACTAATCTCTAAACAGTATCTTTGAGACAAAACCATTATTCAAATTCTGATGACGCAAAAGCCAATTACAATAAGTTTCATATAGATTCTGATGCAAACTGTATTTATAGAGCGATATTTATGTTTTTTCAATACTTTTCTGGCACATTCCCTGCTGATCCCACATTCAATTTCCAATTCTCGCACTGAGGCAGATGGAGAAAAATAAACATGTGCTAAAACATTATAGTTTCCGCTTCTTCACTGACGATGAAGTGGATGAGGTTTTGATCAGCTGGTTCTTTCCTTAGCATCATTTCCAATTTTCTGAAATAGGTTATCGATGGGTGCCGTCTTAACGGATAACGAACAGCGTATAGCTTACTAGCATTGATAGTGTTCTTCTGACATCCTCCGTGTATCAATATCATATCGATTTGTTCGTTTCGAGAATAACGATTATTATTTTCCATTTCAAAAAAACTTTTTATAAACGAAACGAGATGACAAGTAAAATTGGTATTTCACTTTTGACATGACGCCTACTGTTTTCCATGATTCCACGACTACCTTTCATTTCATCAAACCTAAACGGAAAACTCATTGGAATTTGTAGGCATCGAATAAAATATTGTACAAAGTCAATAATTCATCGTTTTTAGTTTTGAAAAAAAAAGAAAGTGGTACATAATGTATATCGTTAAATTGGTAATTAAATTCTCTATTGAATGGCAAGATGGTCCTCGGTAGGTACCATTTGACAAAAACTATTTTTTCGTTAAAAATGCGTTCAGATAATTTCAATTCCTGCTGTAGGATTTGTTATTGATCTTATCGATGAAATGACTATCACTATGAGTTACTGATGTAAATTAGTATAGATTTTAACCTGATCAAGGCCTCAAGGGCTAAAAAAATTGAGTTTTTTTCTTCAATTGTTAAATAAAAATTTAGCAACACTGTCGTATGTAATTTGAGCCGAAAAACATCAAACATACAGGGTGTTTTATTTTGAAAAATCGAGGTTGGTGGCTATTCTGGCGAAACCGGAAGTCGGCCATTTTGTTTTCATATGTCTGTCAATCCGAAATGGTGTCTAATATCTATGTACAAAATTTCAATCATATCGGTTGTTAAGTGAAGGAGATATAGCTTGATTTCCCATTTTCCTTCCACACCTGCTGTAGAATCTGTGAAGTGATCATATTATTCAGAAAAATACGATTTTTCACATTCTAAATTTCATTTGATTCTAGTTAACATTCTAGAAATTAGTATTTGGTTTCATAGCTGCCAAATACTCACTCTCTTAATTATTTTCAAGCTGTGTGGCGCCCAAACAAATAAAAATATATATTTTTGGGCTAATTTGAATTGTTTTTAAAACTTGTAATAACTTTGTGCTTTTCAATTTTCATCTTATACACCATTACTGAAACTCAACCAAGGAACTCATAGTGCTCACCGGCGAACAGTTGCCGTCCGCTATGCCTGGACCTTTTGGCTTTTCATAAGAGTAGCTGTCGAGAAAACTCACACAACAGTTCATATCATTTGCAGTGCAATAAAATTGTTAGTGACTTAATTAGTAACAGGTATTTTCAAAGCTATTGAAAAATTCACAATCACAAATTTTGAGGACAATTTATGGGGATAAAATCTGTATGGGGGCTAGGAACTTTTTTCTGCTCTTTAGTCTGTATATTAAAAAAATATTTAAATAATTAATTTTCTAGTAAAGTATCATCAATACTGAAGTATGCTAAAAAGTATATCCAGTGTTTCAATCCGTTTATTAAAAAAGGTTCCAAATTACTTTCTTCCTTTGAATCCTCCTGTCTGTGGACAAACCGATTGAATTATTAGTTTTTTTCTGAACGAATTCGCTCATCTGACCTAACCGAGCGTTGATAAATTGGGAAATGGATACGGTCACATTTTTGGCAAGCAACATGGTTATCTTTGTGACGCACCACCCGAATCATGTCGTGTAACATTTGCCGAATGACTAATATTTTATACGAGGAAACTCTAGCAGAATCTAAATTCATTGAAATTTTATAAGGGTAAATATTTAGCTCAATCACGATGTAGATAGTGAATACTTTTTCATGGCACATTGATATTCCAGACTTTTCATCTACAAGCTCGTGTATGGCAACATTATGTAAAATCCTCGAGGGATATACGAAGCGAATGTAAAATCGAAATTCCATAATTTTTTCCGAAAAACCGCTTTTGCTTTCGATACGCGCACACGATAGTAGTCTATTTTCAAATTGGTTGTACCAAAACAATTTTATTTCAAAAGGTTCCCAAAATCGGACAAATATAATGTGTAATGTATTGCAATATCTTTATATATACATATAATTCTACTGTACGTGTGTTGTCACTGAACTCCTCCTAAACGGCTGGGCCGATTTGAATGAATTTTTGTGTATGCGTTTGGGTGGCGCCCTGGATGGTTTAGATTCACAAATCATCCCCCTAAATGTTAAGGGTGGTCCACCCCTTAATTTTATTTTTTAGATAAAATTTTTTGTTTTTATTTTTGTATGATACAGCATTCAAAAATACACACAACCCTATCCCTTCTACGATCAACCCCTATTTTTTTAGCACGATTTTTATTTTTATGTTGTCATGACTTAGAATAAAAAAATTCATATTACTATTAATTTTCACCCTTCTACGATCAACCCCTATTTTTATTTTTTTTATAACAGGAAAAGGGGATAACGAAAAAACGGGAAAACGGGATGATAGGATAAGGAAAACGGAATAACGGGATAAATAAAAAACGGGATAACAGGAAAACGGAATAACGGGGTAACGAAAAAACGGGAAAACGGGATGACAGGATAAGGGGAAAACGGGATGACAGGATAAGGGGAAAACGGGATAACGGGATAAAGAAAAAATGGGATAACAGGAAAACGGGATAACGGGATGACAGGATAAGGGGATAACGGGAAAACGGTATAACGGGGTAAAGACAAAAAGGGGTAACAGGAAAATGGGATAACGGGAAAATTTTCGGGAAAAACATTTTAGGGATACGCGCACACGATAGTAGTCTATTTTCAAATTGGTTGTACCAAAACAATTTTATTTCAAAAGATTCCCAAAATCGGACAAATATAATGTGTAATGTATTGCAATATTTATTATATTTTCTTATTCCAAAAAAAAAATCTTTTGAGTCCTAAATAACTCAAAATTTATAATTCAGATGTGAAAACTATGAATAGTAATTCCTTTAAAAAAGTGTACAACATATGGGACTTTTTAAAATTAATTGCACAACCAAAAGGTTACCAAAATCGGACAAATATAATGTGTAATGTATTGCAATATTTATTATATTTACTTATTCCAAAAAAAAAATCTTTTGACTACTGAATAACTCAAAATTTATAATTCAGATGTGAAAACTATGAATAGTGAATCTTCTTCAAAATCTATCAACTACACAGGGTGGTCATTTAAGTGTGCAACATATGGGAATTTTTAAAATTAATTGCACAACCAAAATACAAATATTGCCGAAAGTTGGTGCAGGTGCTATAATCATTTTAGGTGCACTTAGAATCGTTGCAAGTCAAACAGTATACAGGGTAGGTAAAAAAAAATAAAAAATTGTACAAGAGTAAAGTGCCCTTATTTCAGAAAATTCAGGAAAATGTTGTTTAGCATTGAAAGTTATGCCTAATTACCAAAACATGGCTTCCCAAGAATTTTTTTATATATTGACCCCAAACACTTTCATAACTTAATCAAAATCAAATCAATTTCGCATAACTCTGTTCAAATTCAAGCATATTCGTAAAATTAACTCAGATTTTTATTTTTTAGGGAATCACGAATTTCATGTTTGTTGCAACGATATTAAACACAAATTTAAAATTTCGCAAAAATTTCTTTTTAACAAGGTAAAACAGTAGTTATGATAATATGCATATTAAAAACCTCTAAATTGAAGTGCAGTTTTTTTATTTTAAATGTTTTTTAAAAAACTGTTCAAATTAATCGACAAACATGAAATCCTACTAAAATAATCGTTGATACCCATGGAAAAAAACAAATGCGGGTGAAAAGTGAACATTATATATTAGTGTTTCATTATTACATGATTATTGTTCCATTATTAAGTTTATTTGATTTCAAATGGCTTATAGGCATGATATTTATTTTTCTTACGAATTTTTTTAACAGAGCCTTTTTTCTAGGGTTCTCAACAACTGCCTGAAGTACTTCTAATTGATTTTCTTCAGTACGTTCATGTACGTTTTGGTACGTTCATTTTTATATTTACAGTTAAGGCCCTGTCTGTTTGAAATTATTTAAAATTCTGCTTACAGTTGAATAGTGAACTTGTTTGTCTGGATGTCATTCATTGAAAATATCTGCAGCATCACGCACTGGTTTATAGTTATCTCCACATATTAAAACTAATTCTGCCTTCTCGGCTAACGTTAACTATCTTGGAGGAAGAATTTGAAATCAAATAATTATGTGCCCTCGATATAACTTTAGGTTCGTCTACCAATGCCACCTTGTACTGAAAGTAGGCGGCGCTTATTCAACAATAAGTTGAATGAACTGCTTGTAGAAGAAAAAAATTGCTTTGTAGATTTTCAATTGATGCCGGTGAATGCAATAATTCACAGCGGCCTGTAACAGATCGGTAGACAAAATTTTTTGGTCGTTTTATTAAATAAACTAACGGAGAAAAAAACATTCAGCCTTGTAGAAATGAGTCGAACAAGTTTGTATTTTTAACACCTTATGTGGGCGGTAGACCTTTGATGGTAACGCTTTCGACGCGGAAGACTATAATTTTCCTGTACTTTTAGGTATCCTGTATCACTGTAAAAGATTCAGTCTTGTAGGTATAAGACTTTTACATAATGGTTTTTTACATTTTACATAAATTGTTATTAATGTTGGCAACGTTTAAAGCTCGGCAGACTCTAACTTTCATGAATCACATTGTATCAACAATTATTAAAATAAAAATGAGCTTTGTAGATATGGGAGCAAAATTTATGTCGTCGCCTCCCTTACTATTATTATATTGAGCAGCATACCATATCAAATCGTGTTTATTCATTCACTCAATCCCATTCTTTCATTCATTTCGCACATTCTTACACTAATTAGCCACAAACGGTACTACATCGTATACCAAAATTTCATATCGATTGAACGAGTGAAAGTAGCTGAGAAGCCCTAACCAATTTATCCTCATTTTTTTCTCCTGCTCCATCATCAGTCCCTGATCACCATCTCTATAACCTATTCATTGGGACCATTCCAATGAGCCCAAACACGATACCTCTGCTGTAAGTTGGTGAGGAGTTGGGTAACCTGCAGATTCCAGGTGACGCTGCAGCATCAGGTCAAGGTTACCATGTACTTGCAATATCATAGAAGTAACAGGGTACCAAATTTCGAACCCATCAGACCTCTGGAAGTTGCTCACATCCCTTCATCAACTAGAAAAGAGCTGATGACCTTCAAACGGCTGAATAGATTTTCTTGAATCATAGCTAAGAACCCTCTCGACCAAGTCACCTTTCAAACGAAAAAAAAAACTAAATCAAAATCGGTTCATCCGTTTGGGAGCTACGATGCCACAGACAGACAGATACATAAATACATACGTTAACCTTATAACACCCCGCTGTTTGGGTCGATGATTGAAAAACTAAATTTTCACAAGTTTTATATACATTTTTAACGTTTTTATACATGAGGTTCAAAATTGTACCTCAGTCCAATTTTTGAAAATTCTGCTTTATTGACGTGTCCATGATTTTGAAAAATATTTCTGAATTAAATAAAAATTGAATTGAATCAGGGGTAGTAACTGCTTGAATTTATCTTCAACTAAGAGTTCAAAAAAACGCATGAATTATGCCAATTATTTATTTAGAGAGAGAGAGAGAGAGAGAGAGTATGGGTTTATTATCAGTAGTAATTTCCCTAGGACATTGATAATAGACGGCATAATTTCATGACAATCGAAAGCTCGTTCCTTGGTAACAGCCCGAAGCCGAAGGCTGTGGGCTGTTACCAAGCAACGAGCTTGAGAAATTTGTCATAAAATTATGACTCATTTGTCAATGTCCGAGGGATATTCGGCGGAAAATTTTTTGACAAAAAAATTTATAACTCAACACAATGAAACATTTATTTATTCGTTAAAAGTACAGTTAGTGAAAGTACAATTATTAAAATTCAACTTAACATTAGATTCGTTGCTGTTCTCTACTATAGAAGATCTATCACCACGCATACTATTTATGATCTTGTTGTGGTGTTCTTGATCGAGATTTAAGTATGGTTTTATAGAATTTTGATTGCTATGACCAGTAATTTTCAGCAATTGTTGTTCTTCTACACCACTTTTTGCCAATTCGCTAACAGCAGTTGATCTATTCGAGTGATTTGTTATCTTTTTGTCCTTTACATTCAAGCCAATTGCCTCAGCAGCAGATTTAGTCCATCCATTGTATTTCTTCCAACAGGTACATTATCGTACCATTTGTCAGTTTCATTCTTCCAGTGTCGATTTGGTTTTAAGAACAGTCGTGGTGAGGTAATATTGTCGCCTCGTTTTGATATCAGTTTATGAAAAAGACGTACAGGGCAGCTTTGTCTTTCACTATTGGAAACCATACCATTCACTGCTTGTACAGCTTTTGTACAGCTACTTGGCACGTTTTACTGAACACCGGATTGTATTCAATGCGATTTGTTGGAGAGTCATCGTTATTTTTCTCGATTTGAAAAAATCCACCAGACAAGCAACTGCCTCTCCTCCTCGCCACGCTAATTCTACAGCAGCAATATGGTGAAATTTACGCATAAGACCTTCAGGAGTATTTTCATCCCATAGCAATATTATTTTGTTAACTTCTGACAAATTTAACGAAACTGAACTGGACCTGCTTGTAGTTTCTTCCTGATTGCATCGCGGGCATCTCGGGCTAGTTTAAATACTATATTGTTAAACGGGTCAATCATAATATTATAGTCATTATAGTACTTTTCTTGCAAAAGTTTGCACGAAACGTTCCACATTGTCTTCACCGTTGCTTCTTTAAATTCGGCCCCGTCTTTCTTTCTCATATTGACCGCCCAAACTTTTAGAATCAACGCCAATTCTTCTAAGCTTATATGTTCATTTAATCCATATTCTCGTTCGCAGCTAAATTCCATAAATATTCCCCAAATATATTTGTGACTATAGGTTGTATTTCTGGGAACTTTTTCTTTGATTAGCGCATTTATACTTTGAACATTCGCATTGCCAAAACGTGACATTTTGAAATGTATTTGGAGTGAAGTTGTCAAACTCAATCGTGTTGTCATAGTGATTGATAATTGCACTGAATGCAATTATCAGTGTAATGTTGACATGATTGGGTGAAATTGTTTCATATGACAAAATTTGAATGGTTGTTAGAACTGTCAAATTTTTTTCCAAGATACAGACCTTACTGACAAACACTGGTAAAAAGAAAACATATAAATAATCACATCCAAATAAGTGTATAATTACGTTATTACATGAAAACAATACATATAAATAATCACATCCAGGTAGATATACACATATACTATCGCTTCGTCATTAAAATATTCTATCAAGTTATAATAGGCTTTGGCTACCAGTCTTTCGTGTAACTTTTTTCTAATAGCTTTAAGAGAATCCGAGTTCTTTATATCTGCAGATAGTTTATTATACATTTTGACACCATTAAATTATTGTGGATTTAGGAATGATTAATGATAGATTCATTGCATTTCTTGCCGTACGGTTGTTATTTTCGTAAAAAAATTCATTCTTGTAAATGAGACATGTAGCTTCTAACACGTAAATTGAGGTTAGTGTCGGTATTCCGTGTTTAAGGAAAAGAGGTTTGCAAGACCTCGACCTGTTTACTTGGCATAAATACCGCACCGCCCGCTTTTGCAGCAAAAATACAATCTCAAAGAGTTCATTACTACATGAACTGAATTGCGTATCCCGAATTTGACTCAATGAGGGCAAAATAAACATTTTCTGCCGCAGCATAACCTAACTCCTTAGTTGTAGACCTGGGGGCAAAACAGCCTGATTATAATTTTTTATTCAACATATCAATAATGTGATTTGTGAATTTCAAATTGTATCTATGTTAAGTTCCAAAACTTTTATATTGCTGTCGGATGGTACGGAGTCAGCCCCTAATTATATATCAAGAAGAAGACATTTAAATGTGGGTAATTTCGTTTTATTGAAATTTAAACATACAAAATTTGCATCGCATCTTTTGTAACATTTTCTAGATCCAAATTAACATCTTCAGAGAGCCATAGAATGGTAGTGTCGTCGGCAAATAAAGTGAAGGGGCCAGTTATATCTAAGAGGGCTTAGATCGATTATATACAGGAGAAAAAGATAAGGACCTAAAACTGAACCTTGGGGTACTCTCCCCAAGTAACGTTTAGTAATCCGAATGTATGGTCAGTTTTAACTAGTTGGTTCCTTCCTGTCAAATATGATTCCATCCACTTCAAGGCCATGTCTCTGATACCAAAAGTGAGAGAGTTTCTGCAATAATAATGTGTGATTGACACAATCAAAAGCTTTAGTTATATCACAGAATACTGCCGCCACGTTCTTGCCTACTTGAATGTTGTTGAATGCCATTTCAGACGTACTCTTGTTATTTCTAAATCCAAATTGTTCCTTGCTGTTTAATTTGTTTGCTTCAAAGTATTTTATTAGGCGAATTTTTACAAGCTTCTCTATCACTTTCCCTGAGGTCGGAATAAGAGAGATGGGTCTGAAGTTAGATGGATCTTGAGTATCACTTCCTTTGTGAATAGGAATTTCCACACTTGTTTTCAAAAACTCAGGAGATGTGCCCTTTTTGAACCCATCATTAATCAGCATTGAAAGTACTGTCAAAGCCGATAGAGTAAAAATCATTTCACCTATGCAAAAGAAAAGTACATGACAGAAAATTCGTATTCAGTTATAAAAAATAAGTTATCCCAGAATAATTCCGAAAACACAATAAAATAAATAATAGTTTGAAAAAACTAAAAAACCCGCTTTTATAGAAAACCAAACTAAAAAAATAGAAAATAGGAAAAAAAATTATTTTATTTAAAAAAAGCGGGGGGTGCATGGTATCAATAATTATATACTACATTACACACCTAGGGCAGTAAAGTAAGAAATATCTCAGATCACAGGTAATTGTTGGCCGAGGCCACGCTTTTTTAAATAAAATACATTTTTTTCTTATTTTAATTTTTTTTAGTTTGGTTCTCTATAAAATGTGTTTTTAAGTTTTTTTAAACTATTATTTATTTCCTACTTTTTAGTTTGGTTTATTTATAAAAGCTTGTTTTTTTAGTTTTTTTTAAACTATTATTTTTGTTTTTTTGCAAATTAAAAAAAGGGAATAATCTTATCAAATTAGTGTATTGTCATCGGTCCTCGATAAATCTACAAAGTTTGAATGAAATCTGACCGTTTAAAGTGGGTCAAAATCGCGCCCAAAGGAGTCGGTTAGAAACAAACATACGTGTAAAAAGTATGCAGAACAAAGAAAATAATTTGTATTACAACAAATAGTAGAAGTAGATAATCATATTATTTAACTGGTAATAGTTGAAGTAAGGTGGGTAAGTAAGTATTTTGGAAGTAATCAAAAAACAAGTAGGTAGTAATTGGTAGATTTTACAAAAATTGAAAATAAACTTTTAACAAATTAACCGACGAAATACGGAACTGAAAAGTAAAAAATAAAAACTTTTTAACAGAAATTTAAACCGACGAAAAAATCAACTGTAAAGCAAAATAAAATAAACCTCCTCAGTCTAAATGATAATTGAGCTCCTAAACTAATGTGAGTAACTGATTTTGAGTCGGCGCCAAACAAACAATTATCGAAGATCATTATCTATGAAAGAAGTCATCAAAACGCAGCCGTGCATCTCGCTGCCATCATTTTACGCTTCACCTAATTCAATTACTAGTTTGTTTGGCGCCGACTCAAAATCAGTTACTTACATTAGTTTAGGAGCTCAATTATCATTTAGACTAAAAGGTTTATTTTATTTTGCTTTTCAGTTGATTTTCGTCGGTTTAATTTTTGTTAAAGTTTTATTTTTATTTTCAGTTCCGTATTTCGTCGGTTTAATTTTTGTTAAAAAGTTTTATTTTTCAATTTTTGTGCTAAAATCTACCAATTACTACCTACTTCTTTTGATTACTTCCAAAATACTTACTTACCCAACTTAATCATTACCAGTAAAAGAATATGATTATCTTCTTTACTATTTGTTGTAATATAAATTATTTTCGTTGTTCTGGTTAGTTCATTTCATTACTTTGTATATCATTCCATCCTCTCATAAAATATACTGATTTTGACGGAACAAGAATAATGTCAGTAGCGATCTGTCATTGTCAACTACGTATGTGTGTGCTAATGTTCACTAGTGAAAAATCAATTATCCCCTATTTTCTACCCGTAAGGGTGGCTAATTCCTTTCGAAATCCAAATATAAGGTATACCCTATCCATTAAAAAAAGAATCATCCAAATCGAAGAACCCAGTACAAAGTTATGCCTGATAGAATCGGTTAATGGACCAGAATTCAGAGGGTGAGTGATCAATATCCTTCATTTCGCTACCCTTAGGGGTGGATTTCATCTTTTAAATTCAAATGAGACCAAAGTCGAAGTACACCCTATCCACTGAAAAAAGAATTATCGGAATCGGACGCCTCAGTAAAAAGTTATGCGTGATCATACATAAAAAAATATGATGGAAAAACATAAAATATACGGGTCGAATAGAGAACCTCCTCCTTTTTGGTTTCGTCGGTTAAAAAGTATGCAGAACAGCGATAATTCCATAACGTCGCAGTAATTAATATACGATACACGTCGTGGACGTTTCTCATTAAAGCTCCTGGCTCGATGAAATTGCTTTTTGATGGATTGAACGGGAAAAATTGTAGTGCAAACCTCGATTATGTATATTTTTGCATAATAATTGATTACGTTAGTAGAATATCGTATTAAAAAATTCAAGACCCCGTTATTTCATTGGAATGCATAATAATATCCAAAATTGAGTGGCAACATGAATCCATTTTCCCCAGATCGCGTAAAGTCAATGAGCACGATGTACACAGAGTTTGATAATTATTTTTATACACAAGGAAAACTCACAAAGGTGAATAGTTTTGGTAAAAAACATCGCACGTAAAATATAATTTGCCATAGTAACAGGTGAAGTTTTTTTTTCTGAATGTAGATTTCCTAAATAATGGGTTCTTCTTCATCGCCCATTTCCGTCGGTTGTGAAAGTGGGATGCCATCACCATACTAGTATTTGGCGTTGTTAGCATTTTATCATCAGTTAACTTCACACAAACTGTGTCTTTTGTGGGGGATCAATGGAGTACAGAAATATAAGTAGTTGTAGTTGACGAATTACATAACTTTCAACAAATATATCGTAAAATGTCTGTAAACGTCCGAATTCTCGAAGTGGAATGGGTGTGAATATCCGAAAGAAAAGCACGAAGTCATCTCCACAAGTTTAATGGGGCCCAGAGGGTTATTCCAAAATATTCTAATGATACATGTTTCAAACCTTCAAAGGTTCATCCTCAGTCATGGATGGAGCTATAATACGAGAAAAACCAGTATAGTCACATAGAACATATTCCCAAACAAGATGGAGGCTGTTAAATTATATGTTGAAGTAGCTTAATGAAAGGTTAACAAGATGAAGTGTTGTTGGATGTGCCAACAACTAGAGGTACGGTGAATAATCATATCAAAAATTATTATTCAAAAATGATGGGCGAATTAGCCAAAAATTTCAGTCACATGAGTTCTACAGCAGCGCTGCCATTTGTGGAAACAATGAAGCTAATCATAAGATTAAATGGTAATTTTGGCGCCATCTAATGTGATAGTTTTAACAGACAAAGGGGGAAAGAAAGGAACAAATTAATTTAAACATTAAGTTAAAGTAAGGAGAACACCGTTTTTGGTTGAACTTATATTTAGAAAATATGAAAAAACAATAATCTTATAGAAATTGTAAAGAATTGAAGAAGGGTATACAGTCAAAGTTGATTTGTTCGTTTAATGATGTTATGAGAGGATTTCTTATGTGAGAATTAATTTCGAAAATTTCAAGTGTATTTAATAAGTGACCTTTGTTAGAACGGTGGAGTATTTTTATACCTATCTCTTTCAATGTCGAAAGAGTGATTGGAATTAAAAATATGATCAGCGAAGGAGCTGTTAGAATTGACTACCAGGGAAGTGTTTTGATATTTTTTCAATTGTTTCAGGAGGGTTACAAACCCAAGTCTGAAGGGTAGTGTGATGACAGCTCTGTCTGTCTGCTAGTGGGAAGATGACTCTGTTTGTCTGTCTTTTTGTGGACATAAATGCAACCGGTGTCCAGTACAAAATATTGTAATTAAAGTCTACAGTATTTTGGAAAATACAAATAGTGTCAAAATATCAGACCCCGGATAACCGTATCTCCATCTCTTGCTACCCTAGTGCGTGGAGTAAACCACTATAAAATCTGGCGACCGAGATTTAAAGTTGAGATAGGAAAATATTTCCTGTATAGAACTTTGGCGTCACAAGTAACGTACCCTTCTAGGGACCGTATTAACAGAAAAGGGACCGGATTAACAGTAATTACCTTTCCAATGATATATTATATACAATCTGCTGATATAATTGAGATTTTATAAAAAATTACTTTTTTAATTTTTAAAAATATCATGTAAGTAACAATAATTCATGGCCAAACTTTTTATACAATAAGTTTTATGCAGACTAACTATTTTTACAATTTTAGTTTTTCTTCATTTTTCAACATTAATACACTCAGTTCTTTTAAATGCTAACATAGGAATTTTTAAAGTTGGTTAGGAACTCCAATACATATTGAAATACAAAACATGAAAAAACCTCCATATTTTTGTTTCATATTTATTTTTTTTGATGATAATTTCCATGCTCTACCTACATTTGTATTGAACCTTTCAACTTCATCTCAATTGGCTATAATATTGAATTTCTCCTATAGGTCTGGAATTATTTTTGAAACTGCAGAATCGGACGCAAAAAAATATTTATTTCGTTAATTTTCCTACAAAATAGACATTTGGAACATGTACAGTTATCTAACAATTTAAAAGAAATTCAACACCTATGACAAACTCAATTAATCTAATTGTTCGAAATGTCGCCCGTTAACGTCAATGCATTTTTGTATATTTTCGGAGCATGCCCGCATAACATTCACTAGTTGAGCCGGAGTAATTTCGTTGATGGCTCTCCTTACCCTGCCTTCAAGATCCTCGTGATTTTGAGGTCTATTATGAGCATACACTTCATTCTTCAAGTGAGCCCAAACAAAAAAATCCATTGGCGTGAGGTCTGGTGACCTTGGTGGCCAACGAACTGGACCATGAGTACCAATCCAATTATCTTTGAAAGTTCTAGTAAGATGTCCTCGGACTACGTTCGAATTATGTGGAAGTGCTCCATCTTGTTGGTAATACATAACGCTAGGTGTCGCTAAGGGAATGACTTCAATAAAATTTTGGATTTCATCATTTAAAATTTGTAGGTACCGTTCACTTATTAAAGCTCCATCAAAAATAATTGGTCCCACTACTCTGGTTCCAAAAATTCCTAGCCAAACATTGAATCCGAATCTTTCCTGGTTTCGTCATTATCTGAACACATGCAGATTTTCTTGTGCCCAATAACGGTAATTATTTCTATTGAAATGACCATTGTTTGTAAAGCGTCATTCATCACTGTATAGAATATTGTAATGGAAATTTGGATTTACTGTTTCTTTTCGTATAACTCAGTTACAATACATAATCCTCCTCTGCGCATCATTTTCATACAAATATTGATGAATTTGATATTTGAATGAACGATACCGGTGTTTTTTCAAAAATTTTCTTGCTGTTTCTCTAGGTACCCCGACCTTATATTCGATCTGCCTTAATTACCCATAGAATTACCCATGATCACAGTACTCGGTTCAGAAATGACTATAACTATCCTATACATTCAAGAACTGTGTTTGAGAAAGGTCCACTATATAAAGCTATTAAATTTTTCAATAATATTCCAAATGAAATAAAGAGACTTGATGACTCTAGAAGCTTGTTGAGATCGTTGCGTAATTATTTATGTAATATGGAGCCTTATTGTATCGATGATTTCTTCTCTTCCACAGATATGTAATTTCTCATATTTAATTTGCCTGTATTTTAGTATAGTATTTTATTTATTTATTTGTGTTTTGTAATTCATTTTGTGATTTTGTAATCAGTGACGTATTTCTCAGACCATAACTCTGCTGAAATAAATAAATTATCTATCTATCTATCTATCTATCTATCTAATGATGTTTTTGGATCAATTTCAACCGCTGCTAGAACAGTGATCTCCGTATCTTCGCTCACTATAACATGATCATTCCGTTCTTTCCTGAACTGTAACTCCAATATTGCAAAATACTTTCTACTACTAGGTTGAGGACGGTTAGGATATCTCTCCTGGTACAGACGCAAGGCTAAACAGGAATTTTTCCTTGCTTCTCCACAAATCAACAGCATATCAACTTTTTCAGTTTGGGTAAATCGGTAGTAGTTGTTCATTTCACAAATGATTATCTTAGAAAATTCAGAACATTCGAAATGTCAACAATTTGGCGTAAACACGACAGAACAATTCAACAAATTTAATTCCATAGCCAACTAACATGAAGTTGAAAGGTCAATACAAATGTAGGTATAGCATGGAAATTATCTTCATAAAAAATAAATATGAAACAAAAATATGGAGGTTTTTTCATGTTTTGTATTTCAATATGTATTGGAGTTTCTAACCAACTTTAAAAATTCCTATGTTAGCATTTAAAAGAAATGAGTGTATTGATGTTGAAAAATGAAAAAAAAACATTAAAATGTTAGTCTGCATAAAACTTATTGTGTAAAAAGTTTGGCCATGAATTATTGTTACTTACATGATATTGTTCAATCTTCCATTGCATACTTTCATGAAAATGTTCCGTTACGAGGGGAATACAAAAAGTATTTTTTTATAAAATCTCAATTATATCAGCAGATTGTGAATTGGAAGAATGATGGTGATATATCAATCGAAAGGTAATTCCTCACCGAATCGTAATTTTCAAAAAAAATATACTTTCCATTTGAAATATAAAAATTGGATGCGCTTCCGGTCAAACCGGAAGTGTCATATTTGGTTTGATACTTGCTAAATTGTACATTCATAACATCAAATCAAAGTACCGAATTTGAAACATCCATATAAAATAATAACGAAGATACAGGGGGGTAAATTGGTTCCGGGTCACCCGGTATATACATACCAAGTTTAATTTCGATACGACAATTAGAAGTAGGTTCAAATTGACTTCAAAGATTTGATTACATTGTTTGTTAGTTACAAGTGAAGCTAATAAAAGCGTGTTAATAAAAGAAGTCATAACATCAAACTGAAATGTGGGATGACTGATAAGTGCCCCACTGTTTAATATCGTTAATGCACGTAATCCATCATGCCAAAACGTAATTTAGTCTAAACTTTATACTCCTAGGAACTGAAATCGTTCGATATCAGAAAGGCGTATGTCATTTCAACACAGCGAAGAAGTGGTAAATAAACAACGAACGTAACGACGAATTGGACCGGAAGACTCGTTAAATGTTCGTGTAATCAAGTAAAGTGGCTAATTCGATTAACGCAATTGTGGAGTAGTCGTTCCAAACATGTAGATGCCTTTATCTGAACAACAACCAATTACTGCCGATAAAATGAGGTCTAATATTCATATAGTTATAGTATTGATAGGCGAGTTTTAAAAGGCAATGCCGGCCCATTAACCATACAAGATTTTACAATGAATCATTTATGGGGAGAATGTTAGATTGAAAGCGGATTCCTACAAAACTGTTCACAAAAAGTTGTATTTTATTGTTTTCATCTATCTATGTATGGATATTATTTCTCTCTCTCTCTCTCCTCATTTGGACAAATAATATATAAAAA